>OY882872.1:43461091-43901091 GCA_963693515.1 Pipistrellus nathusii | reverse complement strand
AGGGTCCCGGGTTCGATTCCGGGCAAGGGCATGTACATTGGTTGCGGGCACATCCCCAGTGGGGCGTGTGCAGGAGGCAGCTGGTCAATGTTTCTCTCTCATCGACGTTTCTAACTCTCTATCCCTCTCAATTCCTCTCTGTATAAAATCAATAAAATATATTTATATATATATATATATATATATATATATTTTTTTTAAGAGTATTTTATGCTGGGGGTGGTGAGAAGAAATCTAGGGGAGCAGAGGCCCCAAGGGAATAGTAAATAAGGCCACAGGGAGGGAGTGATCAAGCCAGGCAGGGACCAGTGCCACCTCCCAGGCAATAACTTGACGATAATCCCGCGTTCATTGGTCTGGCCTGTCAGGGTGGCAGGAGTGTGTGGGAAGGGTTTATCCTGATCCGTGAGGAGGAAGGAGATATTCCTTGATCTGCAGCCTGTGCCAATTTCTGCGGTGTAAATAACCCCACCGTGCCAGTTTCAAGCTACCAATGTGACGTCAAGCAGCTCCCCAAATGCCCGGAAATGCCACCACCGGCTCTCACAGCCAATACAGGGCTCCGCACCCCAGTGCTCTGCCTTTAGGACGCTTCTCTATAAACGGTCAGCGAAATAACAATGTGATTCAGCCCTCCCGTCACCGAGCAGGCCATGGAGGGCTCTTCCCCCTCCCCCAACCCCCCCCCTTCCCCAGCCAAGTCCTGTCCCTTCCACATTGTAAATGGATGACCGAATCAGTGAGGACATGAATGAATGTCAAGTGATCATGTAAGGAAGGAAGGAAGGAAGGAAGGAAGGAAGGAAGGAAGGAAGGAAGGAGAAAGAAGGAAATAGGGAGGGAGGGAAGGAAGGAAGAAAGGAAGGAAGGAAGGAAGGAGAAAGAAAGAAGGAAATAGGGAGGGAGGGAAGGAAGGAAGGAGGGAGGAAGGAAGGAAGGAAGAAAGGAAGGAAGGAAGGAGAAAGAAAGAAGGAAATAGGGAGGGAGGGAAGGAAGGAAGGAGGGAGGAAGGAAGGAAGAAAGGAAGGAAGGAGAAAGGAAGGAGGGAGGGAGGGAGGGAGGGAAGGAAGGAAGGAAGGAAGGAAGGAAGGAAGGAAGGAAGGAAGGAAGGAGAAAGAAGGAAATAGGGAGGGAGGGAAGGAAGGAAGAAAGGAAGGAAGGAAGGAAGGAGAAAGAAAGAAGGAAATAGGGAGGGAGGGAAGGAAGGAAGGAGGGAGGAAGGAAGGAAGGAAGAAAGGAAGGAAGGAAGGAGAAAGAAAGAAGGAAATAGGGAGGGAGGGAAGGAAGGAAGGAGGGAGGAAGGAAGGAAGAAAGGAAGGAAGGAGAAAGGAAGGAGGGAGGGAGGGAAGGAAGGAAGGAAGGAAGAAGGGAGGAAGGAAGGAAGGAAGAAGGAAGGAAGGAGGGAGGGAGGAAGGAAGGAAGGGGGGAGGAAGGAAGGAAGGAAGGAAGGAAGGAAGGAGGGAGGGAGGGAGGAAGGAAGGAGGGAGGAATGGAGGGAGGGGGAAGGGATGGAGGAAGGAAGGAAGGAAGGAGGAAGGGAGGAAGGAAGGAAGGAAGGAAGGAAGGAAGGAAGGAAGGAAGGAGGGAGGGAGGAAGGAGGGAGGGAGGGAGGGAGGGAGGAAGGGATGGAGGAAGGAAGGAAGGAGGAAGGGAGGGAGGGAGGAAGGAAGGAAGGAAGGAAGGAAGGAGGGAGGGAGGGAGGAAGGAAGGAGGGAGGGAGGGAGGGAGGAAGGGATGGAGGAAGGAAGGAAGGAGGAAGGGAGGGAGGGAGGGAGGAAGGAAGGAAGGGAGGAAGGAAGGGGGAAGGAAGGAAGGAAGGAAGGAAGGAAGGAAGGAAGGAAGGAAGGAAGGGGGAAGGAAGGAAGGAAGGAAGGAAGGAAGGAAGGAAGGAAGGAAGGAAGGAAGGAAGGAAGGGGGAAGGAAGGAAGGAGGGTGGAACCAGGGTACTCACCCAGAGAGGAGCTGTCCCGTCCGGGGGGCCCCATCCGCCCCTTCTCCTTCTTGCCGAAGAGGCGGCCGATGGAGGACTTGATGCTCTTTTTCTTGGGGGCCTTGTGCAGGGGGTCCTGGGCGCCCTCGCTGGGGGGGGGGGGGGCAGAGTGAGGGCAGGCCACCTGCGAGGCGCGCTTTCCCCCAGTCTTCGCCTCTCCCGTTCCATCCCCCCAAGCGAGCCCGTCCCTGCCCCGTCCCTGTCCCCGCTGACCTGCCCCGGGAAGGCCCCCCGTCCTCCAGAGACCCCGCCTGCAGCGGCAGGGCCTGGCTCATCCTCTCCAGGCGGGCGGAGCGGGGAGTGGGGGGCGGGGTATCTCCGGGGACGGCCGGCCCCTCCCCTCGCGGAGCCCCCGCTTCGTCTTTGGGGACATGATTCTGGGGACAGAGAAGCAGAGGGGCTGCGTTAGGTGGGGGTCCTGTAGGGGGTTCCTCATTAGTTGAAATATCTACTGGGGGATGTATGAGACATTCCCGGTTTGGGGCACCCTTTCTGAAGGTCAAGTGGGATGAGACGTAGAGCCAGATTGCCATCCCCCTGGAGCTAAACAAGCCCGTGTTTCTAGCTTATGGTGTCAGTAGTGGGATCTGTGTGGCCACTGGGTTACAGGCTCTGGATGCAGAAAAGCTTGGGTTTCAGGCAATAAAATTAAAGTAATGTCTGTTATGCATCCCTCAAAGGTAGATTATGACATAATGGTAGTTCTCAAATGTACGTTTAGTCACAGAAGTGATTTTTAAAAATCACTCGCAGAAACGGGTGAAGGTTGACCAGATGTAACCTGAACACAAGCTTGGGTTCAGGAGCCAGTGGCTCAGTCCTCCCTCTGCCCTTGGAGCTGGAGTTTTTAGGGAAGCGAAAGCTGCTTTTGAAAACCACGGGTGCGAGGAGTCACTGTTGCTCTCCGTTGGGAAATCCTGTTTCTGACCTCCTACCCCACACCCCCCCCCCCCAAAGCTAAGGAGACTCCAGAACACTTACAGCTTTGTCGGTGCCCTCACGGGCAGGACTGGGGGGTGCCAGGCGGGGCGTTGAGTGTCCGGAGCTGGGAGGGGAAGGACTGGCGAGGGTGGAGGTGGTGAGGGAGGGGGGCAGTGAGCAGCTACTGCGGTAGCGGCCCAGTGAGTCCAGGCAAGAGCCAGATACCCGGCTCTCGAGCTCTTCTGCCCTTTGTTCTGTGGTCTCCTTCTCCTCTTGGATTAGCCTGAGGAGGGAAAGGGGGAGACTGGTGAGAGGACCGAGGCAGACGATGGGAGAGGGAGTCTGAGGGTGAGCCAGAGAGCTTAGGGAGGCAAAAATAATTCTGAAGAAGGCATCCTGAGGTTTGAGGGTCATCGTGGATTCATGATGTGAATCCAACAAGATTCAAGGGGAGTTAGGGGTCCTGGAGGGCTCATGGGAGCGGATTAGAGACAGTGGTCAGGGTCTGCGTCAGGATGACGCTGATAACCAAGAGCTTCTGGGAAATCATAAAGGGATTTTTACGGGAACGAGATCAAGTTTCAAGGATGACAAGAAGAGCAAATGCATAGTAAGATCAAGATGAGATCTGGGATTCAGAGGTCAACCTAGGATCTGGGAAAGTCTTAGAATCATTTGTGTATGAGGGTTGATTACTCAAGTCGGAACAAGTTTGAATGGAAGATGGTAGTCATGTTGGTATATTTGCTGGGCCCAGGAAGGGTGTATTCTTAAGGAATTGCTAAATAAGGCAGTTACTTGGGATTTGGGGTGAATTTTATATAATGGGCGAGTCTTAATAAATTGAGAATTCTTGTTATATATTATCTGTTGGGTAGAAATTCTCGGTATGGAGAATTGCAGTTCTTGATGTGTTAGAGTGAGGTTCTTGGTGTTTCGGGATGGGGTGCTTGTGTTGAGAATCTTGGGGTACCAGGACTCTCTGGGTACCGTTTGAGTGAAGCCATTAAATCCATGGTGTCCAGGAGCGCGGTCGGCAAACTCATTTGTCACCAGAGCCAAATATCAACAGGATGACGACTGAAATGTCTTTGGAGAGCCACATTTTTTAAACTTAAACTTCCTCTAATGCCACTTCTTCAAAATAGACTCGCCCAGGCCGTGGTATTTTGTGGAAGAGCCACACTCAAGGGGCCAAAGAGCCGCATGTGGCTCGCGAGCTGCAGTTTGCCGACCACGGCCCTGGAGAATTGTTGATGTACGGGATTGAGAATTTTGGTATTGGAGGTTTAGTCTTTGCTATATTGGGAAATTGTGAGTACTTGACTGAGGGATATATATCATATATCATATATCATATCATATATCATATAGGAGACTTCTGGAGGGAGTGTCACACGGGGAAGATTTCTTGAGGACAGTGGGGGAGGAGCTAGGATCAGACTGCACAGCAAGAGGAGCCGTGTGGTGAGCTGGGCAGGGCAGTGCCGCAGGACCGGGCCAGTGCTCACTTGATCTCCTTGTTGATGGCTTCCAGCTGCTCCTGAAGCATGATGGCCAGCGTCTGCACGTCGGCCTGCCCGCTGGGGGAGAGCAGCTCGGCCCCAAACATCCCCTCTGCCTCCTCCTCGTCTGAGCCGTCCAGTTCCCCCGGAAACGGGGGTGGCATGGACCCCGCAGGGGCAGACCGCTCCCACTCCTGTGTCTGTGGAGACAGAGGGGCCCGGGGGGGTGGGGGAGGAGATTGGCCCTGGGCTGTCCTTCCGCTCTCCTGCCCTTGCCCACGCTCCGTGACCCTGCCCACGTCCCGACACTGACTGCCCTCACCCTTCTTCCAGCCCTGCTCTGTCTCTGACCATCCCAACCCTCTGATGACTCCACTCCCTCCCCTGACTTCACCGTTGTCTTTGACTCAACTTACTTCTTCTTCTGAACCCCACCCGTTCTAGGATTCTATACCCTGCACACCATCCCCCGGAACCCATCCCCCTCACCACCCCATCATGCCTCTAAGGTTCTCACCAGGCAGCAGGGTTTCCATGAAGAGGCGTCCAGGCAGGCGGGAAGAGAGCATTGTGGGAGAAGGACAGAAGAGAGCTTGGGTCCAGGAGACCCTGCTCTCCGCCCAGCCCCTCCAGAGCCCCGTGTGGCAGACCCCAGTGCCCACCGTTGCCCTCCCAAGCCCCGCTCCGCCCAGGCCCCGGAAGCGGCCGCTGACCTTGGAGGGCTCATCCTTGACCCCTGACCAGCGGCTCCTCTTGCCTGCTCGGCCACCGCCAGCCGCGTAGGGGTCCAGGTGGGCACCAGAAGGCAGCGTGGGCGCCTGGGAATAACGGAGCTCCAGGGCACTGCCAGGGAGAGACCTGTGGGCGTGCAGAAGTCAGTCAGAGCCCTGGCTGGCCTGGCTCAGTTGGCCCAGTGTTGTCCGGTGCCCCAAGAGGCCATCGGTTCCACTCCAGTCGGGGCACATGCCCAGGTTTCAGACTCAATCCCCCGTACGGGGGCCTGCATGAGGCAGCCGATTGATGTTTCTCTCCCTCTCATTCCCTTTTTCTTTTTTTTTCTTTCTTTTTTTTTTAAATTTTTAAAAAAATATATTTTATTAATTTTTTACAGAGAAGAAGGGAGAGAGATAGAGAGCTAGAAACGTCGATGAGAGAGATACATCAACCAGCTGCCTCTTACACACCCCCAACCGGGGATGTGCCCACAACCAATGTACATGCCCCTGACCGGAATCGAACCCGGGCCCTTTCAGTCCACAGACCGAAGCTCTACCGCTGAGCCAAACCGGTTTTGGCTCATTCCCTTTTTCTTTAAAATGCAAGAAAAAACCCTGACTTATTTGGCTCGGTGGATAGAGCATCGGCCTGCGGACTCAAGGGTCCCAGGTTTTATTCCGGTCAAGGGCATGTACCTTGGTTGAGGGCACATCCCCAGTGGGGGTGTGCAGGAGGCAATTGATGGGTGTTTCTCTCTCATCAATGTTTCTGACTCTCTATCCCTCTCCCTTCCTCTCTGTAAAAAAAATAATAAAAAATATTTTAAAATAAATAAATAAAATGCAAGAAAAACATACATTTTAAAAACATTAATAAAGAGGAAGACAGAGACTAAAGGGTCAAGAAAAAAAAGCTGATGCCCTGGCTGGTTTGGGTCGGCGGAAAGAGTGTCCGCTGCGGACTGAAGGGTCTTGGGTTCGATTCCAGCCAAGGGTGCGTGCCCGGGTTGCAGTCTCCATCCCCTAGTGTGCTGCGTGCGGAGGCAGCCAATCAATGATTCTCTCTCATCACTGACCTTTCTCTCTCTCTCCCTCTCTCCCTCTCTCTCTCCGCCTCTCTGAAATGAATAAAAATGTATTTTTTTAGAAAAGGAAAGCTGAGCCCTGGTCAGTGTGGCTCCGTTGGTTGGGCGTTGTGCTGTGCACTGATTCCTAGTCAGGGCACATGCCAGGGCTGGGGGTTCGATCCCCCAGAAGGGCATGCAGGAGGCAGCCACTGATGCTTTGCTGTCACATCACATTGATGTTTCTCCCTCTCCTTTGCCCTCTCTCTAAAAATCTTAAACTTTTTTAAAAAAAAAAGAAAGAAAAGAAAGCTGAGGTAGGAAAGGGCCTTTGGTCAGGAGAAGAAGAGAGGAATCTGAGGTGAACGGTCAGGAAATAGGATCAGGTGTCAGTGGTCATGAAGTCAGGGGTCAACAATAAAAGACATCAGCGGAAGTCTCCGGAAGACGGGCAGTGAGCGGAGGGGGTGCGGGGCCAGAAAGGATGAGCTTGGCCACGGGGGTCCACGGGTGGAGGGGCAGGCGCGCTGCTGTCACCTGGAGTAGGAGGACGGCGGCCTCCCCCGCAGCTGGTCCATCTCCATCTGCATTCGCTCCATCTCTGCCAGGAGCTGCTCCTGTGGGCGGGGCGGAGGGGTCCGGTCCGGGGGCACATCCCCTCCGGCGGCTCCCACCCCGGCAGTGCCTGCCGCCGCCCGCCCTCCCGCCAGGCCCCTCCCTACTTTGTTGAGCAGCAGCTCGTCCTGAAGTTTCTTCATGTTGGCAATCTCCTCGCTCAGTGAGTTCTGTGGGGACAGGGGTGCAGTGAGGGGGGAGGGCTGAGAGGGACATTCTTGGGCCTGAGAGGAGCCCCAAGAATGAGGAGTGCATGGATGGTGAGCTGGAGCACTGGGGTTGTGGGTCCAAAGATGCAGCGGGGTAGGGGGTCCCGTTCCTGGGAGCCCCGGAATTCCACGTCCTGTGTAATCAGAGGATTCAGTTTGAGGGGCCCCAGGATAAGAGTCTTGGGGGAAAGCCAAGAACTCGGGGTACAGGTGCCCCAGAATTCAGCTCTGGGGGTGGGGGTGGGGGGGTTAAGGGGAAAAAGTGGTCCCTGCAATACAGCAGAGAATCTTTCGGATTCAGGAAGCCCAGGTTTAGGGAGAGCTCGGATAATGGGTTTGGAGGGAAGATCTGGGGCCCAGGATGCAGGGCTATCAGAGTGCTGGCTTGGGGTGCACCTTCTCCTCCAGCGCCCCCATCCGCTCCTTGAGGTGAAGCTGTAACCGCTCATTGGACTCGCTCAGCAGTTTGTCCACCGTCTCGGACAGCCGCTTATTGTGGTCATCGTTCATCTTCTCCCGCTGCCTGGCCTGCCCAGAGGAGGGCACCGCGGTGCTCAAGCCCACAGAGTCCAGAGCGGGCCCTGCCTGAGCTCCCGGGACCGCCTCCAGGCCCTGTCCCGCCTCCAGGCCCTGTCCCGCCTCCAGGCCCTGTCCCGCCTCCAGGCCCTGTCCCGCCTCCAGGCCCCGCCCCTCACACAGGCCACACCCCTCATACAGGCCCCGCCCCGCCCCAGGCCCCGCCCCACCTCCAGCCCCGCCCGCCCAAGGCCCCTCCCCTCCAGGCCCCGCCCCTCGCACAGGCCCCACCCCTCCAGGCCCCGCCCCACCCAGGCCCCGCCCCTCGCCTTCGCTGCCTTAGCGGCTCCCTCACCCGCTGCAGTTCTTGGTTCTTCTCCTCCAGCTGGGCCTCCAGCTGCCTGAGGCGCTCCTCGAAATTCCCGTGGCGCTCCTCAGCCTGGAGGATGGGCCGTGACATCTGACTTTGCCCCCCTGGACCCAGTCAGGCTCCAGGACAGACACCAGGCCCGCCCCCATCTCCATACGGGCCCGTTCCTTTCCTCAGTGCATGTTCCAGGCCATCCCTCCTTTCAGTCCAAGCGAGAGACTCCTCCCCCCGCTCCCAGTCCCAGTCCTCCAGACCCTGACCCCATTCCAAGTTTTATCCCTCCCCCAGGCCCCAGGCCCTGAGTTCTCATCCAGAATCCAGGCTGCAGGTCTACTACCTCTCCACCTCGCCAGGTCCGGCCCCCGGCCCTCCCCCCTCCTCCAGATGTTTGGCCTGCCCCCTCCGGGCCCCGCCCCTCCTCCAGATGTTTGGCCCGCCTCCTCTGGCCCCGCCCCTCCTCCAGAGCCTCACCCCGCCCCAGGCCCCTCACCTTGTTGAGGGCCGCCACGCGCTGGGCCAGCTGCGCCTCTATCTCAGGCAGGGTCTCGGCCTTCTGCAGCGTCTGCTGCAGCTTCTGCTTGGCGTCGTCCAGCCACTCTGCCAGCTGGCGGCTCTTCTCCTCGCTCTGGGGGGGGACAGGGGCAGGGGAGGGCGGAGCTGGGTCTCGCGGCCAGGACCTGGTCCCCAGCGCCCCTTCCCCTTCCCAGCCGGGCGCCCCACCTGCCGGTACAGCGACTCCTTGCTGGCCAGCTCGTTCTCCAGCTTGTCGTTGGCGTCGTGCAGAGACGTGGCCTCGCGCTGGGCGCTCAGGTAGCGCTTCTCCAGCGTCGTGATCCGCTCCTCCATGTCCTCCCGCTGCGCCAACGCCTGCAGGGGCGGCAAAGGGCCCCGTGGACGACAGCTCCCCAAAAGGCCCCGCGGGGAGCCTAGGCCTAGAACCCCAAACCAGGCACCCCAGGGCACCCTGGGAAATGAAATGCCCTGGCATCTGGGAGTCAGAATGGTGGAACCAAACCTGCCAGGAGCCCCCAGGAGTAGCCAACGTTAGGTCCCTGCCACTCGGAAGTGAAAATGGTGGCACCACACTGTCTGAGGGCAGCACTGGCTTAGACCCTCCCCATGTGGAAGGCCCTGAGGCTCAGGGGATGGGAAGTCGACTCCACTCTTCTTGGACCACTTGCCTCAAAATCCAGGACTTAGCCCCGACCGGTGTGGCTCAGTGGATAGAGCATCGGCCTAAGGACTGAAAGGTCCCAGGTTCGATTCCGGTCAAGGGCATGGACCTTGGTTGTGGGCACATCCCCAGTAGAGGGTGTGCAGGAGGCAGCTGATCAATGATTCTCTATCATCGATGTTTCTAACTCTCTGCCCCTCTCCCTTCCTCTCTGTAAAAAATCAATTAAATATATATATATATTTAAAATCCAGAACTTAGCCCTAGCCTGTTTAGCTCAGTGGATAGTGCGTCGGCCTAGGGACTAAAGGGTCCCGGGTTCTATTCTGATGAAGGGCACATGCCTAGGGTTGCTGGCTCAACCCCCAGTAGGGGGCATGCAGGAGGCAGCCAATCCATGATTCTCTCATTAATGTTTCTCTCTCTCTCTCCCTCCGTCTCCCTTCCTCTCTGAAAGCAATAAAAATACTTAAAAAAAAAAAAATCCAGCCGAAACCGGTTTGGCTCAGTGGTAGAGCGTCGGCCTACAGACTGAAAGGTCCCGGGTTCGATTCCGGTCAGGGGCATGTACCTTGGTTGCGAGCACATCCCCAGTCGGGGGTGTGCAAGAGGCAGCGGGTCGATGTTTCTCTCTCATCGACATTTCTAGCTCTCTATCTCTCTCCCTTCCTCTCAGTAAAAAATCAATAAAAATATTTTTTAAAAAAATCCAGGACTTAGAAGTTTCAGCAACTGTTGGCACAGCCCAGGCTTAAAGGCACAGAGCAAGTGCCCTAGGTCTCCTGGGAAGCAAAGGCCCCTTCCATCCGGGAGGCAGCATCTCCCAAGATCCCCCAGAGGCGCACAGACTCGGACCCCAGCAAACGTGCTCGGGGGTCTCTGGGAGACGGACCGGAGTCTGGGAGCCCTTGTGGTGGTAGATTCCCCATCAGGACCCCGGGCCGTGCAGGCTTAACACGTGAGGCGAAGGCCCTCGTGGATGAGGAAGCTCAAGTGCTCACTAGCCATTCTCATCCAGGGCCTTCCTTCAGGAACCCACGCCTGCATTTCCCAGCAGCCCCTGGGGCATGGGAGCTAGGATCCAGGAATGGATGGGAATGCAGACCAAGGAATCCAACTTAGAGGCACGAGAGCGTTTGCCGACGATCACATCACCAGGCACAGTCCCTGAGAGCCACTGTGTATGCGCCACGCGCCAACCCTCTGACTAGGCCGTGCGCCCCATGTTACAGGCGAGGAAGCTGGGGCTCAGAGAGGGAGAGGGTCTACACAGCCCGTGAACTGACTTCGCGTCCACCATTCCTGGGGGGGAGGGGGGTCTGAGGGGGTCCGAGGGCACCCTCACCTCCTTGAGGTCGCGCTGGAGCTTGACGTTGGCTTCCTCCGCCTTGCCCAGCTCGCGGTGGGACGTGCCCAGCTCCTCCTCCAGCTGGCTCATCTGGCGGCACAGCGCCGCCAGGCGCTCCCGCAGCTGGCACACCTCCGCTCGCTGCCGCTCCAGGGCCTGCTCCAGCTCAGCCGAGCGCCGGTTGGATTCGCCTCCGGGGCCCAGGCCATTGGCAAGGGCCTGCAGGGGGGACCGTGGGGAGCGAAGGCACAGGACCCAGAGTGGGGAAACGGAGACAGAAAGAAAATGCCAGGCGAGAACAAAGCTGGGGGGGGGGGGTGAGTGGACAGAGTGAATCAAAGGTCAGTGAGGGTGCCCCCGGCCCGTGTAGCTCAGTGGTTGAGCATCGAACTGGGAACCAGCAGGTCACGGTTTGACTCCCCATCAGGGCTCCAGCAGGGGGCGTGAGGAGGCAGCCAATCAATAATTCTCTCTCATCACTGATGATTCTATCTCCCTCCCTCTCCCGTCCTCTCTCTGAAATCAACAAAAAATTTAAAAATACATATCAGTAAGGGTCACGGAGGTCACAGGAATTGGCTCGGTGACCTGAGTCAGGTCCTAGGAGCTCAGATGTCCCAGGATCAGTGAGGATCATATCAAACATTAAAAGGACCATCACAGCCGAAACCAGTTTGGCTCAATGGGTACAGCGTTGGCTTGGGGACTGAAGGGTCCCGGGTTCGATTCCGGTCAAGGGCATATACCTTGGTTGCAGGCATATCCCCAGTAGGGGGTGTGCAAGAGGCAGCTGATCAATGACTCTCATTGATGTTTCTAACTCTGTATCTCTCTCCCTTCCTCTCTTTCCAAAAATCAATAAAATATATTTTAAAAAATTAAAATAAAAAAATAAAATGAAAGGACCATCACAGCCCAGCTGGCGTGGCTCATTGGGTGAGCACTGACCGATAACCGAGGAGGTCAGGGTTCAATTCCCCATTAGGGCACATGCCTGAGTTGTAGGCTTGATCCCTAGTGTGGGGCATATAGGAGGCAGTTGATCAATGATAATCTCTCATCATTGATGTTTCTATCTCTCTCTTCCTCTTCCTTAATTTCTGAAATCAATAAAAACAAAAAAAATTTTTTTAAGGGACCATTGCCAAAACTGGTTTGGCTCAGTGGATAGAGCGTCGACCTGCAGACTTAAAGGTCCCGGGTTTGATTCCGGTCAAGGGCATGTGCCTGTGGGCACATTCCCAGTAGGGGGTGTGCAGGAGGCAGCTGATTGATGATTCTCTCTCATCGATGTTTCTAGCTCTCTAACCCTCTCTCTTCCTCTCTGTGAAAGAAAAACAAAATGGCCGAGACCGGTTTGGCTCAATGGATAGAGCGTCGGCTTGGGGACTGAAGGGTCCCGGGTTTGATTCTGGTCAAGGGCATGTACCTTGGTTGCGGGCACATCTCCAGTAGGGGGTGTGCAAGAGGCAGCTGATCGATGTCTCTCTCTCGTCGATGTTTCTAACTCGCTATCTCTCTCCCTTCCTCTCTGTACAAAATCAATAAAATATATTTAAAAAAAAAAAAGAAAAAAAAATGTATTTTAAAAAGGGACCATCACAAAGCCAGAGGAGAGAGGGGCGGTCAGAGGGATGAGGACCGATGAAGAGCAAAGGGAGCGAAGGACTTCCACCTCTTACCTGCCCGTCCCCGTCCTTGCCGGGCTCCTCCAGCCCAGATCGGCGCCTCGACAGCTGATCTCGAAGGTTCAGAGTCTGGGAACGGGAACGGGAAATCAGGGCAAAAGGAAGCTTAGTTCCTTCCCACTGGCCCCAGCCTCTAAGGAGAGGCCACAGGAGCCTCGGGTCCCGCTGGGGCCACCCGTAGGCCCTGGGCTGTCGTATCTCTCCTTAGCCTCCCAGCAGGGAGGGTTGTGGCCTTCCTCTTGTCCTCTCTAGCCCTGGCTTCTCCCATCCAAACATTCCCTCCCGTGGGCTCTTCCTGGTGGGCCAGCCCCTGGTTCTCGCCTTGGTCTCACTTTCACTAGGCAGTTCTCCTCTTAGCAACCCCACTGGTTCTCTCCACAGTCCAGCCCCGTTAGTCCTCTGCTCCGGTCCTGCCCCCAATGGATTCTGGAACCCAGAACCAGCCCACCCCATGGGAGCGCCTGAGCCCCTCCCTCCCCCCCTCCAGGAGCCTCACCTCCTGGTTGCTCATCTCCAGCTCCTCTTCAAGGACAGCCACCCGCTCCAGCGCCATCCGCAGCCGCTCCCGGACCTGGGGGCGGGCGGGACGGCAGCGAGATGGAGATCAGATCCGCTCTAGGGCAGTTGACCCCGTGAAGAGCGCCCTGGAACGGGGCCTCAGAGGGAAGGTTAGAATTCCTCTATCCATAATGGATGTGCGGCCCCAACCTGCCACCAAAGCAGCCCGGCCCCAGGCAGCCCGCCCTCGTCCACTTTCCATCATCAACCAGGAGGTCAGTCTGCATGGCCAGGCGATCGGAGTCAACTCCCCCCGCCCCCCCCAGAACCCCCCTGTAGGACATCCCCAACCAACCACAGCCAGAACCTCTCCAGCCAGCTGCGGGTTCCCCTTCCAGAGCCCGGCTCCTCCTCGCTCCTACCTTCTCGTCCAGGGCCTTGTGGTGCTCGAAGAGGGACTTGAGAGCTTTGAGCACCTCCACCTCAGAGGAGACCCCGCCCGGGGACTGGGCCTGGCGCTTCACCACGGTCATGCGCAGTGACCGCTCGTGTCTGGACACCAGGCACTCCAGGTGTTCCAGCAGCAGCTGAGGGACAGGACTCCGGGTCAGAGGCAAGGAAAAGCCCTCTCGGGGTGGGCTCAGCGGATAGAGCCTCGGCCTGCGGACTCAACGGTCCCAGGTTCGATTTTTCTGGCCAAGGGCATGTGCGCTGGTTGCTGGCACATCCCCAGTAGGGGTTTGCAGGAGACAGCTGATTGATGTTTCTCTCTCATCGATGTTTTTAACTCTCTGTCCCTCTCCCTCTCTGTAAAAAAAAAAAAAAAAAATCAATAAAATATATATATATATATTTTTTTTAAAAGAGGCAAGGAAAGCTCAAACCGGTTTGGCTCAGCGGTAGAGCGTAGGTCTGTGAACTGAAAGGTCCCAGGTTCGATTCCGGTCAAGGGCATGTACATTGGTTGCGGGCACATCCGCGGTAGGGGGTGTGCAAGAGGCGGCTGGTCGATGTTTCTCTCTCATCGACGTTTCTAGCTCTCTCTCTCTCTCTCCCTTCCTCTCTGTAAGAAAAATCAATAAAATATATCTAAAAATAAAATAAAATAAATGTCTAAAAAAGAAGCAAGGAAAGAGAGGAAGGGTAGACAGGAAATGTGCTTCAGACCGGTGGGTTGGACACACGGGGAGAGAGGAGAGGCCAAGCAAAAGGTAAGGGGACGAGACAGGGATATCCGAGGCCGGGGCAGCGTCAGGAAGGAGTGGCACCGAAGTAGAGACCGTTATGGAGAGGGGGAGAGCCGGGAAGGAAGCCAGGGACCGAGGACACCAGCCGAGAAGCGGGAGCAGGGAGACAGGACCCAGGTGCTCAGACAGCGACACCGCGAGGCCCCCGCCTGCACCGCTTGGCAAGGCGCTCGCTCACCCGCGTGTTGTTCCGTTCGGCCTTCAGCTCCGCGATCTCTTCTTCCCGCTCCAGCAGCTGCTCTCGACACAAGTTCAGCTCCTTCGTCAGCGCCGCAAACTCCTGTCCAGATGCGGGCAAGATCGGGAAAATCAGCCCTGACCGGTCTGGCTCAGTGGATAGAGCGTCGGCCTGGGGACTGAAGGGTCCCAGGTTCGATTCCGGTCAAGGGCATGTGCGTTGGTTGCGGGCACATCCCCAGTGAGGGGTGTGCAGGAGGCAGCTGATGGATGTATGTCTCTCTCTCTCATCGATGTTTCTAACTCTCTATCCCTCTCCCTTCCTCTCTGTGGAAAATCAATAAAATATATATTTTTAAAAAGAAAAAGAAATGAGAAAAATTGATAATTATAAAGCAAAAAAAAAAAATTGGGCTTAAAAAGAAAAAAAAAAAAAAAAAGCCAAAACCACTTTGGCTCAGTGGTAGAGCGTCGGTCTGCGGACTGTAAGGTCCCAGGTTCGATTCCGGTCAGGGGCATGTATATTGGTTGCGGGCACATCCCCAGTGGGGGGTGTGCAAGAGGCAGCTGGTCGGTGTTTCTCTCTCATCCACATTTCTAGCTCTATCCTCTCCCTTCCTCTCTGTAACAAATCAATAAAATACATTAAAAAAAAAAAAAGATCGGGACAATCAGATCAGTCCCTCACCGCCTCCCTCACTGAACTGAATGGTTAGAAAGCCCCGCCCTCCCCCGAGAAGCCCCGCCCACTAGAAGCCCCGCCCATTTCGACAGCTCGGGCCCCGCCCCTCGCCGCCAGAGCCCGCCCTGGCCCCGCCCTTCCCGGCGCAAGGAAACGCCCCCATCGTCCTCCGCCGCGCGAGACCCCGCCCCTCGCCGCCAGAGCCCGCCCTGGCCCCGCCCTTCCCGGCGCAAGGAAACGCCCCCATCGCCCTCCGCCGCGCGAGACCCCGCCCCTCGCCGCCAGAGCCCGCCCGGCCCCGCCCTTCCCGGCCCAGGCCCCGCCCCTTCACGCCCCCCCGCCGCCGCCGCCGCCGCGCGAGGCCCCGCCCCGGCCCCGCCCAGACCTGGGGCAGCGCGATGCTGAGCTGGCGCTGCAGGGAGTCCTTCTCGTGGCCCAGCTCGCGCAGCCGCAGCTGCGCCGTCGCCAGCCCGTCCTGCGCCTCGCGCAGCGTCTCCAGCAGGCGCTCGCGCTCCGTGAGCATCGTGACCATGAGGCGCTCCAGCTCGCCGCCCGCCTCGTCCGGGCCCAGCGCCGAGCCCCGCCGGCCATCCTCGCTGATGGTGGGCATCACCTCGCACATCATGGCGGCGGTGCTGGCCTGCGGGGGGGGGCGGGTGGGGGGGAACAGAGACCGGCCTCGTCAAGGCGCAGGCAGGGAAACAGACATGGCCACCCTGCTCGTGCATCGAGGAAACTGAGGCAGAGCCACCCGGGCATTGCACCGGAAAAACAGATCTGTTCGTTCTGATCGTGTGGCGCGTAGGATAAACTGAAACCCATTGCTATGGCTACCCGGGTGAGAGCACTTGGGGAAACTGAGGCCAGTCTCCATCAGGCACCGACAGCAAATCTGGGCCCAGCCTCGCCCACCACGACGAAGCCAGGTGACGCAGGTACTGCCTGAGTGAATGTGGAAAGGCCATGCTAAGAATCCCCCTCAACCCGCCACAGGAGTGACAAAACTGAGTCCCCGCCGACCATGACTTCAGGAGGACACAGGACTGGGGTCACAGGATTAGGCCACTGGTACCTGATTAGCTGCTACCCAGCTCAATCCCCCTCTTCTTCAGTTTCCCACCTGGGCCTCAACTCCAGAAGATTCTAAAGACCCACTCCACTTGGAGAGGGGGAGCATGGAGGAGGGCGGGGTGGGCTAGCCATCTCCCCCAACCCAGTGACCAAGATCCAGCTCCCTCCTTCATCGGGTCCTGGGGTTCCTGCCCCAAGACTCAGGAGTCTGAGCCTCTGATCCTGGGGGCCCGAGATGAGACCCTCTCTCCTCTGCCTGAGCGTGAGGCCTCCAACCTCAGACTCAGAAATCCCACCCTCAGACTCCTGCTCCCCCAGAACCCAACAGGCCAGGCCCCAGGACCCAGGGGCTGGGGCGCCCGGGCTGTGGGCGGAGATGAATGGCGTTCTCCGGGGCCGCTCCCTCGCACACATCAGGTCCGACAGGTCCGGCTGGCCCGGCCGAAAGCAGGAGGGACTTTCATTGGCTTCCCCCCTTTCCCTCTCTCCCATCCGGCAGTGGCATAACCGGTTCTCGGGGTAGATAATTCCCAGCGCCACCCAATTTTCGGACTGTGTCTGGAGCCTGGGACTGGGCTCTGGACTCGTGAGAGGAGAGAAGGGAACGGAGAGCCCATGGGGCCTGGGAGAGCAGGCAGCTGGGTCCCTTGGGTCTCTGAACAGGTACATCTGAGGAGCTAGACACCTGAATCCAGGCACTCAGAGGCCAAGTTCAGGAATATGTCCGTAAGAGAATCTGTCCTTAGGCCCCAAACCAACATGGTATCTAAGACCCAGAACCTGGTCAGGGCATGCGACACCAGCTGCTTTAAAAAGGAAGCTGTTCTAGAACTTCCAATTCACTGAGAAGGAAACAAAACACAGCAACGCTGGGCAGAGATCTAGAAAGCCACGGGCAGGTGGAGACAGCACGGAGTGCAGAATGAACCCGTCCCCCGCCTTTCCAACGGGGAAGAGCTGCAATTGGGGCATATTCTGAAACGCTGAGCCAGCCAAAGCCATCCATCACTTAAAACGCAACGGGGTGACCTCAGGATGATATCTAAGAATATGCCTAATGCAATGCCCAACAAACCGAGTCGGGAGAGAGAACGCAAAATCTAGCGGGGATGAGGGTAGGAGAGGGCTCGCAGCCTTGTTTTTTATCCTGTGAATAGCTAATGCTAGCACGCAGATTGCTCTAGAGTTCAGAATATGCCCTCGAGGTGAAGAAAAACCTAGACAGTAAGCAAGGAGCTTGTCTGAAAGGTAGTGGTGCCCGGGGGAAGGTGTAGACGGGTGCATGCCTGGAATCGAGAAGTCCCTGGCATAAGGCCTGAGCTGGCAAAGGAGAGATAGGGTGCTCTGGGAATGAGGACGTTTCTAAGCTGAAGGCTCCGGAAGAGGGGAGAGGCCCAGAGCATGGTGAGAATGCTGGTGTGGCAGAAAGAGGCGGAAGCCCACAATCCACCAGGAGACAAGTTCCGAGCCAACCTCGCGCTAAGGAGAAGGGGGGCGGAGAAGGTGAGGCTGGCACGGATGGGCCTAGAACCTGAGAAGGAAGAGGTGAGGTAAAACACTTCCGTGGGAGTCCTCTAGATTGTAGACTGTAGATGGACCCTGAAGCAGGAAATAGAGTTGATAGCACAGTTAAAGGACTAGAGCTGGTTTTGCTCAGTGGATAGAGCATCAGCCTATGGACTGAAGGGTCCCAGGTTCGATTCCTGGTCCAGGTCACATGCCTGAGTTGCAGGCTCAGTCCCCAGTGTGGGGAGGGGGGGTTGTGCGGGAGGCAGCCGATCAGTGAGATCAGTGGTGATTCTCATCATTGATCTCTCTCTCTCTCTTCTTTCTTAAATAAGTAAGTAAGTAAATAAAAGACTAGAGCACATAATTGGAAGACACACATCCTTCTAGAACTTAGAATGGAATGCAGGACAACGCCAAGGATGTAGCTGGAGCCTAGAACACACCCAACATGAAATTTTAGCAGAGTCTAAGCAAGGACTGGATTCTGTCCCGAGAGGGAGTGGGGGTCAGCATTTGGCTTTCGGGGGTTATTTAGACATTTGACTTCATCTGGGTGAAGACATGCCTAGAATGTAGCATCCAGCCTGGAACTGAGCACATGCCTTGGGTGACGATGGAACAGAGGTGCTGACTGGGAACGTTCCAGGGTCTAGAAAGAGTCTGGAATGCGGGGTGTCGCAAGGGCAGTGTTTAACTGGAAATTCGGAAGACAGTGCGTAGGTTCTAGATCATCGGATGAGCCTAGGCCACAGGACACATCTGGAGGAAGGGATGTACGTTTGGCCCACAGTCTGAGAGAGTGCATTCAGAGACCCTGGGCCTCGGAAGGCAATGGGCTGCCAGAAATATTTCAAGAAGCCGGGTCCCAGGGGAGAGAATAGAGTCCTGGGCAGCCCAGGAGTCTGAGATGAAATGGGGATGAGGCAGGAGTCTGCCAGGGCCGCTGGGAGGTGATAGGGGGGCGGTGAGACCATGGGGACCTGGGTACCTCAGAGGAAGAGATGAGGAGCTAGAACCCTGGGCAGGAAGAGAGCAGATCCGGGGACCTGGACTCCTGAATCTTTGTGGAGGGAGGTAAAGGACAGGGGTTTGGGGGGAGGGCTGAGGCAGGCTGGTGACCAGTACAGAAGCTGGGATCTGAACGCCTGGGTCCCTGAGGGGGTGCAGGGCTGGGGACAAGGCATCTCGTCTCCAGGGGCGGGTGTGGGTGTGGGGAGGCAGATGCCAAAGTATAGCATTAACAATTGCATTCGGAGTCCCCAGAAGGGAGAGTCATGGCGCCTGAATCCCTAAGGGGGCAGATGCCGGGGTCCTAGGAGCCCGGGGACATATTTGCCTGGAGAGCGCAGGGGCCGTTGAACTGGGTGTCTCAGGGACAAAGGCTGGGAACCCTGGTCCCCGGATGCCCATTCCCCTAAGGGAGCTAGGGCAGGAACCTTCCGAAGCCTTGACTCCTGAAGAAGGTGCTGGGGTCCCGGAAATCTAAGGGTGCTGAGGCCCGGGCCCAGCGCCTGGTCAGCGGAACCCCGAGTCCCGGGCATCCAGGGTCGGGAAGGGCCCGGGTATCCCCGGGTCAAAGGCGCGGCAGGGGGGATCCCCGCGCCGGAGGCGCCCCCTTTCTGGCGGTGGCAGCAGGAGGTGGGGGAGGCGAGGCTGCCGAGCGCGCTGACCGACCATGGACAGCTCCGGCGCGGGCCTGTGTCCAGGGCGGCCGCGGGGCGGCCTGGACGGAGGGACGCGGCCGGCCGGCGGCTGGAACCCAGGAGCTGGAGACGGGCAGACGGGGGGCGCGAAGGGAGCGCTCTGCGGCCGCGGCGGGGACGGGCGGCCCTCGCCGGGGGAGGGGGACACAACCGCGGCGGGGGTCCGGGGCTCTCCGGTCTGGGCCGAGGAGGAGGAGGAGGAGGAGGAGGATCTAGACCCAGAGGGGTTCCCGGGTGGAACCGGAACCCAGGCTCCTGGGCCCCGGAGGAGGCGCGAGGCGGCAGGATGCCCGGGAGTCTGGGGCTTGGCTGGGGACTCTGGGAGCCGGGAGGGGCGCACTGACTCTCCGGGGCCGGGCTGTGAAATCTGGGCGCCGGGGTCCCTGGGGATGGAGAAGGGAATCCGGGACCTCGCAGAGGCGGGGAAAGCCGGGCGAGGGGTCCCTTGGGTGGGCGCTGCCTGGCAGGCCGGGCTCTCACCTACCTGGTCCGCGGCGGCTGCGGGCGGAGCTGGGCTGCAGGAGGGAGCTGGGGTGGGGTGGGGGGGCCGGGCGGGGCCCCTGGCGGCTGCCGGGGCCCGGATCTGTAGCTCTGGAACCCTGTCTCCGCCGCTCGCGCGGGCTCCGCGTCTCTCGCTCCGGCTTGGGCGCTGGGGACCCCACTCACTCGCACAGTCTCACAGCCCTTCACCCCCTAAAACAGTCCCCCTAACCCTGTCACCGTGCAGCCTCCCCCCCACGGGGCCGCAGCCGCCAGATTCAGGGGTGCCCACCAGCGCCCCCCAAAATCCCACCTTCCCCCCCCAAAATTCCCTCTTCCCTCCCCCCCAACAGCTCCCGGGCGGTCGTGGCCCCTTTAACAGGAGACTGACAGACGGCTCCGAGTGGCCAATGGGAAGCAGCATCGGCGCCGGCAGGAGGCTAAACCCCGCCCCCGCACGGGCCGGGAGGGGTCGCGCGGGCGGAGAGCGGGAGGCGGGGCTCCAGGCATGCCAGCCAATGGGCGCGCGGCGTGCGGCAGCTGGGGCGGGGGGCGGGGCCCGGCAGGGGGATGATGTCACCCGGAGCGAGTGGCGTGCGGCGTGGAACGCGAGTCGCGACCCCGGATCCCGGCGGCGGCGGCGGCGGCGGCGCGCGCCGGCCCTCGCGCCGCACGAGACCGGAGGGGTGGGCGGGCGGCGAGGCGGGAGGGAAGGTTGTGTGTTAAGGCGGGGGGGGGGGGGACTCCCGGGGACGCGTTTGGGCTTCAGGGCGGGGTGAACGCCGGGTCGGCGGGTGCACCTGACGGTGCAATCCCTGCGCCCGCCGCGCCCGCCGCGGGAGCGGCACGCGGCACCCCCACCCGCCTCCCACGCTGGGCTCCCCCGCGGGCAGGGTAATGGTTCGCTCCGCCCCGCCCACACGGAGGACACCCACTGGCTCCCCGCGGCGTTTCGGCACTCGTGGGGAGGACCAGCTGCAGAGGGGTTTGGCCTGCATCCTCAGTCTCTCCGGGGGGGGGGGGGGGCGCGTTGTCTTCACGTCTGAGCTCCCCCTCAGACCCAGTCTGGGTCCCAGCCTCCACCCCGGGACTGGTTCGTCCCTTCGGAAGCTGTCCAGCTTCTACCTTCAGACCTAGAGGGCGTGGTGGGGACATTCTGTACCTGGGCTTCCTCAGGGCCTGGTCTCGGCATCAGCTTCTTCCCCCCCCCCCCCCCACCTCTCCATACCCTCTGTGACCCCGCGATGCAGGACAGACACACAAACACTCAGTGAGGGCAAAGATCTTTAAATAAGGAGCGGGTGACAATAAATACTGTACAGGGGGAGGGGGTGGGGGAGAGAGCGGGAGGGTCCAGATCTGTGCTTTCAGCCTCAGGACTCCAAGGACCTGCAAGGAGGGCGAAGAGAAGGGAGCCAGGCTCAGGGTCAGGGGGCCCGGGGAGGGGTGGGCCAGAGCCAGGGCTGGGGTTCCAGAACCAGGGCTGAGGGTAGTGGGGTGAGGAATTCCAGGGGGAGGAGGAGGTCCAGTCAGCTAAGAGCCCCCCAGGGTGTTAGCCAGAATGGCTTGGGGTCAGAGTCAGGGTCCCTGGAGGGGACCCATGGCTGGGGGGTGGCCACCAAGACGTCAGGAACCCCCGGGAGTCCGGGGACGAGGGCGGCCGTGGAGACAGACCCGGGGAGCGGCGGCGGAGGGCTCACGAGTAGCTCTGGTGCTGCTGGCGCCGGCGGGCGGAGCGCATCTTCTCGAAGCGGGCCTCCATCTCCTCCAGCACGCGGGGCGTGTAGCGCACCACCAGCTTCACCGAGCCCTGGGCCGCCTTCAGCAGCTCCACCGCCTTCTCGTGCTGCTCCCCCTCCACGCTCTGCGGAAAGCGCGCGGAAAGCGCACGGACAGCTGGGCGTGCCCCCTCCCCCCCCACGCTCATCCAACCCCGCACCCCGAAACAGGTCCCTGAGGGGCCCAGACCTCATCGCTTCGTGGGAGAGTCATTCACTCTTGGCTCCGTGTCCTCCCTCCCCCCCAACATTTTCCAGGTTCCTCGCGTCAGGGACAAGCCCCCTGGGCCCTCAGTCACCAAGCCAGACCTCCAGGGCCATCTTTATCCCCTCCCTCCCCACAGACCTGCTAGCAGAGCATCTGTCTGCGGACTGAAGGGTCCCAGGTTCAATTCTGGTCAGGGGCATGTGCCTTGGTTGCGGGCACATCCCCAAGTAGGGAGTGTGCAGGAGGCAGCTGATTGATGATTGTCTCTCATGGATGTTTCTAACTCTCTATCCCTCTCCCTTCCTCTCTGTAAAAAATCAATTAAAAATATATATTTTTTTTTTAAAAAAAAAACAAGGACAGACTTTGACCCTAGCCCTGTCCCAGCCTCCCACTCACCACACCATTCACCGACAACAGCTGGTCCCCACGCTTGAGGCCTCCGTGGCGGTCGGCCACGCCCCCAGGGATGACGCGGGAGATGTAGATGGGCGAGTTCTGTTCCTTGCCCCCCATGATGTTGAAGCCCAGGCCCTCCTCCGTCTTGGGCAGCTCCACCACCCTGGGGTGTGCATGGCCCTCGCTGGCGGTGAAGGCAGCTACGGTGGCCTGGGAGACGGGAAGCAGGGGGAGGTGAGGGCCCTTCCATGGGGGACAGGCGGACTAGGGTGGAAGATCTGGGCCAGGGAGAGCGACTGAGGCCAGATAGCTTTTCCCCAGTTCGAGGTGCCTGCCGGCCACAGTTCAAAAAGCTCATTTCATAAAGACCGCATGTCCCTGTTGGCTCACTTTGACGGTTCAGACCTGTCAAAGAGAAGGTCTCCATTTGGTGCGAATGTGTCTTGAATACTCAACACTTGCCAATCTCACCTTTTAACAGAGAAAATTGAGGCCTGGAAGAAGCCGAGAGCCTCCAGGGAGCAGCAAGAACGGCATCTAACTCTGATTTCATCACATCTCAGTGTTTATGATATTTCATTGTTTTCACTGGGTCGGTGTTTAAGGTCACCTTCTAGTCAGGCATTCTGTACTAGTTTCACTAATAAATTGTAGTAGATAAAGATGCCCTTCATGACATTTATGAGAGATCACTGAAAATAAACTATAGTAGGTAATCGTAAGGGTGGTACAGAGGTTTGGCAAATACCATGAAGGAGAAACCAGGAATGAATGACAGGAGGAAGTTTCGAGATGCTGTGAGCGATGGGTGGAGGGCGCCTACCTTGGCTGTGGCGTGGGCCCGGATCTCGGCGCTGCCGGTGATGTCCAGCGTATCATAGAGCTGCTCGTACACCTGTGAGGATGCACAGCATCGGGGACCTGCCGGCTCCCTCCTCTCCCCAGCGCTGGAGTCCAGGCCCGGCCTCTCCCACCCATGAACTGTCCCAGCCCACACCTGGAGCGGGAGAAAACTACAACTCCCAATCCACCCTGGGAGCTGACGCACGCGCACTCACGAGGCTGGCCGCCCCGGGCGTTGCTGGGAGATGTAGTCCCCGGCCTCGGGGCGACCAGGAAGAGCATTGCCAGCCGCCGCCCACTCGTGGCCGGCGCCGCGCGGCGCTCACCTCGCGGATGGCGGAGCAGAAGCGGCTCTGCAGGACGCGCTGGAGGGCCTGCAGCTTCTGCGGGGGCAGCTCCCCGCTGCGCTGCAGCCGCTCGAGGAGCTCCACCGCCCGGGACACGTCTGCGGGGCGGGGGCGGGCGCGGAGACAGAGTCAGAGTCACCGACGCGCAGAGAGAAGTCCCGGGAGATGCGGTCGGAGACCGAGGACGGGGCAGCGCGGACGGACCCGGGAAGGGCGGCGGGGTCCCGATCGGACGCCCACAGGGTCGCCAGCGGCAAGGGCGCCCTTCGCCCCCGGGGCCCCCATGCACACCCCGGAGGGGGTGCAGCGGGCGCCCCTCCCCGCCCGCTCGCCCACGGACCCTCCCACACCCACTAACCGCCCCGCCCCGCCCGGCCCTGGCCGGGGGAGGGGCGACGGCGGGGGTCCCGGACGCGGGCCACGGCCGGGTGGGCAGGGCCCCCCTGGCGCGCTTACCCCGCTCCAGCCCCAGCGGCTCCACCAGCGCAGCCATGTCGGCGCCGCTGCGGCGAGCCGCCCGCCCGCCCGGTCGCCAGCGGGGAGGGCGGGGCTTCCGGAGGCCACGCCCCCGGCGACGGGCGCCCCCTGCGGAGGCGCGGCCCTGCCTGCTCCCGCGCCTGCCTGCCTGTCCCTAGTGCAGCCTGTCTGCACCCCGGGACATCATCTCTGTCTGTCCTGCCCCCACACGTGTACCCTCTCTGTCCCTTTTCCCCACGTATTGGGCAAACGTGTGCTAAACATCTGGGCCCAGGATGGTGAGCAGGCCAGACGAGCCCACTGCCTTCACGAAGCTTAGGCGAGGATGGAGAGGTAGACGACCAGCTGTGACCGAGATCAGAATTGGGTGTGGGGAAGGGATGAGTCCTTGGAGGTAAGAGAATCCAGAGGAGGGATGTGGTCACTTTCCAGGCAAGAGGAGCCCATGCAATCATTCCAGCTTGTGATGCTGACCATGTGGGCAGGATGGTTATACATGTTGAGGGTTTTGAACTTAGTAACTCTGAAGAATGAAATGTGGGATTCAGGTGTGTATGGGAAGATCACTGTGGCCGTTGTGTGGCGATTGGATTAGACCAGGCAGGCGCTTTCCGGATATCCCCTTTAGGTGGGCCGATTTGGAAATGTCTGGACAATGTCCCTCTTCCTGTCCTCGTATACAGTGACTTACTGAGTCACTGTATACGAGGACAGGAAGATGGAGGAGGGGATATAAAGGTGTTTGTGGGGCCCTAGCCAGTTTGGCTCAGTGGATAGAGCGTCAGCCTGCGAACTGAAAAGTCCCAGGTTCGATTCCGGTCAAGGGCATGTACCTTGGTTGTGGGCACATCCCCAGTGGGGGGCATGCAGGAGGCAGCTGGTCGATGTCTCTCTCTCATCCATGTTTCTAACTCTCTATCCCTTTCCCTTCCTCTCTGTGAAAAGTCAATAGCCTAAACCGGTTTCGCTCAATGGATAGAGCTTCGGCTTGGGGACTGAAAGGTCCCGGGTTCGATTCTGGTCAAGGGCATGTACCTTGGTTGCAGGCATATCCCCAGTAGGGGGTGTGCAAGAGGCAGCTGATCGATGACTCTCTCTCTTTGATATTTCTCTCTCTCTTCCTCTCAAAATATATCTTTGGGGGAAAAAAAAAAAGAGGGTGGGCAGTCGTATGAGATGCTGTAGACTAGGGCCAAAGGACTGTAGGAAGGATTGAAGTGTGGCTGTACCTCACCTCTGGCTGGATGGGGGTACGGGGTCCAGAAAGAGCTTTTGCAAAGTCAGAGGAAGTTTGCAAGTTTGTCTACACGTCTCTCCTTCATAGTGTCTCTTTTTCTATTTTAATAAGTAATCTACTTGAATTTAAAAACAAAATCAAGTTACCAAAGAACCTATATGCATATATGTATAGCCCATGGACACAGACAAAAGTAAGGTGAAGGTCTGGGGTGGGTGGGGACATGGGGAGAAAATAGGGGACATCTGTAATACTGTCAACAATGAAAAATAAACTTAAAAAATAAATAATACAGAAGAGCTAATAATACAAACCACCAACCAGTCCTCTCTCCACTGCAAGAGGCAACAATTTAAAGGGGTTTAATGTGCTAGTTGCTTCTGTATCTAAGTAACTTGCTATTTCTCAATTCCAGTTGTTAGTAATATATTACATATTGATTTTCTGCCTTTACAACCTGTTCCCTCTCTTCCCATGGTACCAGTTTTCAGATCAATCAATCAAAGAGCTTGCATTATGTCAATAAGTACTTATTGTTTACTGCAGAGCCCAAGTAATGTTCTGTGACTACATTTTCTTTCTTGAACAGCTTGGATTTTTGTTTGTTACTCCTCACCCGAAGATATTTTTTCCACTGATATTTGAGACAGTGGGAAGGGGAGGTACAGAGAAACACTGATGTGAGAGAAACATCAATTGGTTGCCTCCCACAAGTGCCCTGACCAGGGCCAGGGATCGAGCCTGCAATCAAGGTACGTGCCCTTGACCATGATCAAACCCGGGACCCTTCAGTCTGTGGGCCGACACTGAGTACAACCAGCTATGGCTTGTGTGGTGGTGTTTTTTCCCTGTGATTTTCATCTCCTTTCGTTTCTTCCACTACATTCTCAATTTCTTTACAACTTTCCATCGCAACAGGCATCTTACCGAGTTTTCTTTTTAGCCGGAAACTCCTTGGAAACTTCAGTCCTCTGACCCCAATCTGGACGGGGTGCTCTCCACAAAACTGTCATCCTGGGACTTTCTCAACTGGTTTTTTGAACTGGGTCATCTTCTCTTTTAACTCTTTTTCTTTTTTTTAAAATATATTTTTATTGCCTTCAGAGAGGAAGGGAGAGGTACAGAAACATCAATAATGAATGAGAATCATTGATTGGCTGCCTCCTGCACGCCCCCTACTGGGGATTGAGCCTGGAAACCGGGGCATGGGCCCCAACAGGGAACTGAACTGTGACCTCCTAGTTCATAGGTCCATGGTCAACCACTGAACTACGCTGGCTGGGCTAAATCTCTCATTTTTAAGTATACTCTTTATTAACTATCTAAAAAGATTATGAGCCGAAACCGGTTTGGCTCAGTGGTAGAGCGTCGGTCTGAGGACTGAAAGGTCCCAGGTTCGATTCCGGTCAGGGGCATGTACATTGGTTGCGGGCACATTCCCAGTATGGGGTGTGCGGGAGGCGGCTGGTCGATGTCTCTCTCTCATCGACGTTTCTAGCTCTCTCTCTCCCTTCCTCTCTGTGAAAAATCAATAAAATATATTTTAAAAAATTGAGATTTCTTACTTCCAGCTAACCTTTATTCCTCTAGCACTCCTTGTGTTAACAGGAATGTGTCAGGAAGGTTGTCTCAATTCTTTCAGGTGTTTTCCAGTTCTAAAATTTACATTTTACTTTTTTCTTTTTTTTCTTTTTTTTTTTTTTTAAAGATTCCTGAACTGGTAAAATTCTCCCTCTCTTCCTTGTGAACATATAGTTATTTCAATCTCTGATAACTCCCAACATCAGAATCATGCCCAGATCTGTTTCTATTGTCTATTTTTTCTCTTGGTTTTACAGTAATTCTAACATGCCTGATAACGTGAGTAAATGCTGAGCATTGTGTACTGAAAATTGGAGATTCTGACCCCACCTCCCAGAGGGTTTTCTCCTGGCAGGCAGATCACCTAAATCCCAATAAGGCCTATTTCACTTGCAGCCTTACTTCAATATTGTGGCACTCTGGGGACAAGAACAGTTACTCGCTCTGGCAGGCCTAGAACCCCAACCTCTGTCCCCCAGAGTGACATGGCTGCAGAGATCTCTGCTTAGCTCCGTAACCTCACCCAGGATACTGTTCCATTGATTTTTAGAGTGTGAGGGGGAGAGACAGAAACATTGACATTAGACACATCAACTGGTTTCCTCTCACACACACCATAGCTAGGGCTGCAGACTAAGCCTGCTACAGAGGCACATGCCTTTGACCAGAATCAAATCTGGGACCTTTCCGTCTGCAAGGCCCTTCAGTCCACTAAGACAAACTGGCTAGGGCCCTCCATTATTGCTTTCTGATGAACACCTCGAGTCTTGCAACGACAATGAGCAGCTTATGAGTTGGCAACTGCCTCAACAGAAGGTTGTATGCAGATTTGGGAGCTAACGCCTCACATGGAAATTTTACCCTTACACCCCACCTGTCTGGTCCAACCTCTGTAAACTCAGCCCAATGTCTAGTCCCCCATATAAACTGGCAAATGTCAAGGAAAAGGACGGGAAAATAGGAAGTTTCACCAGTGTGCTTCCCTTTTCCTGGGGATCCGACTGCCTCAAGTCTCACCGGCATTGGTGGCCCCCCCAATACTTTTCACAAGTTGTTTTTATATATTTCGTCCAGCCTTTATAACTGGTCTGTGCCAAACTAGTCCAGAATGGGCTATTCTTCACAGCCAATTCCCAAAGTCTAGTCGCATCCTATGTGGTATCTATGAAAATACACTCATTAGACGTATTTAGTTCTCTTTTATTCCCAAAGTTGTCTCTCCTGGGACCAGTTTTTCTTATCTCGTGGTCTCTTGTTGCAGGATTTTTTTATATGCCTGTGATCTCTGGGTGTATGTTTATAGAGGCCGAAGCAGTTAGAAAGCATGTCGGTCAGACGTAGCGGACAGGCTGCCTCTGGGTTCTCAGGCCAAGCTTGTAGGTCCTAGTTCGTATACCCTGGGCAGCAAATGCCAAGCTTCCGTGCATCTCGGGTGCTGAAACAAGCACTGCTGTATGCAAATGCCACCTTGTCTCCTCCCCTTCTCCGAGCTGAGTCTCTCTAGTCCAGGAAGAATGACTGGCTTGCCCTGGCCAGTTTGGCTCAGTGGATGGAGCATTGGCCTATGGACTGAAAGGTCCCAGGTTTGATTCCGGTCGTGGGCATGTATCTTGGTTTCAGGCACATCCCCAGTAGCAGCTGATTGATGTTTCTTTCTCATTCATGTTTCTAATTCTATCCCTCTCCCTTCCTCTCTGTAAAAAATCAATAAAATAAAAAAAAAAATTAAAAAAAAAAAAAAAAAAAAGGCTGGATTCTTTCTCATGGGATCACCAGACAAGGATTCTCTTCATCATCTTATTTCATTTTTTATCCAGAAATGTGTTGAAATCTCAACTGCTGTGATATGTGTTTCTTGTTGTCATTAGTAGCAAGACAAACAGTGGAATGACCTGAAGGCCATTTTCCATCCTGGCCGTGTGGGCTTCTGCTCCACCTAATCTCCTTGTGTCTTGCTCTCGTTTCATCCCTTCACCTTTTTCCTGCTCTCCAATTCATATAAGAGCTTCCCTTTTACAGAGGCACTGAGGAATCAAATGCTTAGGACCCACTGCTTCCCCCCAAGCCAGGGCTATGTGTGGAAGAGGCTTTAAAAAAAGAGGGAGACACACAAAGGGATCAAAGACATACGGAGGGCTTCCGCACCCCATTTGAAACAGCTCTGGTCATGTGCTGGGATATCCCCAGCCTTAGCTCATAAAGTTCAAGTTCCAGGCATGTGCTGGACCACACACCAAAGTAGGGTTAATATGTCAAGTGACATCCTTTTAGGGAAGACATAAGTGAAGAAACCAGGGTGCCCATTAACAGGAAATTAATTTTATTTTTAAATCCAGAACAAATAAGGAGACTTCTACCCATGGATGGCAAACTTAGATGGTGGCCAAGGTTGGGGGAAGAGGATGACAGCAACAGGGGGGTAGGAACACGTCCAAACAGAGGAGGCCTCTTCACTCTGGCGCAGCCTCCATCAAATACCCGTTCTCCGGAGCAAGATACCCGTCGCCTCCCTCGGACTCCATGTACATGTCTCGGCCGTCATTGCCCAGACCCTCCAGCCCGTTGTCCTGGCCGCCCCCGCCCCCACCTCGGGCCTCATCCCTGCCCCGCTCACTGCCTCGCTCCCCCCGCTTGTGCTCGCGATCCCGGTCCCGGTCTCGGTCCCGGCGTCGATCCCGCTCACTCCGGTGGCTCCGGCGTCGCTCCCGGTCACGATCCCGGCCCTTCTCCTCGGGACCGTCAGGGCCGTCGGGACCCAGCTCCCCGGGAGGCCCGTCATCGGGAGGCGCATCGCCAGCCTCGGAGGGCTCCGCCATGTCGCCGCCGCCTCCGCCACCGCGCAGCTCCTCCTTGCGCTCCCGCTCGCGCCGCGCCCGCTCACGGCTCCGGCTGCTCCGCCGCTTCCGTTCCCGGTCCTTGTCCTTGCTCCGCTCCCGGGAGCGCCTCCGCTCATCCTTGTCGCGGCTGCGAGAGCGCCGCCGCCGGTCCCGAGAGCGGGAGCGCCGCCGTTCCCGCTCCTTGTCACGCTCGCGGCTCCGCTCCCTGCGCTCCCGCTCGCGGTCGCGGTCCCGATCCCGGTGGGGAAGCGGGGACGGGCCGGGCCTGGAGGAGGGAGAGGTGTGTGTCGGCGCCCCCGCAGCCACCCCCTCCCGGGAAGCCACCTGCCCAACCTCACCTCTCGTCGTAGCGGGAGGTGTCGTCGCGGCCAGAATGCCGGATGTTCACGTCAGCCCCGCCTCTCCTGGTCCCACCGAGGCCGCCTCCTGGAGGTGGGCAGAGGGACAGGGTCAGCCTGGGCACGGAGATGGGCAAGGATCGGAAACAGGACTTACGCCGTCGCTGTTGGTGTCTATGGGCCAGGTCCCGAGGACACTTTGCTAGGCGTTCCCTTCGAGGGGCCAAGAGCAAGGAGAACTGAGCGCGGCAGAGGTCATGCCAGCCTCAGCCCTCCAACCACCAAAACCACATCAAAACCACAGCTAAACACACAGCCACCATCATTTGGAACCCCGGAAAGTGGTTGGATGGCAGTCCTGCAGCTAGAGAAGTAAAGAAAGTACAAGACTGGTAGGAGGGCAGGGTCCCGGAGCGGGAGAAGTCCCCATAACTTCTGACTGAAAAAGCCAGCAGCTATTGTGGCTAAGTGACACAGAAGCTGCTAGAGACCCAGGTGTTCCTCTTAAAGGGCCAGCACACAAACTTATTCGAAAGCGATCTCTCTGAGACCCAGCTCCAGGCGGCTTTGGGGGAGGAACTAGATTATCTGCCACCACCGCAGGGGGTGGCCCCAGGGGTCCCTGTTCATGTGCTGGGACCTCCCCATTGCCGAGCTGGCCGGCAGCCACACCCGAGTTCGCATCAGCCTGGTTCACACTGTCCCCAATGCCCTCGGGATCTCCTGAGACCCCGCCAATCCAATCTGCAGCCCCACCAAAGCTGCTTGGGGGTGCAGCTGCTTTTCCGTATGAATGGTCTGTCTGGGCTCAGGCTCCAAACTCTGAAACAAGCCGCTGGCATCAGCAGGCCCCGAACCTATCAGCGGAAGGCCTCACTAGGCACTTCACGAGCCCAAAGTAAGTGGCAGCCATCCTCGGACCTCTCTGTGGCTCCTGCTGGATGGCCCCGGCATGGCTGACTGCCCTTCCAGGAGGCCCCGCAGCAAATGCACAGCGGACAGCTTCAGACACACGAGATCACATCTCTGCAAATCCACAGCGACACAACAACTCAGTGAGCGCCAGAGCCCCACTGAGGCCAGTCCTGTTCCATCCGGGTGTCTCCTGCACACCTGCTCTTCCACTGTAGAAGCAGCTGGTCCTCACGACCAATTGGCCCAGAGCTCAATTCCTCCCATGATGCCAACAGCGATCCTAACACACAGACTACACAGGGGCACACCGAGAGGGCCCAGCTCAGGTGGCCGGAAAGGCTGAGCCACCGGGTCTACAGCACGCTACCCCACAAGGCCTCTCTACCGATTCCAGGAGACATAGCGGCTCTACATGATACTCAGAAACAAACACAGGGAAGCATCCAAACTGCAGACAAAGAAACTGCCACAAACGAAATGAATGGAAGCGAGCAAATTACTGGATATTGAGTTAAAAACCATGGTTATAAAGTTACTCAGGGATCGTCATGAGACTTTCAAAATGCTTAATGAGAAAGTCAAAACATGAAAAAGAACCAGTCAGCAATTAAGCACACACTAACTGAAATAAAGAATAATTTACAGAGATTCAACAGAAGAGATTCCAAGAATCAAACCAACAATTAATTTGGAATATGAGGCACACCCAATTAGAATAGCAAAAAGAAAAAGAAACCAAAAACATGAAGATAGTGTAATGAGCCTCTGGGACAACTTTAAGTGTACCAATACTCACATGATGAGGTGCCAGAAGAGCGAGAGCAACATATTGAAAACCTATTTGAAGAAATAGTAACAGCACTGACCTATGAACCAGGAGGTCAGGGCACATGCCTGAGTTGCAGGCTTGATCCCCAGGAGGCGGCATGCAGGGACATCAAATCAATGATTCTCTTTCATCATTGATGTTTCTACCTTTCCTTCCCCCTCCCTTACTCTCTGAAATCTATAAAAATGTATTTAAAAAAATAATAACATAAGACTTCCCCTGGTCAAAGAAACAGACTTACAAGCATGAAGAGTCCCAAGTAAGAGGAACCCAAAGAGGCCTACACCAAGACACATATCGGGTCTAGTAATAAGTAATGTCGTTTTAACATTCGTTTAAAATCTTGCTTGGTGTTGACTTGTATTGACATAACCTTCAAACACGTGGTATCTACAGAACGTGTGAAGTGCAATTAACAAGTTTTGCTTGAAAAAGTTTGTGTTTGGTTTGGTTTTTGTTGCAAAACTAGGGCTAAGAAGATGGCGGATGAAGAGCATATTCGGCACTGCATGCTTTACGAGTTCCAATTAGGAAGAAAAGCAAGTGAGGCTGCAAAAAACATCTGTAGTGCTCTTGGTCAAGATGCAGTTAGCGCCAGAAAATGCCAGCGTTGGTTTGAGAAATTTCGCGAGGGAAATTTTTCGTTAGATGACGAGAGTGGTCGAGGCCGTGTGTCCAATTTTGATCAAGAAGCTCTTCAAGCTCTTTTGGTCCAAAATCCTCAAATTACCCAGCAAGAGCTTGCGACAACTTTAAGTTGTTCACAAAAAACAATTTCCAATCAATTGCATGCACTTGGCAAAGTCCAAAAGTTTGGAAAATGGGTTCCTCATGAGTTGACCGACAACAACCGTAATCAAAGAGTCACAATTTGCAGTTCGCTCCTCTCTCGTCAAAACCGTTTGCCGTTTTTAGAGCAAATTGTTACCGGAGATGAAAAATGGGTGCTGTATGTTAATTTGAAAAGGCGGCCTCAATGGTTGGACAAAAATGAGGCTCCGCAGCCCGCGCCAAAACCTGACTTGCATGCGAAAAAAGTGATGTTGTGTGTTTGGTGGAATTTTAAAGGAATTCTTCATTATGAACTTTTACCATCTAACCAAACCATTACAAGTGCAGTGTATAGTGCCCAATTGGAAAGGTTAGCCCAAGCTTTAAGAGAAAAAGAACCCCCGCTGATTAATCGGAAGGGCGTAATTCTTCACCACGATAACGCACGACCGCATACTGCAAGAATCACTGCTGAAAAACTGCGCCAGTTGGAATGGGAAGTTCTCCCTCAACCTGCAAATTCTCCTGATATTGCCCCTTCCGATTACCATTTGTTTCGTTCTTTGCAAAACTTTCTTCTTGGAAAAAAATTTAATAATGAAGAATGCCTCAAAAATGAATTGACCGAATTTTTTGCATCAAAATCACAAGAATTTTACAACAGAGGGATAAAAATGCTTCCTGAGCGTTGGGCACAAGTAGTAGACAACAACGGCAACTATATTGTTGATTAAATTTTGTTGTATTGTTTAAATTCGATTTAAAGAAGTATTAGAAAACGACATTAATTATTACTAGACCCGATACATGCCCTTGTCCGGAATCAAACCTGGGACCTTTCAGTCCACAGACTGATTCTCCACCACTGAGCCAAACCAGTTTTGGCTCACATCATCAATTTGATGGGTTACAACCAATACATACAATCATAAATACACACATACACAAAACAGACTATAGTATAAAGTATTAATTAGTATGCACTGCATACAGAAAAGATAATTACTTCATAAAATTTGGGTTGTATGCATTTCTAAAAATATATATTCTTACTATTTCAGATATGGAGAGGGAAAGATAGAAACATCAATGATAAGGGAGAATCGTTTATTGGCTGTCACCTGCACGTTCTACACCGGGGATCAAGTCTGCAACATGGGCATGTGCTCTGACCAGGAATCTAACCATGACCTGGTTCATAAGTCAGCACTCAATCACTGAGCTTCCCTTGCTGGGCAGGTTTTATACATATGTAAACATACATTTACATATGTATTCTGGGTCAGGATATACCAGGTGTCACCATCTGTCCCACCCCCTCCCCTCTTCCCTCTGAATGCCAACCAAACGAAAAGATTCTGGATTCCACAACAGAAAGTATCAGACTGAAGAATCCACTGCACCCAGAGAAACCAGAGAGCAGGTAAGACCCTGTTCAGTCTACCAAGTTCAAAGACTCAGCAGATGAGTGGTCTACCCAGCACAGGCAAGTCAAGAGTGAGGACAGCAGACTGGGAGGCAGGAATAAGCAGAGGGTAGCCCTAGCTGATTTGGCTCATGGATAGAGCGTCAGCCTGCGGAATGAGGGGTCTCAGGTTCGATTCTGGCCAAGGGCACATGCCCGGGTTGCAGGCTCAATCCCCAGGAGGGGGTGTGCAGGAGGCAGCCAATGATTCTCTCATCATTGTTTCCTTCTCTGTCTCCCTCTCCCTTTCTCTCTAAAATCAATAATATATATGTTTAAAAAGAGCAGAGGGTATTGGACCCACTTGGGGTGTCTACCCAGGAAAGGCCATCTCCTCTGAGAGCTGTCACTCACTCTCACAGGAGTCAACACGCTTAACAGACAATGCTGAGCCAATCAGAGCCACGTACCCCTAAGTGCATCAATTCATTCAGGACTGGGTGTAGAGCAGGGAGCTGTGGAATGCCACAGTAGGCCAGTGTGGGGAGACACAGAAAAGACAGGTCTGCATGGACAGCGAACAAAGCGGAAGCCAGCTGCACAGATGCCAGAGGTAGTTCTTTCCAGTTTTAAGGTGTGACTGCCAAGGCCACTGGCGTCACATGTCTCTGGGCTCCAAAAGATCCTCAGGATTCCATACTGACAGGCCCCTTCAAATAGACTTCTGATAACTGCAAACCAACTGACCTTGGCTGAGAGTGTGAATGACAATTAGAAACAGACAATGAGGGGGACCGAATATAGGAAGCTGTGAGAGCAGGAGCTGTCTATGCATGTCTTGCTCTTGACTAGAGAAGCCTGGTACACAGCTGGCGATCAAATAAGCATGTGCTGAACCAATGAATGGATGAGCAAGAGCAGAGAGCGAGTGGATGAGATGATGACATTTACAAGGCCCACCATATGCCACTTGTCAAACTGGGCATGTGAACTCTGAGATTATTAGCATTTCCCAGGATGAGAAAAGAGCCACCAGCTAATAAGTACAAACTGGCATATGGTCCCAGACTCGCCTCTCCAGGCCAGTACCCCTGTTCCTACTCAGTAACCCAGAAAGAGAACACCAGCAATATGAGGGTGATAAGAGGATGAAGTGGAGAGGGAGGAGGATGTGAGCAGCCTCAGGGGTACAAGGAGAGGACGGGAAGACAGGAAGCAGAAGAGGGGACAGAAGAAAAAGAAGAGAACGAAGCTGCCAAGCACACAACCTCCAGAGCCCAGCACGGGCAAAGTGCTCACCCAGCCTCCGGGGCCGCCAGCCCTTCACGGTCCGGCCCCTCTCCACATCCACTAGGACTCTCCTGCCATCAATCTTCTTGCCGTCTGCGTGCTTGTAAGCGGCTGCAACAGATGTGGGGAGGGGGAGGGGAGGAGTCCCCAGAGGGTCCTCTAGTCAGGATAGGGCCCAGCCAGGCAGCATCCCCATCCGTCCCCATCAAGGCACTCACACTCTCACACACGCCCACCAGCCAGCCAGGCAACTGACAGCCAGACCAACCCTCTCCCCAGTCAGGGAGGGGCCTGCTCCATCTCACATCGGCTTCCTTATCACCCCCCAATCACATTGGGGGGGCAAGACCCCCCTCAACCGCCATCCCCCGGGCTTCCACGCCCTTTCTACTCCCAAATGACAGAGCAGCCCCCTCTCGCCAAGGTGGCCAAAGTCGCTGCAAAGAAACCGAAGGTTAACTTCAGGCCGGACTCCGCCGTGTGGAGGCGCCTCCACGCCCCCAGGCATGCACCCTAACACATCATGCCGGGAGGCCGAGGCCGCTCTGCACCCCGTTCACACCCGTTTTCGGTTTTGTTTTTATTTTTCGTGTGGAGGGGTGGTGAGTGTGGAGGGAACAGACATCAGAACAGAGAATGAACCAGAGGGATGGGAGAAATCTTTAGATGGCAGGAGCAGAAGCGCAGGTTACGATGCTCCCAGGGGCCTGGGGGCCTGGAGGGGCCCGTACAGCAGGCAGGGGGGGAGAGTGGAGGGAGGCAGGGGAGACGTGCGGTGCTACTGAACATTCCTGCCTTACCTGAGACGACTGATCTGCCACCCACCCCCAGGCCCACCCCATCTCTCCCTCCACACCGCAGGGCCACACGCTGGGTAGGCACCCAGCCTGGGCCTCCAAAGGGTGGGAGTGGAGGGGGAGAGCACGGAGGCTGATCCCGCTCCTGGGCAGGGCACAGCAAAGGGCAGGCCTGGTGCCCCGGCCTGTCTCACACAGGGCTGTAGGGAAGCCAAAAAAGTTCCACCCCCAGCCCTGGCCTAGGGGGTCACCTCAACCAACCACAATACCCTGCCCCGCCCCAGCCCGCTCCCCCCCAATAACAACCAGAGGAAGAGAAAAAGGTGCCATTTACCGATGCCGGCCTTGCGGGTGTCCAAACCGAGCGGGATGGGGGGGGCCCGGCAACTCCTGGGGGCCTGGCGTGAAGGCGGGCTTCCCGGGGGGGGACACGGGACCGCTTACCTGGAGCCCCCAAGCTTACCTGAGCAAGCGCACCGACCCCACCCCCACCCCCACAGGGTCAGCTAAAGCTACAGGGCAAGGAAATGGGGGGTTCAGGGGAACCACGGAGAGGGAGAACCACATCTCCTGCACCACCTGGCAACAGGCAGAGAAGTGGTGGACCCCAAAAAACCTTAGGGAGGCCTCGAAAGAGGGACACCAGAATTTACATCACGTCGGGGAGCTGGGAAGCCTGGGCCTGTATCTTGCTTACGTTTACAAAGAAGGCTGGGGAGGTGGGGCAGACCGTCCACCCTCACCTTCCCCGTAAGTCCACGCTAGCCTAGGCACACGGCCCTCCCCCTCAGCACATGGAACCATTTTCCCATCTCGAACTCAACACTCCCCCCAACCTGCTTCAGCCCGAAGGCTGGCACACAGGGGGCAGCCTCGGGGTCCAGGAGATGGAGTGCTGCCCATGACCTGAGGAGGGGCCAACGTGACCCCTGGGGAGAGGAGGGTAGTCAGGGAAGGGATTTAAAGGACCAGGAACAGTCAATACAGGAACCCTGTTCTAGTTCAGTGTCCCAAACCCAGAAGAGGCCCAACCCCAAGTAACAGCAAAGGAAACATGTGACGTGTGTGCTTCTAGGCTTCTCTCTCTCCCTCTTAGGTCTCTAGGTAATGGAGGGTCTGAAGCGAAGTCTACACACCATCAGCTGTTTGCAGCCTGTCACTCGATCCCTCCCACATCCCAATCCCTAATTCCATGCACTCTGGAGAACAACGGGGCACACAGCCCCTCGAGGCCTCACCATGAGAAGGCAGACAGGAATGGGGCAGAGCACCCCAAGTCTAGCGACCAAAAAGTTTCCGCAGGGCCACCAGTGACGGCCCCGCAGAAGGCACAGGGGCAGGGAGAGGAGGGGTTAGGGGTTCCAATGGAGCCCTGTCCCCAAGCAGCCCCTCGTCGGTGTTCTCGCCACCTAGCCGCTGACATCACGAAGCAGGTCAGTCAGTGGTTGGATGGAACCCAGACCGAGAGGCCCAGCTGCCTTTCCCATCAGGGTTCATCCTCCCCTCCTGGATCAGCAAGATCATCGAGAGCGTGTGGATCGGGGTCAGAGGGACAAAAGGGCACCCATCAAGGAAAAGGTTCTGGGTGCAGGGAGTCTGAGGGGGTGACTGGGGATGGGAGGAGGGATGCCTCGCTGCTCCTAAGCTGCCTGGCTAAGCTGGGCTGGTGTGCGGTGCTGAGTGATCTTACCCATATACAAACCCTTATACCAACCATACACTGAGGTGTTGTAAGGGGAGCGTAAGCATCAGCTGCAAGCCAGCTGCGTGGTGGCTGCAGTGACAATAAGAACAGTCAATTAATATGGCGGCCCCTGGACACGCCGCAGCCACGCCCGCCCGCCCCCACCCATCCCTGCCCATGTGGACGCTGCTGTAGCCTCAGAGGGGGCTTTGGACTTGTGGGGGCAGGCGCTGAGCATGCCTACCAGCCCGCTGCCCGCTGAGAAACAGGGTGGGGGCCAGGGTGGGGAGGCGGAGGGCCGGGTAGCCTCGCCCCAGCTCTGCTGGAGGGAAGAAAGGCTGGTTCAAAGGCCAGTCCTCATTCCAACCTGGCTGCCCCGATCCAGTGGGGGAAGGGGGAGAGGCTTCCCGAAAATCCGACCCCTCCACCCACCTTCAACTGGCTCCAACCCCCACCCAGATCCCTCCTTGCCCGAGGTTCAACGTGTGACACTTACCTCCCCAGGTTCTCACACACACACACACACACATACATACACACACTGTGGGGGATTTCTTTTTTAAACACATACATGTATAAAAAAAAGATATATTAGAGAACAGAGGGAGGAGGAGAAAGGACATTGCTAATGTCAGGTTTGGCAGGATGGGAGTGGGGAACAGACACGGGAAGGGGCTGGGGCAGCAGAGAGAGGGTCAGAGGGCCGGGCTCGGAGGGAGGTACTCACAGTGCATATCTCGCTCATGTTCGTACTCGATGAAGGCATAGCCTCGGGGCTTTCCTGACCGCTTGCTGTACACCATGTGTATCTGGAGGGCCGGGCGGGGCAGAGGTTATCTCAGGAAAAGGACAACCTCAGCCCATCCACCACACAGCCCGCATGTCAGGCCCTGGGCTGGGTGATGCCCAAGACTAATGCCTCAGACCGTCTCTGTCTTTCAAGATCCCAGAGGTCTGACACTCGAACGGTAATGGGCTAAGCAGTTTATGTGCAGGATGACCTCAAACCCTCACTACTGCCCAGGATATTTAAGTGATGTTGAAAATAAATGAGGAAATTTCAGGGAAATAGTCTTGCTCTGAAACAGGAGTCAGCATACGTTTCTATGAAGAGCCAGACAGCAGGTATTTCTGGCCCTGAGGGCCACACAGTCTGTGTTGCAAGGACCCAACTCTGCATTAGCAGCAGCAACCGGCCACAGTAACGGGGCTGACTGGACACCAACAAACGTTATTTACAAATAGTGAGTTGGCAGTTTACCCGCCCCTGCTCGAAATCAACAAGGAGTCACCATTTCCTAAAAGGTGCTTCAGCTACCCAAGTCAGTTGTGTGGTTTGGGAGCCAGCCTTCTCCCTCCCTCCACATTCCCCAACTTAAATACCCAGCCCCAGTCCACTCACTCTTTTGATGGGTCCATATACTTCAAATTCTCTCCGGAGCTTGGATTCTGTCGTGTCATAGTTCTACAGGGAGAGAGATGCAGGGTTAAGTGGGAGGAGTGAGCTGTCTCAAAGCTGACCCCTTAGAGCATCCTTGGGACCAGCCTTTGCCTCTGTCCCACCCCAGCTCCCAGCAGCCGGACTCCAGACCTCGCACTCACCACTCTGGCCACAAAGAGCGTCTTGAAGGCATCACCCTGAGCGTTGGGGTCGTTGTGAGGGTCCCCTGCATGAGAAGATAAGGTGTCAGTAGAAGACAGACAGACAGACGGACAGAGGCCATGACGGAAGACCGCTGGTGACCTGGAGTCCTGGTTCCCGGAGGCACAGCAGCCTTCACAAGGTGCTGATGTAAGCTCATGTGGGAGGGAAGAGGGACTCCAAGCTTCTCATAACAGATGGGGCCCGCCTGCCACTTCTACAAACCCTGAGGCCCTGTCTCTCTCAGCTGTACCTCAACTTGATTGGGCATCTCTGAGGGGGCAGCCTGAGAGCCCTGGAGGTGCCGTTGTTCCCTCACCGACAGGACCACACTGCCCTCCACTGGCACAGCCCGAAACTGCAGCCCGAAGGGAGACCTGAGATCAAGCAGCCCTCTTTGGCTGAGAGTGGGCGTTTAGGAACATGCAAGCCTGGGGAAGAACCAGGGAAGAACCGAGGGCTGCAATCAGAGCTCACAAGAGGTTAATCTGATTTTTTCTTCCTGCCTTTCTACCACAAGGCCACTGAGGAACAACTATCTCCACAGACAAGAGCCAGAATCTATTACAAAATCAATGGCATAGACCAGTTTGCTGCTCTGTTGACTAATGAATTTGCTGAGCACTGTGTAAGGCATTACCCTTACCCAGAAGTTCTGACTTCAGGTTAAATACATTAGTACATTACTGTTTTGTTTTTAAAGCTTTAAAAAAAAAAAAATATATATATATATATATACACATATACATACATATACATATATATATATATATATATTTTTTGACTTTTTTACAGAGAGGAAGGGAGAGGGATAGAGAGTTAGAAACATTAATGAGAGAGAAACATCGATCAGCCGCCTCCTGCACACCCCCCACAGGGGATGTGCCCACAACCAAGGCACATGCCCTTGACGGAAATCGAACCTGGGACCTTTCAGTCCACAGGTCAACGCTCTATCCACTGAGCCAAACCGGTTTCAGTACATTAAAATGTTTTTTAACCGAAAACGGTTTGGCTCAGTGGATAGAGCGTTGGTCTGCGGATTGAAGGGTCCCAGGTTCGATCCAGTCAAGGGCATGTGCACTGGTTGCGGGCACATCCCCAGTGGGAGTTTGCAGGAGGCGGCTGATGGATGTTTCTCTCTCATTAATGTTTCTAACTCTCTATCCCTCTCCCTTCCTCTCTGTAAAAAATCAATAAAATATATTCTTTTAAATGTTTTTTAAGTGTTTTTTCCTAGCAGTGGTGGGCAAACTCATTAGTCAACGGAGTGGCAAACCATGGCTCATGAGCCAGTTTGCCAACCACTGGCACAGGCCACTCTGACGGGTCAAGCCTGGGAAAGAAATCCTTTCCACCAGGTATGGCAGCCCCAGCACACACAATGGCCACTGACTCCTGCCACGGCCCCACAGCACCCTGCCCATTGCACAGAGACAGCGGTTCTTCTGCACACAGTGCTAACAGGACTTCCACATTCTGGGGGAAAATGAGAAAAGGAATACTAACTAAATGCATAATATGGGATACTGTGCTAGACAGCTGATAATTATTTATCATGTGCAAAGAGAAACAAAATTAAGCCCTGAGGCATGTCAGAGCAGGAGCAGCAGAGACCAAGCCTGACTCTACACCCTAACCTGACTGCACAGCCAGATGTCCTAACCAGCAGGCCCCCACGCTGAACCCCAGGCACTGGCTTCTCAGGAAGCCAGAAAAGTCAAAGATCTGTGTCCTGTGAGAGGAGAACACAAACTAAGTTCCAGATGACTTTAGAAAATTTCTTTTTTTATTGATGTTTTTAGAAAGAGGGGGAAAGGGAGAAACATTGATGGCTGCCTCTTGCACACCCTGGGGTTCAAATCCACAGATATACCACTTTAGTTTCTAATAAGGACCTTTTAAAAACTATAACCAGCCCTAGCTGGTTTGGCTCAGTGGATGGAGCATAGGCCTGTGGACTGAAGGGTCTGAGGTTTGATTCTGGTCAAGGCACATGTCTGGGTTGCAGGGTCAATCCCCAGTGGGGGTGCAGGAGGCAGCAGATAGATGATTCTCTCTCATCACTGATGTTTCTATCTCTCTCACCCTCTCCCTTCATCTCTGAAATCAATAAAAGTATATATATACCTATTTTTTAATTTTAATTATGTTTTTATTCATTTCTGAGAGGAAGGGAGATGGATAGAAACATCAATGATGAGAGAGAATCATCTATCAGCTGCCTCTTGCATGTCTCCCATGCAAGAAAGGGTTGAGTCTGAACTGTAGGCATGTGCCCTGACCAGGAATAGAACCGTGACCTCCTGGTTCATAGGTTGATGCTCAACCCGAGCCGGGTTATAAGGATATTTTTTATTTTTTTATTATGGTATCTCGTAATTGCCCTCATTCTCCCATTCCCACCCCAAACCCCTCCCCACATATGCTCCCACCCCCGTTGTCCATGGCCACTGGCTAGGCCCATCTGCATGCACACAAGTCCTTTGGTTGATCTCTCCCCCTTTCCCCCACCCTCCCCTACTTTCCCTCTGAGGTTTGACAGTCTGATCGCTGCTTCTCTTTCTCTGGGTCTGTTTTTGTTCATCAGTTTACGTTGTTCATTATTTCCTCTAGATGTGTGAGATCATGTAATCCAGGAAATAAAAGTATATTTTTAAACAAAAAACTGGACAGCAACAACTGCTGTCCTGCAAAATTGGATGGCCATGTCCCAGGAAAGAAAACACCCCAAAACGGCCAGGTTGGTGAGAAGGGGAAATCCTGGACCCTGTGCCCAAGATGCCTTTGAGGCAGAGAGAGAAGGCAGCCGCAGAAAGTCAGGGCTGAGTCAGGTAGACCCAGGACTCTGGAGGTCAGACATGTGCAGAAGCTCCCTGAGGACCCTCCCAGGAAGAAGGCTGGGGTGAAGTGGTCCCCCAAAGCCTCACTAGGAGGAGGCACTCGCCGCCCCAAGTTGTGAAATCTGGTAAACGGCTCTCTCCCCCAAAATCCCATTCCAGTACCTGGAAGGGATGGAACATCCAGCCCAAGGGTTAGGGTGCTCAGGTGGAGCCAGGACTATCTCACCAGCCAGGCCCTCACTCCTCAGCCTGGGACCCAGCTGGACTGTGGCAGCCCCTCCAATGCGCAGCCCGAGGCACCCGCTCTCCCTTCCTGCCAGCCCTCCTCCCCTCTCCCGCTTAGGGACCACAGTGAACATAGTGCCGGATGGGGGGTGGGGGGGGGCTAAGACGTGAACCAACAGCCCTACTTTCCCCAAACAGGCTCTCAGGGTCGATCTTTGAAGAGATGTGGGAGAAGGAAAGAGACTTACACATTTTTAGCTCTGTCTCCACTTCCTGCTGTCGCCGCTCAATCTTTTCTCGTCTCTGTCAGGAGAAAGGTGGAAATTAAATGCAGACAAAAGTGCCCTAATGTCCAGGACTGCCCGGACAAGGGACACAAAAGGCAGGGCCAGGAGGCAGTTACATACCTTCCTCTCCATGCGCTCCTCCCGCGTTTCTGCGCGTGTCGGGGGAGGGGCATCTCGAGGGTCCTGGGGACGAGAAGAGGTGACAGGGTGGGAGGGACGATGGGAAATGGCAAAGCAGTAAGAAGCATCTCGGCCACACATACAAGCAAGCAAACAAGGACAGTTCGCAGGCCAGTGGAGGCAGGGGAGTGGCACCACTGCCACTGGCAAACTGTTCCCGGCCTGTGTTAAGAGAAGCACAGAAATCAGCCGGGACCGGTTTGGCTCAGTGGATAGAGCATCGGTCTGCAGACTGAAAGGTCCCGGGTTCGATTCCAGTCAAGGGCATGTACCTTGGTTGCGGGCACATTCCCAGGAGGGGGTGTGCAAGAGGCAGCTGATCAATGATTCTCTCTCATCGATGTTTCTAACTCTCTATCCCTCTCTCTTCCTCTCTGTGAAAAATCAATAAAATATATTTTTAAAAAAGAGAGAAGCACAGAAATCAGAAGTAGTGTTCACAGGTCTACAGCAATCTGACAGGGGAGCGCTTTTATACCTACACAATAATAAAAATTCTCTTCTATTTCGTAGTCTTTTATTTTGTTTACATATTTATTTTGGGGGAGAGAGAAGGCATCGATTTGCTGTTCCACCCATTCCACATCCACTGGTTATTTCTGTAAGTGCCCTGACAGGGGATGGAACCCGAAACCCTGCCATATCAGGAAGATGCTCCAACGGAGCTCCCCAGCCAGGGCTATGTGCCTTCTTTTAGAATGCTAGGAAACAATGCTCCTGCGTGGACCGAAAGCATCCAACTGCAATGGGTCTGTCCGTCACAGACTGAAACTGGGACCAGGCCTGAAGCCAAAGGACCCGCCAGCGCAGTGCTCAGAAGCAGACAGCGGCACAGCCCCTGGGGCCAGCAGGTCTCACCCCCTCATTAAATACAACTGGCGCGTAACCACATCGCCAGAGGGTGCCGCTGGACTTCAGCCATTCCATCGGCTTAACTGGCTAATAACATTCCCGGGTCCGGTTCACGGAGGGCGGCAAATCCTCCGATAGAACCAATCTTCTGCTCTCTCTCCGCGAACAAGCCCTGCTACTTTCTCGCCTCCAGCTGCCCTTCCCCCCTCCCTGCCAGAATTTCCTTTCCAACTTCTGGCTTCCTGCCACCGTTGCTCAGGTGTGCTCTGCTGCACCTTAGGAGCGGATGTTGTTACCCCAATTTTACAAAAGAAAGAGACCCAGGAATCTAGGCTGTGTGTCCGTGTCTATCCTGAAGGTGCAGAGCGTAAGCCTCAAGCCCACGGTCTTAAGCACTCTACCACACGGCACTAACCCTTCGCCAGCCTGTCAAAACGGTCAAAACAAACACTGAATCTTGCTGACTGCCACGCCTTGTAACACACATTCTGCAGTTAACTGCCCATCAATATTCCGAAAAAATAACAACCCTTTGCTGAAAATGAAGAAAACACTAAGAGGATGCATCACTTGCCCAATGTCACTCAGCTGCCGAGGACCACCTGACTCCAAAGCCTGAATATCCAACTGCCAGTGACTGAATTTTCACAAAACCCCGCAAGGGGGATATTCTCATTAGGACAAGGAAATTGGCCCAGCCAGTGTGGCTCCGCGGTTGAGCACTGACCTTTGAATCAGGAGGGCACAATTCAATTCCTGGTCAGGGCACATGCCCAGGCTGTGGCTCAATCGTTAAGGAGGGGGCATGAGCCGAAACCGGTTTGGCTCAATGGATAGAGCGTCGGCTTGGGGACTGGGGGGACCCGGGTTCGATTCCGGTCAAGGGCATGTACCTTGGTTGCGGGCACATCCCCAGTAGGGGGTGTGCAAGAGGCAGCTGATCGATGACTCTCTCTCATCGATGTTTCTAGCTCTCTATCTCTCTCCCTTCCTCTCTGTACAAAATCAATAAAATATATTTAAAAAAAAAAAAAAGGAGGGGGCATGAGGAGACAGCTGATCAATGATTCTCTCTCATCACTGATGTTCCTCTCTCTCTCTCTCTCTCTCCCTTCCTCTCGGCAATCAATAAAAAATTGAGTATCAGAAAGAATAAATCCACACGGGTAGCAACAAATGGCCAGAGACTGGGCTCCCCCATCCCAGACCCCCACCCCAACCCCCAGAACCCCAAACCGCTGCATCCCGCTCCGTGAACTCACCTCAAACTCTCGGATGTAGGGCGCAATGCCACAGTAGGGTTGATTGTGGTGTTTTTCATGTGGCAGCTTCTCCAGGGGTGGCAGGTACGGGATGGGGTCCCGGGGAGCAAAGAGGGCCAAGAGGTTGGGCGGCAGGAACTGAGTCATCTTGCCAAGCCTGACGGCGAAAGCGAGCCGGCCTTGGGGTGAGGGTGGGCCCGGGGGGGCGGGGGAGGGATGAAGCAAACCCCTCCCAGGCCTTCACCCCCGAGAACAGAGGGAGGGGGGGGGCAAGACGTCGGCATGAAAATCGCTTCTGTCAGGGCACAGAGCGACCCTCTGTCACGGAGGAAAGGAACAAGTGGAAACGAGAAGGCAAGTTCTTGGAAGAGGGCTGTGTGAGGGCGCAGCAAGCCCGGGAGGGAAACGAAAACCGAAAAAGGCTTTTTCTAAGCAGAAAGTCTCCGAGTCCCCGAGCAAGGAGCCGTGGGGCCCACAGGCTTCCCGGAGGCGATGGAGGAAGGCAGGGACACGGGGGAGGGAGGGAGGGAGGGAGGGCGGCGGCGGCGGCCGGGGTCCCGCACCTCAGCGAACGCGCAGGGGCCGCGGGAAACCCCCGGTAACCGGAGAGGGACCGTCCTTAGCGAAACCCTCCAGCCGGGGCTTGTGGGTAATGGGTCCGAGCCCCCCGCGGGCGAAAGGGATTATGGGTAAGGGTCCGGGACACCGCGGAGACAGAGAAGGAAAAAAAAAAAAAAAGGCAACACACCGCAAGGGCCTGTGGGTAAGGGGCCGCGGGAGGGCTGCGGGGAGAGGGCCTGAGCGCCCAGAGGACGCTGGGTAAGGGCTGCAGCAAGGTGGCCGCGGCGGCGGGGGAGGAGGCCCGGCCGCGGGGAAAGGGCCCAGCCGCAGGGACTTTGGGGGTAGCAGCCCCGCACCCGGGGAAGGCCCCTCAGACACACTCACCCGCCGCGCGGCGCCCTCCTCGACCCGGCGACGGTCCGGGGGCTCGCGGCGGCCCCTCAGCAATAGGGACTATTGCTCCGGCTTCGACCCCAGCGGCGTCCGCGTCCGGCTGCCTCCGTCGCCCGCCAAGCGCGCGCACCAGACCGCTGCTGAGGAGCCCGCGCGGCCTCGGCTCGCGGCGGCGCAGGATGTGGGGCCGGCCCCGAATCCCTCCGCCGCCGCCCTGCGCACGCGCCGCTCCGGGCGCGAGCTACCCACACGCGCCGGGATCCGGCTCCGCCGCGGGCACTGCGCAAGCGCGAGGCCTCGGCCCCGCCTCCGGGCGCCTCAAGCTCCCTCGCCGCGGCGGGCTGGAGCTCGCAGTGCGCACGCGCGGCCGCCCCGAGCCCTCGCTCCGGCACCTAGAGATTTGGACTCCAACCGCTTCTCTCCGCGAGACCCTTCTCGATGCCCCGCCCCTTTCCCTAACACACTTCCCGGATCTTGCGCGCATGCGGCAGTAGTCGGCGTACTTGGCTGTACCCCTCCGCCTGCTGACAAAGAGTCCCTATGCGACTAGTGTGGTCATTGGGGCGCCTCGTCTCTGCAATCAGTCACTGCTCACTGAGCGCCTCGGGCATGCTAGGCGCTGTTTGGCCTCTAGGAATATGGCACGTGACTAAAGGAAACTCTTGGAGCTCACATTGTATGAGGGAGGGACCATAAGAGTGTTAAAAAGAATAAATATAATTTATTTTTTTAAAATATTTTTTATTCAGTTTTTACAGAGAGGAGGAGAGAGGGATAGAGAGCTAGAAATGTCGATGAGAGAGAAAGCTGCCTCTTGCACACCCCCTACCGGGGATGTGCCTGCAACCAAGGTACATGCCCTTGACTGGAATCGAACCTGGGACCTTTCAGTTCGCAGACCGACGCTCTACCACTGAGCCAAACCGGTTTCGGCTAAATATAATTTCTGATAGTGGCATGCGCGATACAGAAAAATAGAACAGAGTAAGGGGATGGGCAGTGAAAGCGGGTCTGTTTTAGAAAGGGCGTTAATGGGAGGTTTTCTGAAGAAGGGACATTTGAGCCAAGGCGCGGGGTTAACAGCAGGTGCAAAGGCCCTGATTTAGGGGAGGGGGTGGGGGCCCTGGAATCCCGCCGTTGACCATGAGGTCAGAGAGCTGGCAGCCATGTCTCTTAGAACACTGGAGACCTGTGAAGAGTTAAATGTTGTATGTACACTTTATTGGATAGATTGCATTGATTTTTTTTTTTAAAGTTTAAATGACTAATTTCATATTTCAGGAAACGTACTCTTAAGAGCACAGGGCGCTTGCGTGCTGCGCGGCCGGCGGGGAGGCAGGGGGGGGGGGGGCGGGCCTGGGCGGCCTCTTGGCCTCTGCGCCTCGGGGACACCGCGCGGGCCACCGGCACCATGAAGATTTGGACTTCGAAGCGCGTCTTTGACCACCTATGGGAAACTGTTACAATAGCCGCAATGCAAAAATATCCAAACCCGCCGAAGCCAGACTGAAGGGTCCCAGGTTCTATTCCGGTCAAGGGCACGTACCTTGGTTGCGGGCACATCCCCAGTAGGGGGTGTGCAGGAGGCAGCTGATGGATGTTTCTCTCTCATCAATGTTTTTAATTCTCTTTCCTTCTCTCTTCCTCTCTGTAAAAAATCAATAAAATATATTTAAAATATATATATATAATTGATTTTTTACAGAGAGGAAGGGAGAGAGATAGAGAGCTAGAAACATCGATGAGAGAGAAACATCGACCAGCTGCCTCCTGCACACCCCCTACTGGGGATGTGCCCGCAACCAAGGTACATGCCTTTTACCGGAATCGAACCTGGGACCCTTCAATCCGCAGGCCAATGCTCTGTTCACTGAGCCAAACCGGTCTTGGCTAAAAGATATATATTTTAAATACATTTAAAAACTATATTTTAGATTAAAAAAAGAGCACATACTGTAAAACACATTTTAAAATATATTTTATTGATTTTAGAGAAGAAGGAAGAGGGAGAGATACAAACATCAATGATGAGAAAGAATCATCAATTCGGCTGCCTCCTGCACGCCCCCCACTGGGACCCAAGCCCACAACTCAGGCATGTGCCTCTGGCCGGAATTGAACCTGGTTAGAGCCATAAAAAGCATTTTGACAGCCTGGCAAGGTAGCTGGGTTAGAGCATACTGGGGATACACTAAGGTTGTGTTCAATCCCCAGTCAGGGCACATTCATGAATCAACCAATGAATACATAAGTAAGTGGAAAGACAAATCAATATTCCTCTTTCTATACCTCTATCTCTAAAAATCAATAAATAAAACAATTTAATTTAAAAAATATTTTGAGCTGAAACCGGTTTGGCTCAGTGGATAAAGCGTCGGCCTGTGGACTGAAAGGTCCCAAGTTCGATTCCGGTCAAGGGCATGTACCTTGGTTGTGGGCACATCCCCAGTAGGGAGTGTGCAAGAGGCAGCTGATCGATGTTCCTCTCTCATTGACTTTTCTAGCTCTCTATCTCTCTCCCTTCCTCTCTGTAAAAAGTCAATAAAGTATATTTTAAAAAAAGAAAAAGGAGAAAATCTTTTTTACATTTGCTTTACTTACGTATGTATGTGGGAACTCTGCACTATATTTTTGAGCTTTTCTGTGATTCTAGAATTACTTCAAAATGAAATATTTAAAGAAAATAAAGCTAACCCTACCGTAATAATATTCAGCCATGCAAGTGATCTTTTAAAAATGTAAATGAGGCATGTCCCTCACCTAGCATGTATCTTCTAAGAGTAAGGATTTGCTGCCATATAACCACAAAATTATTTTCACCCCTAAGAAAGTTTACCCAACTCTTATTCAGATTTTCCCAATTGGACCCAAGAATATTTTGTCTCAATTCAAACCAGGAGCCAAGCAAGATTCACACATTGTGGTTGTTATGTCTCCTTAGTCTGTTTTAATATAGAACACACACACACACACACACACACACACGCCCTCCCTTTGGCTGTTGTTTTTCCCAAAGTTCACAGCAGCTCCCAGCAGAATGTCCCAGTAGGTCTGTCTAATTGTTTGCCCCTGCTGTTAGAGTTTGTTCCATGACTCCTGTGCTGTCTGTAAAACGGACATTGAGGCTGAAGGTTTGGAGAGGCTGAAGTTAAGACTTTGGGGCAAGGACGTTTCCTGACGATACCATGAAATTCGTATTGAATCGCATCTGGAGGTGCATAATGTCAGGCGGTCCCACCGTGAGGACGCGGAGCGTGGTCATCTGGTCAGGGGCCGGAGGGCAGATGCCTCCTAGTGAAGGAGCCTTTTCCCCGTGGCGATCTCAGAAGTGAGACCTTGCCACCTTGCACACCTTCTGCTCTGCAACTATTATTGTAGCAGTCACTGCTGATCCTTGCCTGGATCAGGTGTTACAAGGGGTGAAGGAAGATTTATTTATTTATTTATTTTTAATATATTTTATTGATTTTTTACAAAGAGGAAGGGAGAGAGATAGAGAGCTAGAAACGTCTATGAGAGAGAAACATCAACCAGCTGCCTCCTGCACACCCCCTACTGGGGATGTGCCCGAAACCAGTGTACATGCCCTTGACCGGAATCGAACCTGGGACCTTTCAGTCTGCAGACCAACGCTCTATCACTGAGCCAAAATTTTGGCAAGATTTATTTTTTTTTAATGAAGTAGGAAGTAACATGTTTTGACCAGACAAGGGACATACCTAATTTACTTTTTTAAAAAGTGTATTTTATTGCTGAAACAGGTTTGGCTCAGTGGATAGAGCGCCGGCCTGCGGACTGAAGGGTCCCAGGTTTGATTCCGGTCAAGGGCATGTACCTTGGTTGTGAGCACATCCCCAGTGGGGGGTGTGCAGGAGACAGCTGATCGATGTTTCTCTCTCATTGATGTTTCTGACTCTATCCTTCTCCCTTCCTCTCTGTGAAAAATCAATAAAATATGTTTTAAAAAAACAACAAAATGTAAACAGGTTTCTACACCAGCTTTATTCATATAATAACCACAAATGAAATGTAACTTAAACGTCCTTCGTATAGTGAATGGGTACATCGATGGGCATACAGCCATGCCTGGGAATGAGAGTTAAGAAAGAGCTACTAGCCGAAACTGGTTTGGCTCAGTGGTAGAGCGTCAGCCTGGGGACTGAGGGGTCCCGGGTTCGATTCTGATCAAGGGTATATATCATGGTTGCAGGTGCATCCCCGGTGGGGGGTGTGCAGGAGGCAGCTAATCAATGATTCTCTCTCATCGATGTTTCTAACTCTCTATCCCTCTCTGTAAAAAATCAATTATATATATATATATATATATATATATATATATTATTGAGTTTTATATATATATGAAAGAGGGCTACTGATGCATACCACAGGAGTGAGTCCTCAGGGAAAGAAGCCCAATCAAGGGCTACATACTTGTGATTTCATTTATTTGACATTCTGAAACACACACACACACACACCGGACAGGGACAGAGGGGGGAGAAAACAGAGTAGTTTCCTAGAGCTGGAGGAGGGGGCATTGGCTGCAAAGGAGGAAAGTTTGGGAGTGGTAAAACGGTTGTCTGTTTTGATTGTGGCACAGTCACACGACTATATTCACTTGCCAAGACTCCCGGAAGTGTGGGCTAGAAAGGTTAGATTTACTGCATGTAAGTTAACCTCCATAAGCTTGACTGAGCAAAAAAAGATGGCTCTCTCAATCATTCATTAATTACAAGGGGAAAAATAACTACAGTGGAGAAACCTAGCAGACATTAGCTGGGTTTCTAAGCAAGTCGTCAAACTGAAGTCACCTGTGATAAGACATATCAACCTCTTGCACCCTATGTCTATGTCTATGTCTATGTCTATGTCTATGTCTATGTCTATGTCTATGTCTATATCTATCATCTATCGTCTATAAGTGTCCTCTTGGGAGTTCAATCACTAGCTATGACATGCGCTGACCACCAGGAGGCAGCACAGAACACGGCAGGTAACCAAAGGCGGCCTGGCGGCAGGGCGCTGAGGTGTGGGAAGGAAGAGGCAGGGAGGCGGGGAGCCTGATGGGCTCTGATCGCCAGCCAGGCCCAGGGACCCAATCTGTTCACAAATATCGTGCACCGGGCCTAATGAGGAGGGACGTCTGTCTCAGGTTTCTCACCTTTCCCCAAAAAGAACTCTATGACCTCACAAATCTTGGGCTGGGCAGAGCTGGGGGAGGGCCTTATTTGGATCTAGAAGCATCCGTCGTGGGAGCCTGGCTGGGGCAAGAGGAGGTGCTTCCAGCAAGGTGACTTGCTCAGATGGCAACAGGTTGATACTGGTCATCAGCCGAGGTTAGCCAGGGCCAAGCGCCAGCAGCCTCAAGTCCTCTTCACAAAGGGCCTGGCCATCTGGCCTGCAGAAGTGTCCCGAGGAGGCCTGGTCTGTGAAGCTCAGTAGTTAGAACATCAGCCTGCATTAAAGGCTCTCGGGTTCGATTCCTGCTCACAGGTACGTATCTGAGTTGCATGTTCGATCCCTGGCCCCAGTTGGGGTAGGTGTGGGAGGCAACCAATCGAGGTGTCTCTCTCACACCTCTCTCTCTCTTTCTCCCTCCCCCCTCCCTTCCACTCTCCTCCCTTCCACTCTCTCTAAAAATCAATGGGAAAATATCCTCAGGTGAAGATCAACAACAAAAAAAGAGGGAGAGAGAGAGAGAGAGAGAGAAGATGAAGAGCAGTTCCAAGGAAACAGTGGGATGAAAAGTTGCCTTTTTAAAAATATATATATTATTGATTTTTACAGAGAGGAAGGGAGAGGGATAGAGTTAGAAACATCGATCAGCTGCCTCCAGCACGCCCCCACTGGGGATGTGCCTGCAACCAAGGTACATGCCCCTGACCAGAATTGAACCCGGGACCCTTCAGTCTGCAGACGGACGCTCTATGCACTGAGCCAAACCGGCTTCAGCGGAAAGTTGCCTTTTATATCCCAACCTGGGAAACCACACGGCTTCCCACGAGACAGGCTGTTGGTTGAGGGAATGACCAGAAGCCAGGGGCATGGACTCCTGTGGTGAGGGTGTGGCAAGGCTCAGGACTTCTTGGTAGGACAAGAAATACGATCCTTTGGGGAAAAGGACGATCCAGTACGGGCCAGCTTCCAGGAGGATCAGCTAGGAGGACACTGACATTTCTAAGCATGATGACGTCTGGAATCTTCCGTGGCAGCGGGAGGGGCCAGAAGGGAGACGGGAGTCATCAGGGAAGCGTGGGCAGGGGTGTTCAGGGAGGGAGGGAGAATCGTCTGGAAGGATCAAAGAGGAACAGTGTTGGTGCAGGGGTAAGAGACAGGGCTGAGAGGGAAGGCGGGGGTCAGGTCCACAGAGAGTTGAGACCCACCAAGAGGAGTCTCTTTGGGGTCCGGGAGAATGACAGGCCAGGGGAGACTGCGCAGAGCGGCCAGTGTCTGGACGGTTTCAAGCCTCAGACGGACGAGAGGGCACAGTCCCCTCATGGCCACGTGCACGTCCCAGCATGGAGGGCAGAGCCTCCCAGCACAACGATAGCCAGCAGCTACGATAGTTGTACACTTGAACCTATGGTCCGAGCATGTGGTCCTGCGTGCCTGAGGGATGTGGGCTTGAGGGAGTTAGTTCAGGTGCATGCGATTGAGTAGGATCTAAACCCACCAGAAGGTTGTAAACATCTTGACCACGCCCTTCCTTTGCCTCATGGAATCTGGCTGTAAAATTAAGACACGGCGTGTAGTCTGTGGCGCTGCCGCTAGCTCGCCATCAGAGGGGACAGCGTCCCCCCCAGACCCAGCTTTCATTCTCTCGTCTGTCTTTTCTCCATCCTTCACCGCCCCCGCTCAGCCTCACCCCTGGCCGTGCGGGTGCGGCACAGGAGACAAGAGCTGAGGAGACAGAGACCAGAGAGAAGAAAAAAGACCAGAGGGATGGGGGGAGGGAGGCGGAAACCCAGAGACAGTGAGTATCGAAGATCATGAAAGAGCCAAAACCAGTTTGGCTCAGTGGATAGGGCATCGGCCTGTGGACTGAAAGGTCCCGGGTTCGATTCCGGTCAAGGGCATGTACCCTGGTTGCGGGCACATCCCCAGTAGGGGGTGTGCAGGCAGCAGCTGATTGATGTTTCTCTCTCATCGATGTTTCTGACTCTCTATCTCTCTCCCTTCCTCCCTGTAAAAAATCAAATATATATATATAATTTTTTTATTTTTTAAAGATCATGAAAGAGAGAGAGACCAATAAAGAGAGATCCAAAGAGCAGGACACACATCCAGAGGGAAGGTGGTGACAGGAACAGTGTAGGCGGGAAGAAGGCGGGAATTGGCAGGGAGTAAAACCTTCAGCCTCTCCTCGCGCCCAGCAGAGGGCGCCGGAGACCGCGCCCGCAGGTGTCCAGGTGACCGACCCACCACTCCCTGTCCCTGAGAGCCCAGCTGGACGGGGCTATTTTTATGCGATGTCATAGGACACCCGCGGCTGGAAGGCCACCGTCCGTCTGTCCTTCGGTCCCTCGGAGTGACCCTGCGGCATCTCCCCAGCCCACCCCCACCCGCGCCGAGCAGGCCCTGCCTCTCTGGCCCTGGAGGGCTGCTGCAGCTCGGGTCTGGCTGGGCCTCAGCCTACCTGCTGGGGCGCCCCAGGGCCAGGCGGCCCCCAGGGCAGTGGTGGAGCTGACCCAAGAGTGATGGTCAGAGAGAGACTCCGAGAGGTGACTCCGGAGCCCTAACCGGTGTGGCTCAGTGGATAGAGGGTCGACCTGCAGACTCAAGGGTCCCAGGTTCGATTCCGGCCAAGGGCATGCACCTTGGTTGTGGGCACATCCCCAGTGGGGGGAGGGGGTGTGTGTGCAGGAGGCAGCTGATGCTCCGGAGACGGAGTCCTCCAGAGGCCCTGACTGAGACAGAGGCGGGAAAGAAAGACCAAAGTTTGGGTTCGCCCCAGAGAAACCCACGGACAGAGACACGGCGGGCTGAGAGATACTGAGAGAGGAGACCCAGCAAGAGAAGCAGAGAGGCCTGGACAGAGGGGAGAGACAGAGGCCAGGGGAGACAACAGATAAACAGAGACAGGCTCTCTCTCTCTCTCTCGAGAGAGAGAGAGAGAGAGAGAGAGAGAGAAAGAGAAAGAGTCAAAGACATAGATCAGAGAAACCAAAACACAGAATCCCACGGGGCGGCAAAACTCAGAGAGAATGGTCCCATAAAGACACACAGACACACATCCCGACAGACCCAAAACCAAGGCCTGGCCAGACGCAGACACACCAGAGAAGGAAAGGGGTGGGCATCTGTGTCTCCAACAGAGGGTACTCACTTGAGAGACAGACAGACAGACAGACAGACACGGAGGGCACCCCAGGGAAGATGCAGGTCAGAAGACAGAGGTCCTGGGCCATGGAAAGGGGGTCGGAGAGCGGGGCGGGCGCGGAGCCGGCGCAGCTGGGCGGTGGCTGGGGCGGGGGAAAGGGCGGGCGCCCCGGCAGAGGGCGCGCGGGTCCCCTCTGCCCCGCCGGGGTCACGGCGCCCCCTCCCCCGCGCCCTGGCAGGAGGGCCGGGCTATTTTTACGCGTGGACACCGGACACCAGGCTGGGGCGGCGGCGGCGGCGGCGGCAGAGGCCGAGGTGGGGCCGGGCCGGGTCGGGCGTCGGGGCCACACGTCCGCCCGCCGCGGGGCACCAGCGGGGCTGCGCGCACGCCATGGAGCCGCGGTGCTCGCCGCCGTGCGGCTGCTGCGAGCGGCTGGTGCTCAACGTGGCGGGGCTGCGGTTCGAGACGCGGGCGCGCACGCTGGGCCGCTTCCCGGACACGCTGCTCGGGGACCCGGCGCGCCGCGGCCGCTTCTACGACGGCGCGCGCCGCGAGTACTTCTTCGACCGGCACCGGCCGAGCTTCGACGCCGTGCTCTACTACTACCAGTCGGGCGGGCGGCTGCGGCGGCCGGCGCACGTGCCGCTCGACGTCTTCCTGGAGGAGGTGGCCTTCTACGGGCTGGGCGCCGCGGCCATGGCGCGCCTGCGCGAGGACGAGGGCTGCCCGCTGCCGCCCGAGCGCCCGCTGCCCCGCCGCGCCTTCGCGCGCCAGCTCTGGCTGCTCTTCGAGTTCCCCGAGAGCTCGCAGGCCGCGCGCGTGCTCGCCGTCGTCTCCGTGCTCGTCATCCTCGTCTCCATCGTCGTCTTCTGCCTCGAGACGCTGCCCGAGTTCCGCGACGACCGCGACCGGCCGGAGCTGGCGGCGGTGGCCGCGGCGGGACCGGTAAGAGGGGGCGGGGGCTGGGCGGCGGAGGGGCGTGGTTTAGGGCAGGTGGGCGGGCCCCGCGGCCCCCTTGGCCTATCAGAAAGCGGGTGCAGGGCCGTGGGAGGCGGGGCCTCTTGGGAAGGTGGGCTCTGGCTGTAGGTGGGCGTGGCTCGGGGGTCTCTGGCCTATCAGAAAGCGGGTTCAGGGCCGTGGGAGGGGGGGCCTCTCGGGAAGGTGGGCTCTGGCTGTAGGTGGGCGTGCCCCGCGGGTCCCCTAGCCTATCACAAAGCGGGTGCAGGGTCGTGGGAGGCGGGGCCTCTCGGAAGGTGGGCTCTGGCTGTAGGTGGGCGGGCCCCGCGGGTCTTTGGCCTATCAGAAAGCGGGTGCAGGGCCGTGGGAGGGGGGCCTCTCGGGAAGGTGGGCTCTGGCTGTAGGTGGGCGTGCCCCGCGGGTCCCCTAGCCTATCAGAAAGCGGGTGCAGGGTCGTGGGAGGCGGGGCCTCTCGGAAGGTGGGCTCTGGCTGTAGGTGGGCGGGCCCCGCGGGTCTTTGGCCTATCAGAAAGCGGGTGCAGGGCCGTGGGAGGCGGGGCCTCTCTGGAAGGTGGGCGGGGCGCGGGGTTCTGGAAGGAGGACCTGGCCAATTTCAGGTGTGGCAAGGGGCTTTAAGGGGATGAGCAATCTAGGGACCGGCCTGTCAGGGGACTCCCCCATCATAAGCTAGGGGCGCAGGGGTGCTTAAGAGGAGGGGAGCCTGAGGATCGGAGTAGAGGGACCCGTCCTGTTGAAGGCAGGGTTCTGGTAGGCGAGAAACCTGGCTTGAGGAGGAGGGCAGGAGGACCTGAGTACAGGCACCTTAAGAAATCAAAGCTGCGGGTAGGAGAGAGCATGGAAAAATCTGGGGCCTGTGCGCCTCATGGTAACCAAAGGGAAGCATGGGGTGGAGGTGATGACAGTTGGACCTGAAGAAAGCAGCTGGGGCCCTGGCCCGTCTGCTCAGTGGTTAGAGCGTGGCCTGCGGACTGAAGGGTCATGGGTTCGTTTCCCGATTCCCAGTCAAGGAAGGGCACAAACCTCTGGTGAGGATTAACAAACCAAAATGGAAGGAAGGAAGGAAGGAAGGAAGGAAGGAAGGAAGGAAGGAAGGAAGGAAGGAGAGAGAGAGAGAGAGAGAGAGAGAGAAGGAAGCTGAAGTGGCTGGAGACAGAGTGGTGGCTCCTGAGGGCTAGGGTAGGAGGCATCCATCACAAACAAAGCTGGGAGCTGTAAGAGTAGGGGCCAGGGTCTGGCAGACAGGAAGGTCTTTGACCATCATAGCATTGTAGTCTGGGCTGGCTGTGGGAGGGCAGGGAGGGTGGGGCCAGCTTAGGGACCCTCCCCGGCTGGAGAATTCCCGCTGGGGGCAGGATTGGAGGCCCCAGCAGTGGACCAGAGAGCCAGCCAAGCAGGGATGACCTCGGGGGCCTGGGAGGGCCTATGACAGCAGGTCACTGCTGACCTCGGAGCCACGGCTGTTGACCGATGTATAGATACGTCCTTGGCTACTTACACAGCGAATACGGCCATTCCGGTGTGTCCCGGCCCCAAGACAGGAAAATTTTTTATTTTATTTTATTTTTTATTGATTTTTCACAGAGAGGAAGGGAGAGGGATAGAGAGTTAGAAACATTGACGAGAGAGAATCATCGGTCAGCTGCCTCTTGCACACCTCCCACTGGGGATGTGCCCACAACCAAGGTGCATGCCCTTGACCGGAATCGAACCTGGGACCTTTCAGTCCGCAGGCCGACGGCTCTCTCCGCTGAGCCAAACCGGTTTCGTCTGGACAGGAAGTTTTGCTTCCAGACATGGACATCAGAGCCACCAGGGAAAGGAGCGAGAGGGAGTCACTATACTCTGTCCCTACATTGGGGGTGGGGGGTGGGGGTGGAGACAGAAACCCAGAGGAGGGGGTGGGGGGGGAAAGAGCCTGGGGAAGGACAGAGGCTCCGAGGAAGAACCGGAAGCACCCCTGAACCCCTTCCCCTTTGAACCGGAAGCACCCCTGAACCCCTTCCCCTTTGCACCGGAAGCACCCCTGAACCCCTTCCCCTTTGCAGTTCGCCTCCCGGCTGAACGGCTCCAGCCCGGCGCCCGGCCCCCCGCCCCGCTCGCCCTTCGACGACCCGTTCTTCGTGGTGGAGACGCTGTGCATCTGCTGGTTCTCCTTCGAGCTGCTGGTGCGCCTGCTGGCCTGCCCCAGCAAGCCCGCCTTCTTCAAGAACGTGATGAACCTCATTGATTTCGTGGCCATCGTGCCCTACTTCGTGGCGCTGGGCACCGAGCTGGCCCAGCAGCGGGGCGTGGGCCAGCCGGCCATGTCGCTGGCCATCCTGCGCGTCATCCGGCTGGTGCGCGTCTTCCGCATCTTCAAGCTGTCCCGCCACTCCAAGGGCCTGCAGATCCTGGGCCAGACGCTGCGGGCCTCCATGCGCGAGCTGGGCCTGCTCATCTTCTTCCTCTTCATCGGCGTGGTCCTCTTCTCCAGCGCCGTCTACTTCGCCGAGGTCGACCGGGAGGACTCCTACTTCACCAGCATCCCCGAGTCCTTCTGGTGGGCCGTGGTCACCATGACCACCGTGGGCTACGGCGACATGGCCCCCGTCACCGTGGGCGGCAAGATCGTGGGCTCCCTGTGCGCCATCGCCGGCGTGCTCACCATCTCCCTGCCCGTGCCCGTCATCGTCTCCAACTTCAGCTACTTTTACCACCGGGAGACGGAGGGCGAGGAGGCGGGCATGTACAGCCATGTGGACACGCAGCCCTGCGGCCCGCTGGAGGGCAAGGCCAACGGGGGATTGGTGGACGGGGAGGTGCCCGAGCTGTCGCCGCCGCTCTGGCCGCCCCCCGGGAAGCACATGGTCACCGAAGTGTGAGGGACCGTGGGCGCCTGCAGGACCTCACATCTCTTCCGAGGGGGGGGGGGAGAGGGAAGAGGGAGGGAGTAGGGAGGGGTTGGGTCTGGGAAGAACTAGGCTAAGTGGTAACGAGTTGAAGGACACTGAGCCTCTTGGCTCTCGCGCTGTGGGCTGGTACTCCTTTAGGTGCCTCCTTAGGCGGCAGTGAGTGGAAAGGGGTGACACTGAGCTGAGCTGGGGGGCAGGGTGCATTGGTTTGACCTGCACTGGTTCCTGCCAGGACGTGGAGCCCCTTGGGCTGGTGCTGAGATAGATCTGGCACATGATTGTGTGAGTCCCTTGGTTCTGGGTTGGGTTGGGTTGGGTTGGGTTGGGCGGTGAGTCCGGGTGAGTCTTGCCCAACCGCATTGTGGGGGACCCTGTGGTTTTAGGAGCCCCCCCCCCCCAGGGCCATGTTGTCCCCCGAGGCAGGGTCAGGACCGACGGCGTGTCCCCGCGTGGCGGGGCGGCGCTGAGCGCGTCGGACGCGGGCGGCTTTGTGGTCCTGCTGGGTGGATGTTATTTTAGGTCCTGCGAACTTGTGAGTCATGGAGAAGAGTCAAGTGATGGAATGTGAGCTTTCTAGGTCAGGCGAGGTGACGCCGGGCTGGGACGGGGACTGTGGGAGCCTCCCGGGTTCTGTTGGGTCGAACCGTGTGGAGGGGTGTGTGTGGCCTTGAGCGTCCGGGGCCCCACGGGAGCTGGGCCACATGGACCCGTGTGGTCACGGGAGCCACATGCCGAGCTGCGTTCCACTGACCGTGTCGCTGTGAGTGCGGCAGGGCTGTGGGCTGAGCCGGGTCGTGTGGGTGAACTCCGTGGGGCCGTGTGGAGTGGGTTAGGGTTCCGTGGTGGCACCGAGGACTCCGGCACCGAGGAGGGACCCTGCCTCAGGGAGCAAACATGGCGTTGTGGACTCAGGGAGACACACTGAGCCGGACGGACACTCCCTCCGTCCACCCCACACCGACTTCACGCTGCCACCGAAGCCCCCTTTCTGTCTGCCCTCGCCCGGAGTGCTGCTTCCGGACATGGACATCAGAACCACCAAGGAAAGGAGCGAGGGGGGGGGGGTCACTATACTCTGTCCCTACATGGTGGGGGACAGACACCGGGGCGGGGCGGGGGGGAGAGACAGAGACCTGGGGAAGAGACCTAGAGGCTCCGAGAAAGAGAAACCAGAGAAGAGGAGGTAAAGACAAAAGAGAGAGGAACAGACACTCAGAGACCGGGACCCAGGGAAGGGGGAGGGAGGACACGATTCACAGGAGAGGGAGACAGAGACCAGGAGTGGGGGTGGAGAGCCACGGCGGGGTGTCAGGCACCCAGAGAGAGGGAGAGGGACAGACCAGAGTACCCCAGAGAGAGAGACCAAAGTGGGGCAAGACAGGGCCCCTGAGCTGAAGGAGAGGAGAATCCCACGTGAGGGCGCCCATCCCATCTCCCCGCAGCCCAGGAAGGCCGGCAGGCAAAGCCGGAGCGGCCAGCGGCTCAGGCCCTGAGAGCTCCCCACGGTCAGGCACCCTCACCGCCCGCCCGGGGCCAGCGCCGTGGCAGCTGCCTGACCCCACGTGTCCTGTCAGCCCACTGGGGCGCCCCGGACCTCCAGAGCCCGGACAGCCTCACAGACAAGGAAACTGAGGCTGAGTGGAGGGTGTCACCCAAGGCCACGAGGCCAAACGCGTCTTAAAGGGCACTTTGAGCTGGAAGAGGGGGAGGAGGAGGGGAGGAGGAGGAGAGGAGGGGGAGGAGGAGGGTTGAATCACTAACACATATAGGGCTTCCTATGCACCAGGCGTCATGCAAAGCACTTAACCCATGTTAACGTATTAAAACCGATCCAGTGGTTTGCAGCGTGTGGTTGTTGTTATTGTTATTTTTAACTATAACATCCCCCCCCCCCTTTTTTTTGTCAAATGAAACCTTAGAGGCAGCAGAGTGACGCATCAGAAGGGAACTGGTTTGAGGGGAACACACCTCTTTTTTTAAAAATATATATATTTTTTATTGGTTTTTTACAGAGAGGAAGGGGGAGGGTTAGAGAGTTAGAAACATCGATCAGAGAGACACATCGAACAGCCGCCTCTTGCACACCCACTGGGGATGTGCCCGCAACCAAGGTACATGCCCTTGACCGGAATCAAACCTGGGATCCTTCAGTCCGCAGACTGACGCTCTATCCACCGAGCCAAACTGGTTTCGGTGCACCTCTTTTTTCTTTTTGTAAAATAAAAGTTTTATTGATTTCAGAGAGGAAGGGAGAAAGAGAGAGATAGAAACATAAATGATGAGAGAGAACCATCATTGATTGGCTGCCTCCTGCACGCCCCCCACTGGGGATAGAGCCTGAAACCCGGGCATGTGCCCTTGACTGGACCCCTCAGTCTGCAGGCCTGTGCTCCATCTACTGAGCCACACCGGCCAGGGCAAGGAACACAGCTCTTATGAAGCCCCTTTGACAGCTCAGAATGCAGCTGAGAGACTCAGTTTGGAACCCCTGACTGAACCCCACTACCTTTTTGTTGTTAATCATCACCCTATTTTTCCCTTGATTTTTATTTATTTTTTGTTCATTTTTTATTTTTTGACCCCACTGAGTTTTAGAGAGAGTGGAAGGAAGGGAGAGAGACAGAGAGAGAGAGAGAAACATCGATGTGAGAGAGACACATCCATTGCCCCCCGTACAAATTCCGACCGGGGCCAGGAATCAAGCCTGCAACCAAGGTATGTGCTTTTGACCGGACTCGAAGCCGAGACCACAGGCTCTATCCACTGAGCCAAACCAGCCAGGGCGACCCACCTACCTCCTTATACAGAGAGATGGAAGCAGGTACAGAGGGCGGGAAGCGTTGGATAAAGGTCGGAAATAACATGGCCCTTAGGCTGTCACTTCTCTCTGCAATGGAGAGAGGCACACCTGGAGAGAGAAAAGACAGGCCCCCTGGTGGGGCAGCCTCGGACAGCATCGTGGGGGCAGACGCAGAGTTAGCACAGAGACCCGAGGAGGAGGAGGAGGAGACACAGGCCCAGAGGAACCGAGACCTGCAGAGAGGGACCGAGACAGAGGCTGACAGTGGCACCCACGGGGAGCAGCCGCTGGGGAGAGGAAGGCAGTGGCCAGGAGGATGACAGAGACCCAGAGAGAGGGGGCAACGGAGACACGGACAGAGGGGGGACAGAGACTTTTGCCAGTTCCTCCTCTGCTAGTCCCTCAGTTGCTCTCCTGAGCTCCCCAACCCGAGACCCGGGGTTCCGTGGGGGCCCCCTGACAGGCCTGGCCCGTGCTGGGTGCTCGGGGTGGGGAAGGGTGCGGTGAGTCAGGGAGGTGACTCCAGGGGACACTCAGAGCCTGGAGCGCCCTTCCCCCACCCCAATAAACAACTGCGGCCGCCGCCTGCCTTGCCGCCCTGGCTCTGAGTGATGGGGAAGAGGCGAGGGGAACCCCAGTCCGGGGACACCCTTCCTGCCACCTTGCCATGCTATATTTAGGCCGAGGGAGAGGTATGGGATGCCCCCTCCCCCCCCAGACAAGTGTCAGCTTTCCCCTGAAAACAACTCTGAGGAGGGGTGAGGGCCCGGCCACAGGGCTGTCCTGGACTCCAACGCCCGTCTTCCCCCCGGCTCAGGGGCTCTCTCTCTCTCTGGGCCTCTGTCCCCCCTCTCTCTCTGGGCCTCTGTCCCCCCTCTCTCTGGGCCTCTGTCCCCCCTCTCTCTCTGGGCCTCTGTCCCCCCTCTCTCTCTGGGCCTCTGTCCCCCCTCTCTCTCTGGGCCTCTGTCCCCCCTCTCTCTCTGGGACTCTGTCCCCTTTTCCGTGCCCCCCCCGCCCCCCCACAGTCTCCCTTCACTTTCCTTCTTTCACTAAGGTCATTGTGCCCCCAAACCAAACCTCTCCCCCAGGCCTGTAGCACCTTGAACTTCTCTCCTCTGAGCTCAAGACAAGACCCTCTCCCCAGTTCCCAGCAGGAAATTCCAGGGGAGAGGAGGACTCTGTGGGAGAGCCCCCCACATCCACTGTCCCCCCCTGGCCCGGGCCTTATCGCTGCCCAGGCCCAGCTGGCTAATGTCTGGCCGGGAGCTCCTGGGAGCGTGGGGATGGGAGCAGAGGGTGGGAATCTGCCTGGGGATTGACACTTCGCTGGCTGAAGAATGCGAAGGAATCTCGGGCCCAGACTCCTGGCCTGCGGGAGGGGAGGCTGGGGTCCCCACTCCTGGGTCTGAGGGAGGGGGGGCTGGGGTCCCCACTCCTGGGTCTGAGGGAGGGGGGGCTGGGGTCCCCACTCCTGGGTCTGAGGGAGGAGCAGGGGCTGGGGTCCCCACTCCTGGGTCTGAGGGAGGAGGAGGGGCTGGGGTCCCCACTCCTGGGTCTGAGGGAGGAGGGGCTGGGGTCCCCACTCCTGGGTCTGAGGGAGGAGGGGCTGGGGTCCCCACTCCTGGGTCTGAGGGAGGAGGAGGGGCTGGGGTCCCCACTCCTGGGTCTGCGGGAGGAGGAGGGGCTGGGGTCCCCACTCCTGGGTCTGAGGGAGGAGGGGCTGGGGTCCCCACTCCTGGGTCTGCGGGAGGAGGGGCTGTGGTCCCCACTCCTGGGTCTGCAGGAGGAGGGGCTGGGGTCCCCATTCCTGGGTCTGAGGGAGGAGCAGGGGCTGGGGTCCCCACTCCTGGGTCTGCGGGAGGAGGGGCTGGGGTCCCCACTCCTGGGTCTGCAGGAGGAGGGGCTGGGGTCCCCATTCCTGGGTCTGAGGGAGGAGCAGGGGCTGGGGTCCCCACTCCTGGGTCTGAGGGAGGAGGGGCTGGGGTCCCCACTCCTGGGTCTGTGGGAGGAGGGGCTGTGGTCCCCACTCCTGGGTCTGCAGGAGGAGGGGCTGGGGTCCCCATTCCTGGGTCTGCGGGAGGAGGAGGGGGCTGGGGTCCCCACTCCTGGGTCTGAGGGAGGAGGGGCTGGGGTCCCCACTCCTGGGTCTGCGGGAGGAGGGGCTGGGGTCCCCACTCCTGGGTCTGAGGGAGGAGCAGGGGCTGGGGTCCCCACTCCTGGGTCTGAGGGAGGAGGAGGGGCTGGGGTCCCCACTCCTGGGTCTGCGGGAGGAGGGGCTGTGGTCCCCACTCCTGGGTCTGCGGGAGGAGGGGCTGGGGTCCCACTCCTGGGTCTGCGGGGGGAGGGGCTGGGGTCCCCACTCCTGGGTCTGCGGGAGGAGGGGCTGGGGTCCCCACTCCTGGGTCTGCGGGAGGAGGAGGGGGCTGGGGTCCCCACTCCTGGGTCTGCGGGAGGAGGAGGGGGCTGGCGCCTGGCCTCCTGAGACCCCGGCGGGCGGAGGGCTGAGCTCGCCAGGCTGGGCTCCCGAGGTCCCGCCGCGCGGAAGGCGGGCTCCCCCGGCCCCTCCTCCGCCGTCGGCGCCGCCCCGCCCCCGCCCCCGACCCGGGCCCTCGGAGCCTCGGTGCGCGGCGCGGAGCCGGCGGCGGCGGCGGAGGGGCCGCGCCGGCAGCCGGAGCCCGGGCGCCCAGGTAAGAGCTCCGCGCCTCCTCCGATCCCGCGCCCGGCGCCCTGCCCCCGGGTTGGGAGGGGCGGGGCCGGGGGCGGGGCCTGGCGGAGGAAACTGAGGCAGGAGCAGAGTCCCCGATGAACACCAGGTGACCCCCTCCCCGTGGGGGCACCCCCAGGGGGGTCTCCGGAGTCCGGACCCCCAGCCTGAAGCTTCTGCGGAGAACCTGGGGGGCGGGGCTCGAACCCCAGAACTTCAGGGTCCGGGGAGGAGGGGCTGGGGGCCTGGACCCCTGGGTCCCGGGGGAGGAGGGACTGGGGGCTGGACGGCTGGTCCCGGGCGGTCAGCATGCGCCCCTCTCCCCCCGGCTGCCCCCCCAACCCCACCCCCGGCTCCCCGCAGCCGGGCGGCAGCCGCCCAGGTATGCGCGGCGGGAGGCGCGGGCGGGCCCCGGCCTGTCCCGTGCGCGCGGGGAACATTCCAGGAGCGGCCTGGGGGACCCGGGCTCTGAGTGGGCGCCCCGGTGCCCCGGGGTCCGGCCCGGCCCCGCCCCCAGCCTGCCTGTCTGTCCGGGAGATGGATGGGCCGAGGAGGAGGATGTAATCTTTTCCAGCCTCTGCGGTCCCCTCTCCCCCATCCCCGCCCCCCATCTGCTTCCCATCCCGGCCAGGAGCCGTCACCTTGGCCGGCCAGGGGCCTCTGGAGAGGGGGCGCGGCCTTGGCTGTGGGGTACCCTACACTTTCTTTCCTTTTTTTCTTTTTTTAATATGTTTTATTGATTTTTTACAGAGAGGAAGGGAGAGGGAGAGAAAGTTAGAAATATCGATGAGAGAGAATCATCGATCAGCTGCCTCCTGCACACCCCCCACTGGGGATGTGCCCGCAACCAAGGTACATGCCCTTGACCGGATTCAAACCCGGGACCTCTCAGTTCGCAGGCCGACGCTCTATCCACTGAGCCAAAGCGGTTTTGGAACCCTACACTTTAAAAAAAAAAAAATTCTATATTAATTAAGGTATCACATATTTGTCCTCAACCCCCCTCATTCCAATCCCCCACCCCCACCCCCAAACCCTACCCTTTCAGAGGGGACACCCGGAAGGGGAGGGCCCAGGGGTTCAGCCCCCCCCCCCACCTGCCTGTCTGACATGCCTGTTCCCCTCTCCCTCTAGGTGGTAGCCCGCTTCCCGCTCCTGAGATGTCAGGAAGGAGGGGGCCCCCTGCGTCCCCCACAGGGGCCCCCTGGAGCCTGGGGGCCCCCAGCCCGGGAGCTCGGAGGCGGAGGAGGTGCTGACAGGTCCGGTACCCAGCCTCGTCCTTCCCACCTCCCCCTCCCCCCCCCCCAATCACAGGTCTCCAGGATGATGTGCAGGAAAGGCGTGGCCACAGCTTTGCCGGCCGCTCCCAGCCCCAGATCAGGGTCGCAGGCAGGGAAACTGAGGCCCAAGTGACTTTCTTGCCTTCTTCGTGGAGCTTCGAGCTGAAATTGGATTTCCCCAGGATTCCAGAGCTGGCCTTTCTCAAAGTTTGGGACCTCAAACCTCTTCCAGACTGTAGGAATTAGGGTTCCTGGGGGTTGCAGAGGCAGTATGGCCAAGTAGGTGGTGCTCAGACAGGGTTCTCGTTCCAACTCTGGCATTTGCTGGCTGTGTGACCTGGTCCAAGTTACTAACCGCTCTGAGCCGGTATGTCCCCAATTGTTGGCCGTTATTAGTCACTAAAGGCCCCGTGCACGGATTCATGCATCGGTGGGGTCCCTCGGCTTGGCCTGCGCCCTCTTGCAACCCAGGACCCCTTGGGGATGTGGGAGAGCCAGTTACAGCCTGGTCCCCGCCGACCAGGCCGAGGGACCCCACCAGTGCACGAATTCATGCACCTGGCCTCTAGCATGCATATAAAATCTTTGGTTAATCTCTTCCTTTTTAAAAAAAAAAATATATATATTTTATTGATTTTTCACAGAGAGGAAGAGAGAGGGATAGAAAGTTAAAAACATCAATAAAAGAATCATCAACCAGCTGCCTCTTGCACACCCCCTACTGGGGATGTGCCTGCAACCAAGGCACATGCCCTTAACTGGAATAGAACCCGGGACCTTTCAGTCCACAGGCTGATGCTCTATCCATTGAGCCAAACCAGTTTCAGCTTGGTGAATTGCTCTCTGTCCTCCCCTTCCCCCTTCCCTCTGAGATTCATCAGTCTGTCCCATGTTTCCATGCCTGTGTGTTGACTGTCTGCCCCCTGGTGGTCAGTGCACATCATATCTACTGGTTGAATGATGGAAGGGATGCTTATCTTTATATATATAGATGGATAATAGTAGGATAATCTGGAAGTTGGGCATTATTCAACCCTAGAATATGGGTTCCCCAAGGTTCTAGAACAGGGGCCTCCCTATGGTCCTGAGGCTTGCAGGTCCCCCTGCATGACTCCCCTCTCCTCTAACCCCAGCTCTCTTCCTCGCCCCTCAGGTGCTCTGCGAGATGCTGCCCCACCCTGCACGGTGCCTCCCCGTCCTCCTCCTCCTCTGCCTCCTCCCCAGCGTCGCCGTGGGACCCCACCCCCCGCCCTCGCCGCTGCCCCCGTTTCCAGGCCCCGAGTGGGACCTTCTGTCCCCGCGCGTGGTGCTCTCCCGGGGCGCCCCCGCGGGCCCCCCGCTGCTCTTCCTGCTGGAGACCGGGGCCTTCGGGGAGCCGGCGGGCGGCCCCGCTAACCGCAGCCGGCGAGGCGTGAGCGAGACGGCGCCAGCCAGCCGCCGGGGGGAGCTGGCCGTGTGCGACGCGGTCAGCAGCTGGGTGACGGACCGACGGACGGCCGTGGACCTGCGCGGGCGGGAGGTGGAGGTGCTGGGCGAGGTGCCCGCGGCCGGCGGCAGCCCCCTGCGCCAGTACTTCTTTGAGACCCGCTGCAAGGCCGACAGCGCCGGGGAAGAGGGCCCCGGCGGGGGCGGCGGGGGCTGCCGGGGCGTGGACCGGAGGCACTGGGTGTCCGAGTGCAAGGCCAAGCAGTCCTACGTGCGGGCGCTGACCACGGACGCCCAGGGCCGCGTGGGCTGGCGCTGGATTCGCATCGACACTGCCTGCGTCTGCACGCTCCTCAGCCGGACCGGCCGGGCCTGAGGCCTGCTCGGCGCAGAAAGGACCTGGGCAAGCAGAGGAGAGAAGAGCTGGAGGCCGAGAGGGACCTCAGGGGGACCTGGCTGCTCTGGGCCTCCATTGTGGGAACTTGTGAAGTCGTCACAAAGTCAGCTCAATCGGTACAAGACAGGTGGGGAAAATGGGTGGGGTTTTGAAGGATGAATAGGAGTTCTCCCGTGAACGCCACCGCGGCGGATGATGATGATGACGATGATGATGATAGCCTATATTTTCTGAGTGTCTACTGTTTAAGAGCTCTAATACACAACTTGTCAGATCAACTCTGGTGGATGTGAGCTTCTAAGTTGTTGCCGTATGCTCTCAGAGGACATTACCTTGCTCATTATGGGGAGAGTGAAAAGGGGGAAATATATCAAGATTTCGGGTGGCAGCGCCAAAATCGGTTTGGCTCAGTCGGCAGACTGAAAGGTCCCAGGTTCGATTCTGGTCAAGGGCATGTACATTGGTTGCAGGCACATCCCCGATGGGGGTGTGCAAGAGGCAGCTGGTCGATGTTTCTCTCTCATCGACGTTTCTAGCTCTCTACCCCTCTCTCCTCCTCTCTGTAAAAAATCAATAAAATATATATTTTAAAAATACTTAAAAAAAAAAAAGTGGGTGGCAGAGCATGAAAACTGGAACATGTAAGCAACTAGCTGGGAGCTAGGACTGGAATGGACGGTTTGCTCGGTCAGATGGGGCAAGAAGGCTCTATGTTTTGTTTGTTTTTTGTTAATCCTCACTCGAGGATATTTTCCCCATTCATTTTCAGAGCGAGTGGAGAGGGAGAGACACAGAGAAAACATTGATGTGAGAGAGACACATAGATTGGTCGCCTCCCACATGGGGATTGAGCCTGCCAGTGAGGCATATGCCCCGACCAGAATCGAACCTGGGACCCTTCAGTCCATGGGCCAATGCTCTATCCACTGAGCTAAGCTGGCTAGGGCAAGAATGTTCCGTTTTGACCTACCCATCACAGTCAGAACACAAGCAAGGATGAGTGATAGGAGGTCAGGATGCCAGAGAATTCAGCCCTGGGGGGGGACTTGGCATCAGGTTTCTACCACCTTTCTCTGTCTCAGCTTTTATTCCCACTGAGAAAGGAATAAACTCTAAAACTGTCCAGTTTGAGTAAAGCATGGGGTTCTGACCGTTGGCCTGACCACTGTGGGGGATCAGGGGTCATTTGGACACTGAGAGACCTTTATTCTTTTATTATTTTTTTAAAGTATATTTTATTGATTTTTTACAGAGAGGATGGGAGAGAGATAGAGAGTTAGAAACATCGATGAGAAAGAAACATCGACCAGCTGCCTCTTGCACACCCCCTGCCGGGGATGTGCCCGCAACCAATGTACATGTCCTTGACCCGGGACCCTTGAGTCTACAGTCTGTCCAGTGAGCCACACCGGTTTCGGCACCACACCCTTTAACCACGTTTTAGGGTCAGCTTTTGTCGAAGGACATAGAAACCCTCACCCCTCACCGTCACAGGCTGGGGCCCGGGAAGTGCGGGTGGCAGGGCAGGTAGGGTCTGGCTGACTGGGTGGCTACATCTCTTCTCCGTCTGCACTTCTCCTCTTTCTTGCCACCTCCCTGTCTCTTCTTCTAACTCCCGTCTTTCTCTGCATCAGTAGCTCCCTTTCTGTCTCTGCTTCTTTTTTCTTTTTCTTTTTAAAATATATATTTTATTGATTTTATACAGAGAGAAAGGGAGAGAGATAGAGAGTTAGAAACATCAATGAGAGAGAGTCATCAATCAGCTGCCTCTTGCACACCCCTTACTGGGGATATGCCCGCAACCAAGGTACATGCCCTTGACCGGAATCGAACTCGGGACCTTTCAGTCCCCAAGCCGACGCTCTATCCATTGAGCCAAACTGGTCCTGGCTCTTTTTCTTTTTTAAAAAAATATATTTTATTGATTTTTTTTTAAATGTATTTTATTGATTTTTCACAGAGAGGAAGAGAGAGGGATAGAGAGTTAGAAACATCGATGGGAGAGAATCATCGATCAGCTCCTCTTGCACACTCCCTACTGGAGATGCACCCGCAACCAAGGTACATGCCCTTGACCGGAATCGAACCTGGGACCTTTCAGTCCCCAGGCCGACGCTCTATCCACTGAGCCAAACGGGTCCTGGCTGATTTTTTTTTTTTATAGAGAGGAAGAGAGAGGGTATAGAGAGTCAGAAACATCCATGAGAGAGAAACATCGATCAGTTTCTGGGGATGTGCCCGCAACCAAGGTACATGCCCTTGACTGGAATCAAACCCGGGACCCTTCAGTCCACAGGCTGATGCTCTATCCACTGAGCCAAACCAGATTCGGCTCTGTCTCTGTTTCTTAGTCACCGTCTCTCACTCATTCTTTCGCGTCTTTCTCATTCATCAAAGCCCTTCCTGCACCACTGCCAACACCCTTTTTGGGGAAGTCTTCCTGTGCGGTTCTCTGCGGGTCCCTCCCTCTGCCCCCCCACCCCCCTCCCAGGTGGAAGTTTTCAGCCCAATCAAAGGCAGCGGGACAGATGCTGACTCCGCGCACACACACAGGGAAGGAGGGACAGCCGGCATCAATTCCCCTTCCCCTCCCCCGCACCAGGCCTGGCTGAGGGCGCAGGCAGTAGGAATGGGGTGTTTCCCATGGATTTCCTGATGTGCTGGGTAGTCTATCCTCCTCCCCTACAGAGTCTCTGTCACCCCTTTCCGGAATCTCTGACCCCCCTACCTCAGGTTTCTGCCCTCCTCTCTGCTGTCCCCTCTGCGAGTTTCTGTCTCCCCCTGCCCAGGGGTCTCAGTCTCTAAAACTCTAACAACTGCACTTCTACCTTCCCTTCCCCGGGGCCCCATGTCTGCCCTCCTGTCTGTCTGGGTCTCCTCCCATGCCCCCACCTTCTCTGAGGTTCTGTGCCCCTCTTGGGGCCTCTGCCCCGCTCTGTCCACCCACGCCCCTCTGTGCCTAGACCCCTTCTTCCCGCTCCCCATCCCCAGCCCGCAGGCCCCCCATTGGCTGGACTCAGCGAGGGAGGGTTCTGTCCCTATGGCAACAGCCACAACAAGCCTCCGGCCGGGGCGCAGGGCGCGGGAGGAGGGATCATGGCCGGTCAGCTCCTAGCTCTGCGCTATGGCCCGCTCTGGCCCCCCATCTCTGGGACCGAGGACCCAGGGTCCTGGCCCGACTGGCATCTCACCAGCAGCGGCGTCGCCCACCACATCATCCCGTCCGTGCCCTTCCGCCCGCCCACGCTGCAGGTGAGGGGCCTGGACGTCCAGCCCCCACTCCCTGCCGGGCACCCAGACACCTGCAGGAAGCGAAGGGGAATGAATGGAGGCCTGGACTCCTCCTGACTGAGGGAGGAGGGTCTCGGAGGCCTGGGTCTGGCCGATGAAGGGCCAGGGAGCCCCGGTGCCTGGAACCGGAGGGAGGGAAGGGCTGGGGACCGCCTGAGAGAGATCAGGACTGGCTGGCGGGCCGGACTCCTGAGTGTTTTTCAAGCTGACGCCCCGCGCCTTGCACCCAGTCCACGGTGGCGGACCCCCTGCTTCCGCTCGCGAAGCCGCACTTGCACATCTGGGATTTCGACGAGGTCATCAGCCGCTGGGAGACCACCTCCGGGTCGGCCCACGGGGTGCTCAAGACCCACGGCGGGCCCTACTCGCAGCCCAAGGTGCCGAAGCCCAAGGCCCTGGAGCGGAGCGTGGGGATGAAGGATTTGGGGGAAAAGGTAAGGTGCCAGGGTGCCGAGGTCCGCGGGGTCGAGGGCTGCAGTGCCGTCCCGCCCACCCTCAGGCTGGGCCCCCGGACCGTCTTCCCGCAGCTCAGTCGCCAGGGCTGGTGCCTCCCGCTGAGCACCCGGCACCAGCGCAGCGAGGCCCAGGCGCACTTCGCGTGGCCCGACCTGCGCCTGCGCGCGCGGCCCCTGCGCTTCGCCGACCACCACTTCGCGGGCGTCTCCCAGGTAGCGGATGGGACCCTGGGCGGGGCCAGCAGGGATTTTTTAATCAGGGGCGTGGCTAAGCGGCTTTGGGGGCGTGGCTAAAAGGGAGGCCTGAGAAGAGTACAAAGACTAGGGAAGGGGCTTGGACTTTAAAAATATATATAGATAGTTTATTGACTTTTGCCGGGACCGGTTTGGCTCAATGGATAGAGCGTCGGCTTGGGGACTGAAGGGTCCCGGGTTCGATTCCGGTCGAGGGCACGTGCCTTGGTTGCGGGCATATCCCCAGTGGGGGGTGTGCAGGAGGCAGCTGATCGATGACTCTTTCATCGATGTTTCTAACTCTCTATCTCTCTCCCTTCCTCTCTGTATAAAATCAATAAACTATAAAAAATATACATATATATATAGTTTATTGACTTTTTACAGAGAGGGAGAGGGATAGTTAGAAACATCCATCAGCTGCCTCCTGCACACCCCCTACTGGAGATGTGCCCGCAACCAAGGTACATGCCCTTGACCGGAATCGAACCTGGGACCTTTCAGTCCACAGGCTGATGCTCTATCCACTGAGCCACACCGGTTTTGGCGGGCCTTGGACATTTTGAGGTGGGGCCAGGAGGAGGAGGGGACTGGAGACCCGCAATCCCAGCTCTCTGGGGCTAATAAGCTCTGGGGCCCAAGGAATGAATGTTGAAGTGGGCTAGGAGGGTTTTTAAAAAATATGTTTTTATTATTTTTTAAAAAATATATATTTTATTTATTTTTCACCGAGAGGAAGGGAGAGGGATAGAGAGCTAGAAATAGTAGAAACATCGATGCAAGAGATACATCGGCCTCCTGCACACCCTCCACCAGGGATGTGCCCGCAACCCATGTACATGCCCTTGTCTGGAATCGAACCTGGGACCTTTCAGTTCGGAGACCGACGCTCTATCCACTGAGCCAAGCCGGTTTTGGCTGTTTTTATTGATTTCAGAGAGGAAGGGAGAGAGAGTAGAAACATCAATGATGAGAATCACTGACTGGCTGCCTCCTGCACACACGGGGATCGAGCCCGCAACCAGGCTTGACCGGGGAATCGAACCGTGGTCTCCCGGTTCACAGGTGGATGCTCAAGCCCTGAGCCACGCCGTTGGGGTAGGAGGTGGTTTTGAGGCTTAGAAAAGAGCCAGGAAGAACTGCTGTCTGAGCTCCGGCTTAACTCCCGCGGCGGGACAGGGGGGTTTGAGGCTGGGACCGGCCTTTCTGTTGGCCGGTGAGCAAAGAGCGGTTGGGTCTTGGAGTTTCTGGTTTGGGGAGCGGAGCTAAGGAGCGCTGGCATGCGACTGGCCAGGAAGGGGCGGCTCTGATTCTGGGGGCGAGAGAAGAGAGGCTGCTGAGTCCGGAGGAAGGAGTTCTCAGTCTGGGACCCGAGGCTTCAGGAGGGACGTCAAGCCGCTTCCTTGGCCACTCGGCTCCCGCCTGTGCCTCCCCAGACCGTCATTCCCTGGAGGCAGAGCCCGGAGCTGGCCGGCCGGCCTCTGGCGGTCTCCAACCAGGGAATCCTGGACCACTTCCAGCTCTACCTGCCCACCGCCGCCGCCGACTTCCGAGCCTTCTCCAAGTGAGCGAGTCCGCCTGGCACCGCCCCTGCACCCGCCCCCATCCCGGCTGCTGGGCCGCCCGGACCCCGGGGATGGCCTCTCCCCCCCTGACTTAGGCCCGGCCCCCTCCCATCCCGGCTGCTGGGCCGCCCGGACCCCGGGGATGGCCTCTTCCCCCCTGACTTAGGCCCGGCCCCCTACCATCCCGGCTGCTGGGCCGTCCGGACCCCGGGTATGCCCCCCCCCCCGCCCCCGACTTAGACCCAGCCCCCTCCCATCCGGCTGCTGGGCCGCCCGGACCCCGGGGATGGCCTCTCCACCCCTGACTTAGACCCAGTCCCCTCCCATCCCGGCTGCTGGGCCGCCCAGACCCCGGGGATGGCCCCCCTGACTTAGACCCGGGCGCTCAGCCTCAGCCGCTGCCCTGGCGCCCAGGGTCCGTCCATTCAGGAACATGAAGCCTGCGGAGGGACAGCCGGGCCCTGAGGACCCGGGGCGGGTCATTTGACAGTTGAGTCCCCAGATACTGCCCCGGGGCGAGAAAACCCCGGACTGCAGGCGTCAGAGTACCCGGAGGACCCAGGAATCCAGGCTAGGAGACCCCAACCCCATTTCCTCTAAGGGGTCCCCGACTCCTACAAATAGGCCCTCTCCCCAAAACCTGAGGCGGCCCGAGCCCTGAGCCTCGTCCCCACCCTGCTCCCCCCGACAGGAAGGAGTTGCCACCCTTGGACCGTGACCCCCAGAAGCCGCGCTGCCCGCGCTCCTGGCGGCCGCCGCCGCCGCCGCAGACCCGCGTGCCGCGCGCGCTCCCGGTGGCGCCGGCGGTGCCGCACCGCGGGGCGCTGTCCCTGGCGCGGGAGTCCTACGGCCTCCCGCTGCACCCGCTGCGCCGGCTGGACCCCTTCCTCCCGCCGGGGCTGGCCTGGCGGGCCCCGCACCGGAGCCCCGTGCCCCGCATCCACAGCGTCCCGCTGGCCTACAGCACCGAGAACGCCCGCTACGGCAGCGCCCGGCCCGCGCTGGTCTGAGCGCCCCGCCCCTGCCCCGCCCCCGCCCCGACAGGACACGCCCCCGCCCCGGACACGCCCCGAGGGGCGGGCCCGCCCGGAACCCCGCCCCTGGGCGCCTCGTGGGCGGGGCTGAGCTCGGGAACCCGCTCACCACTTGGGGGCAGGACCGAGTCTGGCCGTGGGCGGGGCGAACCCCACCTTCACCCGCTGGACTGTGGGGGCGGGGGCGGGCCTGGAGCATGAACTTGGGGCTGTGGGCCGCGGGCAGGGCGTGCCCCCTGGGGCAGGAGGGGCAGAACTCTGAATCAATGACGGTGAAATAGTCTACACCTCGCTCTTTGCTGGGTTGGGCTCTGCATCCTGGTTTCTGGGGGCCGGTGTGTGGGGTGAAGGCGCTCCCCCTGAATCCTGTGGGGGGGGGTATCTGGGAGCGGGCGGACCCGCTTCCTGAGCACAGAAGGCAACACGGAGCCAACCCCCTCCTAAGTTTGGGTTCTGGCTTTCAGTCCAAGGCAGGGGGAGCAGGACTGAGGCCCCCCCGCTATCACCATTGCAGGGGCGCTGGAGGGGCGAGCTCCAGACCCCTCCATAATGGGCAGACAGGGCTGCACACCCAAATGCTCTCTACCCCTCCTCCCTGCCCCAGCACGCCTCTAGCACCTAAGGATGGAGTCTGTAAAGTCCGCCGTCATCTTGAGTGTCTCCTGCTTCTTGGTGCCAAGCCACGCAGGGGAGGGGGGAGGGTGCTCACCCAGCCACTCCCGCACATCCCTGACCTTATCTGCCTCTCGCCCCCGAGGAGATTAGTGTCCAGGTTACCCCGCCAGGCCGCCACCCCCTGGCCTTGCCGCCCCCACAGCCTGCGGGTATAAGACCAGGTAAACACGGTAGGGAGGCACCCAGGATGGAGATGCTCCAGGTAAGGCTGGGAGGCCTGGGACCGGGTGAAGGCGGCCTCCTTCTAGAAGGGTGTGGACAGCCAGCGGGCTTCCTGCTGGCAGCAGTGGGGCGGGGTCCGAGGGTGGGTCCCGGGGTCCCTGGGTATGGGGTGGGGGTCAGGATGGAGGGGCTGGCCCTGACGTGTGCAGGCGGGGAATGGGAGGGCAGGGGCCCGGGCAGAGGTCTCGGACTGGCCCTGAAGAAATGGCCTCATCCCAGGGGCTGCTGCTGTGGCTGCTGCTGAGCGTGGGGGGGGTGCGGGCATCCAGGGGGCCACTGCGGCCACTGTGCCGGCCCGTCAATGCCACGCTGGCTGCCGAGAAGGAGGCCTGTCCCGTCTGCATCGCCTTCACCACCAGCATCTGCGCCGGCTACTGCCCCAGCATGGTGAGCAGTGACCGCTCAGCCTGGCCCCGGGAGGCAGGGGCGGGGGCGGGAGGGCGGCGGGTGGGGGCTGGGAGCTGGAGTCAGGGCTGGGCGTGTGGGAGGGGGAGCGCAGAGGGTCCCCTGGATACCCTGGACTTGTGGGGGGCACAGGGGAGACCAGGGGAGGGCTCGGCTCTGGGCAGACGCCATACCACCACCCCCCCCTGCACTGCCTCCAGGTGCGGGTGCTGCCGGCCCCTCTGCCGCCCGTGCCCCAGCCGGTGTGCACCTACCGCGAGCTGAGCTTTGCCTCCATCCAGCTCCCCGGCTGCCCGCCTGGCGTGGACCCGGTGGTCTCCTTCCCTGTGGCCCTCAGCTGCCGCTGTGGGCCCTGCCGCCTCAGCAGCTCCGACTGCGGGGGGCCCAGGGCCCAACCCTTGGCCTGTGACCGGCCCACCCTCCCAGACCTCCTCTTCCTCTGAGGATGCCCCCCAGAACCCCCCACCCCCACCCCCACCCCCGGAGCCGGCCGCTGCTCCCCCAATAAAGGCTCTCACACCGCCCTGGGCTGCCTTTCTCTGGGGTCCGGGGGCAATGCACGCGAGCGCACACCACACACACACAGGGTCCAGTTTCAGAACATTTTATACAAAGTCACAGTGTCAGACCTGGTAGAAAACGGGGGAGGGGGGAGGGGGGAGACGGACACGGGACGGGAACATCAGCTCAGGAGGTGTCCATCGTCTCGCCTTCTGTAGGAGAAGAAGGTCAGGTGGTCACTGCAGCCCAGAGCCAGGCCCGCGCCCTCCCAGCTCTCCGGACCGGGCGGGGGGGGGGTGGGGGGGGCAGGGACGGGCGGAGGGGAAGCCACGCACTGAGCTCGTTGAAGAGGAAGGCGTCCTGGTACTCCTTCATGTACTGCGTGGAGCGCGACTCGTCCAGGAAGAGCGAGTAGACCCGCTTGATGTCGTCCACCTGCACCTCCGTGCCCTGAGGGGACAGGGAGAACTCAGGGGCCCCCCAGGTAGCCGGGGTTCGAGCACCGCCTCGGCCAGCTCCTGGCTGAGCCCCATCTCCACTCCTCCCTCTGGGGGACGGACCTCACAGTATCAGCTCTCAGTGTAAAGACGTTTACTGAGTGCCTACTGTGTGTCCGGCCCGGAGCCGCAGAAATAAACCCGGGCAAAGCGCCCTGCCTCGGAAGACGTATGTTCTAGGAGCAAACGCAGCCCCGGCCGAGCCCCTGGAGGGCGGGTCTCGCTGGCCGGCCCGGGCCCGGCGCTGACCTTGCGCTTGCGGCACACCAGGCTGGCGGCCGTGATGAGCTGGATGGCGTAGCGCAGGGAGGTCTCCAGCCCGATGCGGGTCAGCACCGTGTAGGCGTCCTCACTCATCTCCACATCCTCCTCCTCACACCTGCAGGCGGCGGGGTGGGGTCGGACGAGGTCAGGCCTGTGACTGCAGCACGCCCTGCCCCCCCATCCCTCCCTGAGAAAATGTGGAATCTGCATCTTCAGAACCGCAGAGCGCTGGGCAAGAAGGGCCACTGAGGCACAGGCTGGGCCTCCACCCCCCTCCCCTCACAGGCTCTTTCCTCCGTCAGTTACCACCCCCCCCCCACCTGCAGCGGAGGCCACGCCCACTCTTTCGGGCCCAGAGTCGCTGGCCATCCCCCCTCCCCCCAGATCTCAGGGCCCTGTGCCAGCCGGGCCGCGCCCACCGGATGCGGAGGATCTGCTTTGTGTCCTTCTCGCTGTAGGGGGAGGTGGAGACGATGAGCAGCCGGTCCAGCAGGTCGATGGGGATGCCGTGGGGGCTCTGGTAGCTGGTCCCCCGGATCCTGAGGGGGGAGGAGGCTGTCAGGGTAATGCTCCCCCAGAGCCTGGCTCTCCGTTCCTTCTACTCGGACTCCCCCTCCCGCCCAGCACAGCCCACCCTCAGGGCCAAACACCACGTAACCTTCAGCCCCAGCTGGCGTCAGAGCCGACCGCGTCAACCCCACTGGATTGTCTTAGCGGCGGCTCTGCCGGGATCACTGACCGAGGGCCCCTCCCTGTGTGACGGGGAGGGCCGTGGGTCCTGTCCCCTGTGCACCGGACCGTCAGTGACAGCTGCGCTCTGTGCAATGGGGCAAACACTCAGCCACCAAACTGAACCAGGCTCCTGTGAGCCTCTGGTGGCTATTTGCCCACCAGCCAATGCATCGCCTGGCTTTCTGTGTTGTTTGGAGACAGCTTACTTAATATGTTACTGATGTGCCGAAACCATGTTGGCTCAGTGGATAGAGTGTCAGCCTGCGGACTCAAGGGTCCCGGGTTTGATTCCGGTCAAGGACATGTACCTTGGTTGTGGGCACATGCCCAGTAGGAGGTGTGCAAGAGGCAGCTGATCCATGACCCTCTCTCATCCATGTTTCTAGCTATCTCTCTCCTTTCCTCTCTGTAAAAAATCAACAAAATATATATTTTAAAAAATATGCTACTGACTCACTCGTGGTGACCGCACTGTAACTCGGGCCGTAATCCGTTCCCCTGACATGTGTTTCCTGTGAGACTGAGCCCCCAGCCTCGGCAGCAGCAAAACCACCACCAAGCACCGACGTGACAAAGCGGCACTAACTAGATCGCGACAGAGAAAGCATCACAAATACCGAGCTGTGGGTTCCAGGTACATTTTAGCAGCAGGTTCGCAAATCCCCGACCTGCCCACAAAGAGTGACAGGACTGCCGCCTCCCCGGAGCGGCCGGGACGCCGTGCCCACCCCGAGCGGCACCCGCCACACGGTCTGGCCCCGCTGCTGGCCTGAGCCTTGGGGTCAGCCTCCCGCCGCCCTGGCAGTGCCCGGCCTTGCTGTCCTCAGTGGGAAACGGGACTGAGACAGTCTCTACATCCTGAGCTTCTCCTGAGGTTCCGGGCGGCTCGTCTGGGCAAAGTGCCAGCGCAGAGCCAGGGGAGAGTCCGCGCTGCCCCGAGCCCTGCCCCCTCCCTCCCTGGGTGCCACCCAGCCCTCGGGGCAGTCCGTTGGCACTGCCCGCTACCCGGGCTCCAGCCATCGGGGGGCTGTTTGCTCCCCACTTCTGTCTCCTCCTCGGGGCCAAACCACAGACGAGGGGTGGAGAGAGCCGGCCGGGAGGACGACAGGGCCCGGGGCGCTAGCCCCCTAGGACGGAGGTTCCCAAGCTTCGCCGGGGCTCCGAGACGTGTCCCCAGCTCCTCAGGCCGACAGACACGCTTCACTGGTTAAGTACTGGGTCTGGGTGAGCTCCTGCAGCCTCCGCAGTGTCCAGCACACGGGACTGCGCATCCTCAGGCGTGAAGCTACCCCACAGGACCCTGTGTCTGATGCAGAGCCTGGGGTGCCCCGGCACACAGACTGAGAAACGATAGCCTTAGGGATAAGGAGCAACACAACAGAAAACCAGGTGCCGACCCACCCTGACCACCACCTGCCTTGTTTTCTAAAATATATTTTATTGATTTTCCACAGAGAGGAAGAGAGAGGGAGAGAGAGCGAGAAACATCGATGAGAGTATCATGGATCAGCTGCCTCCTGCACACCTCGCTCTGGGGATGTGCCTGCAACCTAGGTACATGTCCTTGACTGGAATCGAACCTGGGACCTTCCAGTCCACAGGCCGATGCTCTCTCCACTGAGCCAAACCGGTTTCGGCTACCTTGTTTTTTTTTTTTTAATTTAAACATATTTTTATTCATTTCGGAGAGGAAGGGAGAGGGAGAAAGAATCACTGATTTGCTGCCTCCTGCACACCACACACTGGGGATCGAGTCTGCAATCCGGGCAAGTGCCCTGACCAGGAATTGAACCCTGACCTCCTGGTTCATAGGTCGACAGTCAACCACTGTGCCACACTGGCCAGGCCACACCTACCTGTTTAAGGGAAGGGCCTACCCTCTGGCCTGGGCCCTGGTGCGGGCAGGGAACCTGTGACAGCCCCTCTCCCCTCCACACCCCCGCTGTGCCCTCCCCGCCCGCCCGGAGCCCCACCGCGGAGCCGGCTCACCGGGTGATGCCGCGGTTGGTGGCCATGATGAGCACGGGCGCCATGTCGCTCTCCAGCGCCCGGTTGAGGAAGGAGAAGCTCTCGATGTCCAGCATGTGGACCTCATCGATGAACAGCACCTGGGAGGGGCGGGGCGTCAGACTCCCGCGAAGAGGCCTCCGGTCCCCCTCCCCCCCCCCCCCCCCCCAGCGCCAGCCGGCACCCACCCCGGGGATGATCTCCGCCTTGCCCTCCTCGCGCCACTCGGCCACCTTGGCGTTGATCTGCTCTCGGACTTCTGACTTGATCTCCCCTGTGTCGCCTGTGGAGGCAGGGGTGACGGGGCGGTCAGAGAGGAGACAGGGTCTGGGGCCGGCCGAGGGCGAAGGCGGAGGAAGACGGGGCACAGGGACAGAGGGAAGGGAGACCGAGCCTGGCAGGGGTGTGAGTGAGTGCAGGGGGGGATGGATGAGTGGTCGGGCGGGGCGCACCTGAGAAGAGGGCCAGGAAGCCCTGGGTGCGGGAGTTGATGACGTCGATCTCGTGCAAGGACACGGTGTGCACCACCTCCTTGCGCTTCTGTAGCTCCCCGTCCGGGCACTGCACGAACTTGGTCTGCGGTTGGGATGGGGGAGGCGGGGGGGGGGGGGGGGGGGGAGATAAGGCAGAGAAGAGCGTGAAGGGGCCCTCAGGCTCCCTGGAAAGTGGGGGCTGCCTGGAAACCCCGGGCCCAGCAGCAGCCAGAGCCTGAGGGGACAGGTTCTCGGGGACGCGGGAGCCCTGAGCGCAGGGCCCGCTGAGGGCCCTCCTAGGGGCGCCGGGAGGACCAGGGACCGGGGACGGGGCGGGTGAGGGGCCCGGGGGAACATGGAGGTGCCCGGAGGGAGGTGCCCAGAGCACCTGGGAGCCCATGGCGTCGTAGTCACGGGCGCGCGTGAAGGAGCGGCCGAGCTTGGAGATCTTGCCAGTGGCCTTGTCGATGGTGATCACATCCCTGTGGGAGGAGGCGGAGTGAGGCCGGAAGGTGCCCGGGATCCCCCCCCTCCCCCATGGGGGGCGGCCCGCCGCTGCTCACCCGGCCTGGACCTTGTCCTTGGTCAGGGACTCGATCATCTTGGTGCCCAGGTCGTAGATGGTCTCCATCTCGGTGGTCTTGAGGGTCAGCTTGCCCACCTTGGAGCCCTGAGGGGGGACAGGCCGGCCAGGCTCAGAGACCCAACGGCTCCCGACACGACGTGGAGACAGGCTCGCCGCGGGGAAGCTGGGGGTGATGGGCGTGGCCACTGCCATGACTGGGGTGGCTTCATGTGTGCACACGTATGTCAAAACTTAACACCCGGAAACTGTCAATGTGGGCTGCTTAGTGCATTTGCTCCTCAACAAAGTTATTATAAAAAAACCAGCAAACAAACGAAATGCTAAAAGATTAAAAAAAAAAAAAAAAAAGCCCTGGCTGGTTTGGCTCAATGGATAGAGTGTCTGCCCGTGGACTGAAAGGTCCAGGGTTCGATTCCGATCAAGAGCACGTGTTTGGATGACAGGCTTGATCCCCAGTGGGGGGCATGCAGGAGGCAATGAGTCAATGATTCTCTCTCATCATTGATGTTTCTCTCTCTCCCTCACCCTTCCTCTCTGACATCAATTATATATATAAACAAATCAATCATACATATAAACAAATCAATCATATCTATAAACAAATCAATCATATATATAAACAAAACACAAAAGTAAGTTGACCTGGCCAGCATGGCTCAGTGGTTGGGCATCAACCTATGAAGTAGGAGGTCAGTTTGATTTCCGGTCTGGGCACTGCCCGGGTTGAGGGCTTGATCCCCAGTGTAGGTGTACAGGAGAATTAGCTTGGGAATAGCTTTCCTTATATTTAAATATTCTACTGTAGTTTTATTTTTAAAATTCTTATTGGGGTGGCAAATTAAAAAAAAGAGGGTGTCACCCTGGTCAGGTACTCAGAGCGTCGTCCTAATGCACCAAGGTTGCAGGTTCGATCCCTGGTCAGGGCACATGCCAGAATCAACCGATGAATGCATACATAAGTGGAACGACAGATCAATGTTTCTCTCTCTCTAGATCAATAAATTAAAAAAATAAAAGAGAGACCAACAGATAAATTATTAGGTAAATAGGAGATAAAGGGGGAACCAAACCATGAAAAGGTGGACGTGGTAACAGCGAGGGTGGCTACTCCTGCGGGGAGACTTGGGGTGCAAAGAGGAAGGAGGAAGGGCTGGGGGTTGGCAAAGTTCTCGTTTTTGCTCTTGGGGGTGGTTATAAAGGCATTTGCTTTGTAATCACTTATTAGACTACATGCTTCTTTAAGATGTTTCCTTGTATCTTTTACTTATAACAAAAGGTAAAAAAAGGGAGAGAAGCTGAGCTGTGTAAACCCCGCGCACGGAGCGGGCGTTAACCTGACGGTTAGGAATTCCCCAAAGAAACTCCCAGATCTCCTCATTCCCCACTTGGTTTTAAGGCTCACGGGCCCCTCACCAATCATCGAGCTGCTGTCAATGCAAATAACCCTCCTGCAGGGCGCAGGTGCTCCCATCGGCAGCTGGAACATTCCGTGCAACCCTCCCGCCCGAGGAGGCTGGACTCGGGCAGACTCACCGTCCCCGTGGCCGGCCGGTCAATCTGGATCTCCACCACCTCCCCTTCGATGATCTCCGTCTCCTCCCTGACCAGAGAGCAGAGCTGAGCGGAGGGCCTGACACCTGCCCCGGGAACCGCTAACTCCCATCAGCCCCCGGGAACCGCTAACTCCCATCAGCCCCCGGGAACCGCTAACTCCATCAGCCCCTGGGCACAGGCCGCGCCGGCTGGGACGGGGGAGAGGAGGGTCCGCGGGCCCGGGCTCACTTGATGCGGACGCCGATGGACCTGCGGAAGGCCTGCGTCAGCGCCTCTGTCTTGCTCATCTCCAGGGAGAAGATCTCGCTGCCCGCTATGGCGGTGAACGGGGTGTCCGGGCCCAGGGCCTGCGCCATGCCTGGGGAGAGGGGGTCTGGGTGGGTGGGGCCCTGGCACCATGTCCCCCCAAATTCACTCTGTGCGGGCAGAAAAAGGCAGGGCTGAGGCCTGCACGGGAGCCTGGGTTAGAAACCGCACCGTCTCGGGACACACTCTATAGTCGAACCCTAACATCTTACCAGTACCGGCCAGGCTTCTCCACGGCGGGAGGCCTGGGCTCGGCAGGTGACCGCAGGGCTGTCCCTCCAAGGACGGCAAGCACTGAGCCCGCCCCCCAGCAGCCCCTCCCGAGGGCCCTGCCAGCTCCGAGCCACATCTCAGAGTCCCGCTCCCTTCTGACCAGGGTGGGTGGGAACCCTTCCTCGTCCCACTCTGCCCCCGAGAGTGCTCCCTGCTGTCCGTCCGGACACGCCCAGACACCCTCAGTCTCGGGAAGCCTCCTCTGAGGACCCCACTATGGCCCCGACCCGGCAGGTCAGGAGCCCCCTGTCCATCATGGCACACGTCACGGTGGGCACCGTGTCCGCAGCCTCCTCCTGGGCAGGAGGCTCCTTCCTGTCCGGGCTCGGGTCTTCCTCGTCAACGTGTTCCCAGGGTCGGGCCAGGGCTCGGCACACCAGGACCCTTGGATGAGTGCTGCTTCCTCATTTCCTATGTAATAATCCTATATAATAAAAGGCTAATATGCAAATCAACTGAAAGGTGGAATGACTGATTGCTCTGCTGCGCACTGACCACCAGGGGGCAGACGCTAATGCAGGAGCTGCCCCCTGGTGGCCAGTGCGCTCCCACAGAGGGAGTGCCGCTCAGCCAGAAGCTGGGCTCGCTGGGAGTGAGCACAATGGTGGTGGCAGGAACTTCTCCCACCTCCGTGGCAGAACCAAGGACCCTTGGGGGATGTCCGCCTGCTGGCTTAGGCCCACTTAGTCTGGGCACGGGCCTAAGCTTGCAGGCGGACAACCTCCAAGGGGTCCAGATACAGGCCAGGCTGAGGGACTCTCCTCCCCCAGGTGCATGAATGATGAATGCTGTGCACCAGTGTGTGTGAGTGTGTGTGTCTTTTCTTCCTCTCTGAAATCAATAAAAATGTTATAAAAAATTCTAGTCAATAAAATATGAGCAAAAGTGTGTGGAACTCCCACGACAGTGCCACAGGGAGCAGAACCTCCCTGCAGCTGCTCTCTTCCGCCTGCTAACGGCGTTGGGGGGAGGCTGGCGCTTAGGCAAACTCTGGGGTCCCAAAGTGACCCCCCGGGAACAGGGCAGGGGCTGCTGAGGCGGGAACGCGGAGGCTTCATGGAACTGCCCAACGGCCGCAATGGCCTCCATTCATTCTCCCCGACAGTGAGCCCTGCGTGGGTCCGCCCAGCCACGGCCACGTGTGGCTGGTTAACGGCGCCTGATCGGATGCTGCCGTCGCGGGAGGGGCCGTCGGGCGGAGACCAGAGAGCTCCTGTGCCAGCGCCTTACCCATGGCGATGGCCGTCTTCCCGGTGCCCGGCTGCCCGGCGATGAGCACCGCCCGGCCCGCGATCTTCCCTTCTCGGATCATCTCCAACACCACGCCCGCCGCCCGCCGGGCCGCCAGCTGGCCCACCATGCCCTGGGACGCCTATGGGCAGAGGGAGAGCACCCCGGTGACTCCCCCGGGCACCCTGCGTCTGTCCCGCCCCTGTCCCGTGAGATGGAGGTGGGTGTTGGCTGGGGCGTTGGGGGAAAGCCTTTTTTTTCTAAGACGGATGAAAGAGTGCACGGGCTGAGTTTTATAAACTGCGGGTAAAGGGCCGGGAGAAGGTGACGTCTCCCTATCCCGGGCCTCCCGGGAGCGGCCTCCCACCCGCCCGCCCGCCCGCCCGCCCGTCAGCGCTACCTGCCGCGGCTCCAAGGCGTCGTCCAGCCCCAGCCCGCGGATGTGGGAGTGGGCGCCTGTGAGCGAGAGGACCAGAGGCGGTTACTGGCCAGCTTGTGGCCGGAGTGAGGGGCTCCCCTGGGTCCCTGCTTCCCTCCTTGTCCAAACGGGGGGCTGACTCCCCACCCCCTGGAAGGAGGGCGGGAATGCTAACTGCTCCGTAAACGAGAGGGCCCTTCTTGGAAGTCATCCCAGCGGGACACACGGCTCCCCGCTGTGAGCTGGCAGCAATGACTCGAGTCTCTGAGCCTCAGCTAGAATGACAGTCACCGTGCGCCCCTCCCGGGCACCGGCAAGGATTCAACGGGATCGAACACGTGCATTCGATGGCCACCTGCTGGCATCTGCCTGTGCTGGGGACACGGCTGGGAATGAGCCAGGCCCGGCCCGGCCCGAAGGGGCTGGTGCCCAGTGCGTGCCGGGGGTGGGGCAGCCAGCACGCGGCCAAACATAAGCCAACACCACTTCCGTGACTCCCAGCAGGATGCCAGGGCACCAGGAGCCGGCGGGAGAGCGGAGCCTGCAGCCTGGGGTTGGGTCCGGCACGGCGCCCCCTGTGCCATCTGACCGCTCTCGGGAACTCAGCCCCTCCCGCCCCCACCGGGTAGGGGGATGGGACGCGGCTGCATGCTTCCGGGGGTCCTGGGCGGGCCGGCTCTCGGGGGTGCCCAGGGCAGGCGGGGTCTTCCCCAGATCCGGGCTCACTCACCAATACGCTCAATTCTCGTCACATCGCGGACCTCTGGCACTTTGGTTGTGGCCGTCTGGGGGGGAGAAGGCACGTCAGAGCCCTAGTCATCCCAGTTTCCACCAACTCCTCCTCCTCCGTCCCTCCTGCCACTCCTCTCCAGCCCCAGGAGGATGCAGACTGGGTGTGTCCCACCCCCAGCCCCTCCCCCACGGCCCAGCACATGGCTGGCGGGAGGAAGTCCTCCCGTCACCTGTAACCGTAGGACGGGCAGGAACGCAGAGCGGGCATCCAGCGGGCATGGCCTGCTGATGTGCCAGCTGCCCTTGCGCTGCGATGCCCCAGCTGCCACAGCTTTTGCTCATGCGAGTCCTGAGTCCAGCCCATCGCCCTGCCCCCTCACTGAATGAGGCCACGCTTCGCTCACGAGGGGAGCCCTCCCTGACCCCTGACCCCGCCCTGCCAGGCTCATTCTGGGGCCGCCGGGAGTCCAGACAGAAGGAGGGGCCTCCCAGGGAACCCGATCTCCCCGTAGCCTCACTGTCACGAGGGAGACGAGAAAATCAACGTTCTTGGCTCCGAGGGATGTGTGACCAATGAGGGGCCCAGTCCACGCCTCACTGTTCACTCAGGGCCAATGCTTTGAATGAATGATGCACTAAGGTGCTGAGCTCATTCAAAGGGCAGGTACTGCCGGAACCGGTTTGGCTCAGTGGATAGAGCGTTGGCCTGCGGACCGAGGGGTCCCAGGTTCGGTTCCGGTCAAGGGCATGTACACTGGTTGCGGGCACATCCCCAGTAGGGGGTGTACAGGAGGCAGCTGATTAATGTTCTCTCTCATCGATGTTTCTAGCTCTCTATCCCTCTCCCTTCCTCTCTGTAAAAAATCCATAAAATATATTTAATAAAACAATAATTTTAAGAAAGGGCAATTAGTGGTTGCCTGGGGCTGGGAGGACTGAAGGGCGCTGGGGAAGAGGAATGGGGTTTCTTTCAGGGGTGAGGAAAATGCTCTAAAATTGAATGACAGAATGCGCACCTCTGCGAATAAACTATGTACGTTACGGGGTAAACTGTACGGGCTGTGAGTTATATCTCAATAAATCTGTTCACAAAACGTCTGGGGGACGGGTCCTTAGGTGTCTGTTGCATTATTTTCTGACACTTGGGAGTATTTCGTAATTCCCAATAAGGAAAGGGAGACTGGAGACGCCAGCATGCTCCTTCCGCTGCTTGGCCACCCGCCCCCACCCGCCTTCCTTCCCACAAGGCACCCGTCCTGAGGGACCCTCCTGGTCCTGACCTCCACCCAGTCCCCAGGCCGCTCCCGCTTCCTCTCGCCTCATCAGAGGTTGGACCCCAAGAGCATGGGTCACTGGCCCCAAACCACTGTCAGGAGACTGACAGTACACCCCACACACCCTCCACAGCCCACCGGACCTTACTTGAGGCCAAAAAAAAAAAAAAAAAAAAAAAAGGATCCAGGAACCCCAACCTTCCCAATCCCAACTAAGACCCCCTCCTACAGGCCCCTGCTTTCCCCATGAGCCTCTCTATCACCCCCTGCTGCCCAAGGAAACAGCCAGACTCAAACTTCACCCCCAGACACCAGTAACTCCCACCCCCCTTCCCGCTTCCTGATTGGAGTCACCATGGGAACCCAGGCAGCTGGAAGCTCAGTCCAACCCCCCAGCTCAGGCCACATCCCTTCTCCACTCACGTTTCTTTTTTTAACCTATTTTTATTGATTTTATTACAGAGAGGAAGGGAGAGGGATAGAGGGTTAGAAACATATCGATGAGAGAGAAACATCCATCCGCTGCCTCCTGCACCCCCCCCCCCCACTAGGGATGTGCCCACAACCTTGACCGGAATTGAACCTGGGACCCTTCAGTCCGCAGACAGACACTCTATCCACTGAGCCAAACCGGTCAGGGCCACTCACATGTTTCCTGAGCAAGTACTTGGTGCCAGCCCCCGTGTACCGGGTCTGTCTTTTATGGAGTTCACATTCACTCATTCATTCAAGATTCAAGTAGTAATTCATCACGCACCCCCACTGGGCATGCCCCTTCGGGGTGTTGGAAATATGTGGGGGCCCGGGGCCCTTTCTCTTCTCCTCGGACAGCCTCTGAGTTCCCCACACTCTTCCTTGTTTGGCTCAAGATTCACTGGGCGACCGACCGCAGGCTCCCAAGCACACAGGCCGGGTCCCGCCTGCGCTTCTCCCTGGGACTCGGCTGCCACCCCCGCCGAGAGTAACAGGTTCCTGGATGGCTCGGGGCCCAAGACACTCAAACCCTCAGCAGGCTTTAGGGCAAAGGACGGCAGAACTGGCCACTGGCTGTGCCCCGAAAGCTGGAAGTCTGAGTTGCTATTAGAGATGACCACTGAGACCCTAAACATCCACCGGAACCCACCATTCCGGGATCCAACCTTTTCTCTCCTCCTCCCTCGGACCCGGGATCCAGGCCCCCAAACCCTCCTCCCTCAGACCCGGGAGCCCAGGTCCCCAAACCCTCCTCCCTCAGACCCAGGAGCCCAGGCCCCCAGCCTCTCCTCCCTCGGACCCAGGCCCCCAGCCCCTCCTCCCTCAGACCCAGGGGTCCAGGCCCCCAGCCCCTCCTCCCTCAGACCCAGGGGTCCAGGCCCCCAGTTCCCTCCTCCCTCGGACCCAGGACAGCAGGTTCCCTCCTCAGCCCTCCGCATGCAGCCACTCACCACGGTTGCCATGATGCTCACCAACCGCTACTACCCTAACGGAACCGGAAACGGTGCTGAGAACGAGCGCCGTGGCCCCTCTAGACTGCCAGATCCTCCAGAGATCTCGGTGGTTCCGCATAAATATGCAAACGCTCCTCGTAGGGCGAGCCGTTCCCTTTTTAGGCCGGGGCTCCCGGGCCGGCTCCCAGCTCCCTCTGGCTCCTCCTCCTTTTACCCAAGCCGCCTCGCCGCGGAGGCCGATTGCAAAATTCCTGCCCCTTCTGTGTGCGACCACACGTCCCCCACGCTCCCGGCCCTCCCGGCCCCGCCCCCTTCCTCCCCCGCCAAGCTTCGAATTGACAGCGCTCACCACCAATCACCGAGCGCAGCCATCGCCAAGGGGCGGGGCGAGCCCTGCGCTCTCCGCCAATGAGAGACGTGGGAACCCCGCCCCCCAGGCGCTGGCCAATGGCGCTGGCCGGGGGGCGGGCCCCGCCTCCTGGCGGCCGCGAGGTTTTACTGCAGGGGCCCCCGCAGGGCTCAGTGCAGCCGCGGCCGCCTCCCGCTCAGGTCCGGGGGGGTGCGGTCGTGCAATAGGAAGCCGAGGGCGTTGCAAGCTTCCCTCCGGGCACCAGCTACCTGGCTCCACGTCCCGTCGGGTGCATTCCACAGACACCCCCGGCTCCTCCACCAGTGGCCCCTTAGAGCTCCCTTCCCGCGCCCGCCATGCCGCTCAGCCGCACTTTGTCCATGTCCTCGCTGCCGGGACTGGAGGAGTGGGAGGATGAATTCGACCTGGAGAACACGGTGCTCTTCGAAGTGGCCTGGGAGGTGGCCAACAAAGGTGAGCGCGTGCCGGGCGGCGGGGCCCCGGCGAGAAGAGCAGCCGGGGATGGGGATGGGGGCCGGGCGCTGGTGAGTGGTAGGGGGACGGGGACTCCATAGCATGACTTTGGGGCTCTGGGCAAGGAGCCTGTGACTCCTGTGTCCTTGGGGAGGGTCTGGGGTGTGTCTCCTGCGCCCTGGAGGGATGGGGATGGGTCTCCCGACTGTGAAGATAAAAGAAAGTCCGGTCCTGGGTCCTAGGACAGTGGGGCTAACCTGAAAGCTTGCTAGGTCCCCCCAGAGGGAGGTTTCGGAAAGACTTGGGGTCCTGAACAGGGAAAGAGATGCGGGGCTTGGACATTCTCAGCGCAAGCCTGGGAAATGGCTGAGTCTCAGACCTGTGGCCCCTCCGGATTGGAGAGGGAGCTGACTGGGAAAGAGAATGCCTAGGTCGTGGTGGGGGAATAGGTGAAATGGTCGCTCGAGGGTCAACCTGGGAAAGGACCGGAGGCCCTGCTTCTTAATCCCAGCGTGGGGGAGGGTTGGGCACCCGCACGCCTGGGCTGTGAATGAGCTGGAGGCCTGAACTCTGGGTCCCTGGATGCGGAGGGGCCTGTGGCCGCAGATTCTTGGAGACTGGGAGGAGGGAAGGCTGGGATGTCCTAAGTTGGTCAGGGGCTGGGCCCTGGCGTGGGAGTGGCTGGGCCCTGGGTTTCTGTGTCCCGGGCTTCAGAGGGTCTGAGATCCTGCATGTGGAGAGCCGAGTGAGGCTGGAGGCCCAGGAGCTGGGCCATCTGGGAAGAGAGAGCAGTGGGTTTTTGGGGTGTTTTTTTTTTTTTTTTTTTTTTTTTTTTTTTTTTTTTTTTTTTTTTTTTTCTGAGCTGAGAGAAAGGACTGGGTCTTATTCCATGGGAGGGGCCTGAGAACACAGAGCCGTGTGTCCAGAGGTGAAGAGGCGGGGGGCCCAGGCTCCTGGGTCGGGACTGGAGTCCCTCCCGGGAGGGGCAGGGTCCCGTCTGCCCGCGCCCTCCGCTGGGGACAGGGGACTGGAGGAGAGGTCAGCCGCGTCTCTGGGGCTAAGACATGACAATTCCAGCTTTTCTTGGGCAATTGGAAGGGAGCTGACTAGGGCCCTGCCGTGCCCAGAGGCTGACGAGAATTTAAACCCAGGTCCTGGACGCTGAGAACTGGGGAACCCGGTCCCGCTAAGCCTGGGGACCCCAGCCCCTAATTCCTTCAGACCCAGGAGCTCAGACCCCCAGCCCCCTCCGCTCAGACTTAGAGCCTAGGCTGAGCCCCCTCCTCCCTCAGAGCGGCACCCCCACCCCCTTCCTCCCTTCCACTCGGAGGGCTTGTCCAGCTCCCATATCCTCCTCTCTGCCTCTGATGTGTAGGTTCCGGGTCCCCTCTTCCCACTAAGCCAGAAGCCAGGGGCCCCAGCGCCTCCCATGACCCTCCTCCCCTTACCCCCTCCCTCCCGACGCTGGCCTGGGGCTCAGACCCGTGGGCCTCAGCTGGGCCTGTCCTCACGGGTCCGGGCCCCCAGTGGGCGGCATCTACACGGTGCTGCAGACGAAGGCGAAGGTGACGGGAGACGAGTGGGGCGACAACTACTACCTGGTGGGGCCCTACACGGAGCAGGGCGTGAGGACGCAGGTGGAGCTGCTGGAGCCCCCGACGCCGGCTCTGAAGCGGACGCTGGACTCCATGAACAGCAAGGGCTGCAAGGTGGGAAGGGGCTCCGCCGGGGCAGGTAGGTGGGTGCCTGCCGTCGGGTGGGAGCAGGCGGACAGGGGAAGGGGGTGGGGTGGGGGGCACCGCCTCAGGCAGAGAGAGAGGCTTGGACAGAAGCACGGATGGCCTGGGACTCCCCCAGGCATTCCTAGGGGTGGTGCGATGGACACTTAGATGCAGGAAGTGGGTGGGTTCATTGGTAGATGGGCAGACAGACAGCAGGTACAGGACAGACGGAAGGCCGGGACCAGTTTGGCTCAGTGGATAGAGTGTTGGCCTGTGGACTCAAAGGTCTGGGGTTCGATTCCAGTCAAGGGCATGTACTTTGGTTGCGGGCACATCCCCAGTGGGGAGTGTGCAGGAGGCAACTGGTCGATGCTTCTCTCTCATCGATGTTTCTAGCTCTTTATCCCTCTCCCTTCCTCTCTGTGAAAAATCAATAAAATATATTAAAAAAAAAAAAAAAGACGGAAGGATGGTTCCAAGATCCTCAGGCCCAGAGAGAGAGGGGAAGAGCTGGGCGCAGAGGACAGGAGGCCAGAGCCCAGGGGAGAGGCGGGCTTGCTTAGAGGAGGCAGGTGGCGGAGTTAGGTGTTGGACAGGCAGCCTGACGTTCACATTTGGCTCCTCCACTTCCTGTCCGTGTGACCTTGGCCCCCGGCCTCGGCCTGACGAGGCTGTGGGAGGGTGACAGGGTGAATGGATTCCTCGGCCCCGTTCTTGGCGTGCAGTCAGCGCTGAGGGTGAGCTATTATCGTGGTGGTTATTATTATCATGGCCATCATTATTTCTATAAACAGCCGGGCTTGCAGAGGGGGGCGGACAGGCAGACCAGGGGGAGAGAGAGAGAGATGGATGGAGAGACAGTGAGTGTCCCCAAAAGGTGATGGTGGCTCCCCGCCTGCCTCCCCGCCCCCAGCCCTCCCGGGACTAGACCAATAGGGGAGGAGACAGAGTCTAGACCCAGAAGGAGAGAGGAAGACGGAATACTGATGAAGGGAGGAGTTTTGGTGAGCAGAGCCAGGGGTTGGAAGCGGGGATCCGGGCCGACATGGCTCACATGGTCCCGGTTCAGTTCTCGGTTTTGGCACATGCCTGGGATTATGGGCTTGATCGCCAGTAGGGGGCGTGCAGGAGGCAGCCGATCCGTGATTCTCTGTCATCATTGATGTTTCCATCTCTCTCTCTCCCTTTCAAATCCTCTCTGAAATCAATCCATTTACTTTTTTATTTTAAAAAATATATATTGTATTGATTTTTTTTTACAGAGAATAAGGGAGAGGAATAGAGAGGTAGAAACATCCTTGAGAGAGAAACATCCACCAGCTGCCTCCTGCACGCCTCCCACTGGGGATGTGCCCCCCAACCAAGGTACATGCCCTTGACCAGAATCGAACCTGGGACCCTTCAGTCCGCAGGCTGATGCTCTATCCACTGAGCCAAATTGGTTTCGGCTCACATCAATTTATATATATATAATTTTTTTTTTTTTTTTTTAAGAGAGAGGAGGGGAGTCCCAGGGCTCCAGTGAGAGCTGGAGGATGAGCACAGAGAGGTGGCCGCCCCCACGGGGAGGGCTGTGAGGCCGAGGGCGGAAGGACGGACAGATGGGGAGGGAGAAGTCCAGTGGGTTCTTCATCATTCACAGCTTCTGGGTTGGGGTGGGGTCTGGAGCCCATTCAGGCCAGAGGGGTGCCTAAGGAACCCCAGAGCCACCCAGCCCTCCCCCTGCAGCAGCTGCTCGCCGCGTGCGGGGGGCCTAAGAATAGCCCCCCAGCCAAAGGGCAGACAGCAGCTGGGAGGGGGAGGGGCGTGGGTCAGGCTCCCGGGGCTGGGAAAAGCCAGGGTGCGAAGGGTCAGCTGGATGGCGCTGTGGCAGGGGCCGGGGACCCAGGCCGCGGTCCAGGGGAGGGGAAGGACCGGACAAGGAGCAGGTGGCAGGGGCAGAAACGGGACAGCGAGGCTTAGAAACGCGGCAGTGGGTAGAAAAACTCAGCCCCGTGACAGGGGAAGAGCTGGCGGTGGTGGCAAGGGGGCTGGAGTCTAAGAGCAGAGGAAAGAGGCAACAGGCGGCAGACAGGGTGGCAGTCAGAAACAAGGCGGCAGGCGGGAGAAATGTGGCGGCGAGAACAGCGAAGGAAGCATCCCCGGCGAGGCGCTCGCAGCAGGAAGAGAAGATGGTGGCGTCATGGCGGTCGAGGAGAGAAATGGGGCCGCAAACAAGCCCGCCCGCAGGTCCGAGTGATGGTTAGCAGGTGGGAAAACGGGCAGCAGGCTCAGGGGCTGGACTGCGAATTAGAAATAGAAAGCCCGGCCGAAGCCGGTGTAGCCCAGTGGATAGAGCATCAGCCTGCGGATTAAAAGGTCCCAGGTTCGATTCCAGTCAGGGGCATGTACGTTGGTTGGGGGCACATCCCCAGTGGCAGGCGTGCAGGAGGCAGCTGGTGGATGATTCTCTCTCCCATCAATGTTTCTAACTCTCTATCCCTCTCTCTTCCTCTCTGTAAAACATCAATAAAATATATTTTAAAAAAGAAAAAAGAAAAAAAGAAATAGAAAGCCCTGGCTGATTTGGCTCAGTGGATAGAGCATCTGCCTGCGGACTAGAGAGTCCTAGGTTCGATTCCGGTCAAGGGCACATGCCTGGGTTTTGAGCTCCATCCCCAGTGTGGGGTGTGCAGAAGGTGGCTGATCAATGATTCTCTCCTCACTGATGTTTGTCTCTCTGAAATCAGTAAAAAAAAAAAAAAAAAAAAAAAAGATTGTGGTGGGCCCTGGTTGGTTTGGCTCAGTCGGTTGGAGCATCATCCCCCGTACTGAAAGTTCGCTGGTTCGATTCCAGGTCAGGGCACATGGTTAGGTTGTGGGTTCAACCTGGTCAGTACACGTAGGGGAGGCAACCTATCAATGTAACTCTCTCACATCGATGTTTTGCTCGTGCTCTCTCTCGCCCCTTCTCCCTCTCTAAAATGAGCTGGTGTGGCTCCATGGTTTGAGCGTCGCCTATGAACCGTGGTTCGATTCCTGGCTGGGGCTCCATCCCAGTTGTGGGCTCGATCCCCAGTGTGGGGCGTGAGGGGGCAACCTATCAATGATTCCCCCTCATCATGGACGCTTCTGTCTCTCTCTGCCCCTCTCCCTTCCTCTCTGAAATCAATTTAAAACATTGTGGTGGGGCCGGGACCGGTTTGGCTCAGTGGATAGAGCGTCGGCCTGCGGACTGAAGGGTCCCGGGTTCGATTCCGGTCAAGGGCATGTACCTTGGTTGCGGGCACATCCCCAGTAGGGGGTGTGCAAGAGGCAGCTGGTCGATGTTTCTCTCATCGACGTTTCTAACTCTCTATCCCTCTCTCTTCCTCTCTGTGAAAAATCAATAAAATATATATTCAAAACAAAACAAAACAAAACAAAAACATTGTGGTGGGAATAACAGGCAGCGAATAGAGAAGGAAGGCAGCAGATGAGAAGTTAGCAGCAGATGCAGACACAGGGTGGGGAAACTGAGGCAGGAAGCCCAGACACCCCGCCTGCTGGTGGGAGAGGCACCGATGCTGTGCCCAGAGACTGTGTTCCGGGCTCCTAACCCTCCCTGCGGGTCTCGCCAGGTGTATTTTGGGCGCTGGCTGATCGAAGGGGGCCCCCTGGTGGTACTCCTGGACGTGGGCGCCTCGGCCTGGGCCCTGGAGCGCTGGAAGGGGGAGCTCTGGGACACGTGCAGCATCGGGGTGCCCTGGTACGACCGGGAGGCCAACGACGCCGTGCTCTTCGGCTTCCTCACCACCTGGTTCCTGGGTGAGGTAGGTCCCTCCGCCGGTCCCCATGCCACCCCTTTTGGCCCCAGGCCCCGAACTACAGTGACCACCAGCCCCTGTGCAGAAGGGTCTGGGTGGGGGACCCGGGTTCGATTCCGGTCAAGGGCATGTACCTTGGTTGCGGGCATATCCCCAGTAGGGGGTGTGCAAGAGGCAGCTGATCGATGACTCCCTCTCATCAATGTTTCTAACTCTCTATCTCTCTCCCTTCCTCTCTGTACAAAATCAATAAAATATATATTTTTTTTAAAAAAACACAAATAAAAACCTTAAAATGTAGTTATATGTTTCCTGGCAGTCAAACCAAAAACAAAACAAAACAAAACAAACAAACAAAAAAAACCCCAGAAGGGTCTGGGTGGGGACGGAGGGGAACTGGTTTCTTCCAGGGCATTCTAAGAGTTGTGGGTCCTGCCGAAACCGGTTTGGCTCTGTGATAGAGCGTCGATCTGCGGACTGAAAGGTCCCAGGTTCGATTCCGGTCAAGGGCATGTACGTGAGTTGTGGATCCTCCAGCCAAAGGATTAACTCTTATCTTTGGACACATGGATGTCCAAGGACTCAGACTCTCTTCCCTCCAGAACCCAAACTCGCAACCTCAGCCTTATTCACTCTGACCTCCCAAGTCTGGGAATTCTGAGCCATTAGTTCTTGGAGAGAGTGGCCTGGCTGGAGGGCTCGCTCAGGGAATTCTGGGAGTTGTAGTTCTCTAATCGGATAGAGGTTGGACTTGGCTCTCAGATGGGGCCCTGGATGTTTGGGAAAATGCCAGCCTATGTCTGAGCCAGGAACCTTGGTTCTGACCCCCCTTTTAGGTTTTGAAAGGGCTCAAGAAACTTCATAGCCCATGCCCTGCGGAGAACGATTTATGAACTGGCTGCTTCCGGGGCATTCTGGGAGTCGTAGTCCTTTCGCAGATAGGGAAGGCAGGGTCTATTCCTGATGGAGATCAAGGGTGTTCTAGGAATTGTGTCCAGAACTGGGGGGACACTAAGACTCGAGTCTTTCCAATCCAGCCCTGCTGGGGCTTAGAAGGCTGGCCCAAATCACCCCAGCTCCCGTCAGCCTCAAAAATGTGTAGTTTCTGGGCTTCTGGGGATTGCCGTGGGCGGCCATCCCCTCTGCCTCCTCCACCTCGGGGGTTGCTGATTGTGTCCCTGTCCCCGTTGCCCCGCAGTTCCTGGCCCAGAGCGAGGAGAAGCCGCACGTGGTCGCCCACTTCCACGAGTGGCTGGCCGGCGTGGGGCTCTGCCTGTGCCGGGCCCGGCGGCTGCCCGTGGCGACCATCTTCACCACCCACGCCACGCTGCTGGGGCGCTACCTGTGTGCGGGGGCCGTGGACTTCTACAACAACCTGGAGAACGTGAGCTCGGGGGCTGCCAGCGTGGCGGGACAGCCCAGCGCTGCCTGCAGAGTCCTGGGCAGTGGGCTCCCTCTGCCCACATCCCCAGAGATCCAGGCATCCAGCCTCCAGTCTCCCCCCAGGCCTCCAGAGTCTTCCACCCAATTATCCTAACCGGGGTGCCCTCCCTTCCCGCCCAGTTCAACGTGGACAAGGAAGCAGGTGACAGGCAGATCTATCACCGCTACTGCATGGAGCGGGCGGCCGCCCACTGCGCCCACGTCTTCGCCACCGTGTCTCAGATCACCGCCATCGAGGCCCAGCACCTCCTCAAGAGAAAACCGGGTAGGTGATGGGCTGGGGTCCCTACCCGTGAATGAGGCAGTCGGTCACCCAGGCCAAGGCCCGCACCCATTTCTGTTTGTTTACTGTAAAGAGCAGAGAACTACAACCCCCAAAAGGCCCTAGGTGGGTGACCTGGCTAGGTGGGTGACCTGTATACTCTAAAGGCTAATAGAAGGTGTTAATTTCAGAAATTATAAAATTCTTCTAGTGGCTAGCGTAGGCATTGGTCTTCTGAAAGGGGATGGAGGCTCTTTGGGTTTTTTTTTTTGTTTTTTTAAAAAAATATATTTTGTTGATTTTTTTACAGAGAGGAAGGGAGAGAGACAGAGAGCCAGAAACGTCGACGAGAGAGAAACATCGACCAGCTGCCTCTTGCACACCCCCTACCGGGGATGTGCCCACAACCAATGTACATGCCCTTGACCGGAATCGAACCTGGGACCTTTCAGTCCGCAGACCGACGCTCTATCCACTGAGCCACACCGGCTTCGGCTGGGTTTTGTTTTTGAGAAAAGCAGCATTAGAACCACTTCTTTTCCCCATCTATAGCATCAATTCTCAGTGGCTGTGAGGTGAGAACCACAGCGTCCAAAAGGTCTGTGGCTGCTCAGCTCCTTATGTTCCTAGAATTTCTTCCAGGGAGCTGATGGCGGTTGTGGTTTTTCAATGATGTGCTTTAATTTTTGTGAGAATAGAAAATGGCTGGGACCTTTAAAGAGGAAGGTATATTGTGGGAGAAGCAGGTTGGAGATGTGTGATCACTTCCAGCTCAGGGTAGTGGAGAGCAAACAAAAGAACCGCAGCTCCCAGGAACCCCAATGCAGACTGGTTCCCTGCCTGATTGGCCATCGGCAGAGGCTGATGGGAGTTGTACCCTGTTTCCCCGAAAATAAGACAGTGTCTTATATTAATTTTTGCTCCCAAAGATGCGCTAGGTCTTATTTTCAGGGGATGGCTTATTTTTCCATGAAGAAGAAGAATACGGTACACATTTATTGTTAAATGAAAATAAAGGAAATGTATTTCCTGTTTACGGTACGGTAGTACGGTAGTTGTGAACACAAACCAGATAAACTGTGAATCCTACAGGATCAAGAATTTACTCATTTATTCAACGACAATCATGTCATCATCTTCTGAGGAACATCATCCTAACAATCCAGTTCCTGAATTTCCTGTTGAATTTCTTGGGACTCCATTTCTTTCAGAATCAGTGGGCCAAATCTCTCATGTGTAGCCTGGGGGGGGGGGGGGGGGGCTTATTTTGGGGGGATGCCTTATATTTCACTCAGAAGGAAACCTGTAAGTAGGTCTTATTTTCGGGGAAACACGGTAGTTACTGGGCAAGAAGGCATCTGAGGGGCAGGGCAGCGGGGTCACGGAGGAGGAACTATTGACACGCAGCCATCACAGAAGCAAAGGGGTCTTTCCTTCGGTCATTCATTCGGCCACGTGGGTCTGAAGGAAGAAATGAAATTTGGGCCCTTCTCCCCGCCCCCAGATATCGTGACGCCCAACGGACTCAACGTGAAGAAGTTCTCCGCCATGCACGAGTTCCAGAACCTGCACGCGCAGAGCAAGGCGCGGATCCAGGAGTTTGTGCGGGGCCATTTCTACGGGTGCGTGGGCCAGGCCCCCAGGCCTCTGGCGAGGAGGGGCGGGGAGCTCAGCTTCTGGAGTTCCTGAGCGCGGAGAACGGTGGCTGAGCATCGGAGGGTCTGAGGTCCCCATCCAAGGAGGAAAGAACCACAAATCCCGGGAGTCCCCAGGGTGCCTCCGCGCTGCCTAGGATGTCCCTCGCCCCTGCCTCCTTCTGGGGTTTGTCGTCCTGAGGGCAGGGCGAGAGGGTGAGGGAGGGGGGTCGCGGCGTCACCCCGCCTTCTGGCTTCTTCAGGCACCTGGATTTCAACTTGGACAAGACGCTGTACTTCTTTATCGCCGGCCGCTACGAGTTCTCCAACAAGGGGGCCGACATCTTCCTGGAGGCCTTGGCCCGGCTCAACTATCTGCTCAGGGTGAGTCCTGGGCTGCGAGGGGCAGAGGGAGGACCGGGGAGACAGGAACAGAGACCCGGGGCGGGGGGGGGGGGGGGGACCCTCCGTGGGAAGCATAGAAACCCAGAGAGAAGGTGGGGTCGCAGGGGGCATGGTGACTCTTCCTATACTTTTTTTTTTTTTTAATATAAATTTATTGAGCCAAAGCCGATGTGGCTCAGTGGATAGAGCGTCGGTCTGCGAACTGAAAGGTCCCAGGTTCGATTTTGGTCAAGGGCATGCACCTTGGTTGAGGGCACATCCCCAGCAGGGGGTGTGCAAGAGGCAGCTGATGGTGTTTCTAATTCTCTATCCCTCTCTCTTCCTCTCTGTAAAAAAAATCAATAAATTAGAAAAAAAAATTTTTTTATTGATTTCAGAGAGGAAGGGAGAGGAGAAAGAGATAGAAACATCCATGATGAGAGAGAATCATTGATCAGCTGCCTCTTGCACGCCCCCTCCTGGGGATCAAGCTTGCCACTGGGCATGTGCCCTGGGTTGGAATCGAACCTGGGACTCTCCACTCTGCAGGCAAACGACACTCTATCCACTGAGCAGCCACCGCAGCCAGGGCTCGTCTTATACTTCTTTTCTTTCTAAATATTTTTTATTGATTTCAGAGAGGAGGGGAGAGGGGGAGGGAGAGAGACATCCATGATGAGAGAGAATCATCGATCGGCTGCCTTCCACTGGGGATCGAGCCCGCAACCTGGGCAGGTGCCCTGAGCGGGAATCGAACCGTGGCCTCCTGGTTCCTAGGTCAGTGCCTAACCATTGAGCAACACCGGCCGGGCTGTCCAGTACATCTTCTGGACAGCAAGGGGCATGGCAGGGTCCGAGCCGTCTCAGAGGGTGGGGAAGGGGGCGTGGCTTCAGCCCCCTCCCATGGGATCTCACACCCCGCCCCTTCCGGTGCCGCAGGTGAACAACAGCGAGCAGACGGTGGTCGCCTTCTTCATCATGCCGGCGCGGACCAACAACTTCAACGTGGAGACCCTCAAGGGCCAGGCCGTGCGCAAGCAGCTCTGGTCAGCAGCCCCCGGCCCGGGACCCCGGCTGTGTGCTTGGGGCCCGGGGTTCCTCCTGGCACCTCGCTTTTGTCCCCTGTAACACGGTCCCACCCGCCCCACCGGCTTCCCCACGGGCCCGCCTGCTCAAGACCCCCCCGCTGGGGGCCGGTGAGAAGTCGCAGGCGGGACAGAGGCACCAGGGTCCTGATATCAAACCAGGGGGGCTAGCGCACGCCGCTTGCTGGCTTCAGGCAAGAACCACGACCCCTCTCTGAGCCTCAGTTTCCTCATTTTTTGTGTTTGTTTTTTTTTTTAAAAAACATTTCTTTATTGATTTCAGAGAGGAAGGGAGAGGGATAGAGAGAATCATGGATCGGCTGCCTTCCGCACGCCGCCCCCACTGGGGATTGAACCCACAACCTGGGCACGTGCCCTTGGCCGGAATCGAACCTGGGACCCTTCCGTCTGTAGGCGGAGGCTCTATCCACTGAGCCACACCATCCGGGACAGTTTCCTCGTTTGCAAAACCCACGCATGAGCCATCCTCTGTTCAGTGAACACTGTTCCAGGTCCTGGGGACACGGCTGTGAACAGAAAAGACAAAAATCCCTGCTCTCCCTGAGCTCTCTTTCTAGAAAATTCTATAGAAAGCGCTCTTGTGGGGGAGGGGCGGGAGTGAGAAGCAGCACAGGAACGTGAGACAGGGTGGTCAGGACAGGCCACTCGGCGAGAGAGCCATGGGGTGGAGACCCATAGGGGAAACGAGGGAGGAAGCCCTGTGTGTGTCTGGGGACCAGCAACGGGAAGAGGCAGTGCAAAGGTCCTGGGGTCCGTGGGAGGCGCAGCGAGGAGGCCAGTGGGGCTGGAGCGTCGGCCATGAGGCCAGAGCCAGGGGAAGACGAGGAGCCGAGGGGTGTCCGCAGGCTGGAGGCGGCCCTGGATGCCAGCCTTGTTTGTGTACCTACATTTTATCCTGCCCACATAACCTTCCCTTTTTATAAAACGGGGCCCGGCCCGGCTACCACCGGGGCCAGGGCAGGCGCTAAGAATAGCTGACATTTCTGGAAGGCGCGCCGTGTGCTGGGCACTGTGTACTTTTAGCCGTGACCTCATCGAGGCCTCCCTGCAAACCTCTGAGGCTGGTTCTATTTTTATCTCCCTCGGACCAGACCAGCCACGGGAGCCAGAGAGGGAAGGCCCCCCATCCCTGGGCACACAGCTGATGGGGGCGCCAGGGATCCGAGCCTCCGGGGGCCTGTGCGCTGGGTCCCCGCCCTCCAGCCGGAGTCCCCGGGGCTGCTCTGCTCAGGCCTCAGTTTCATGGCTGCCCCAGAAACCTCACAATCAATGGCGGGTGTGCATGTGATTCTTTTTTTTTTAATTAAAAAAAAATATATATATATATAATTGATTTTTTAAAAAATTTTAAAAAATATATCGTATTGATTTTTTACAGAGAGAAAGAGAGAGGAATAGAGAGTCAGAAACATCGATGAGAGAGAAACACCAATCAGCTGCCTCTTGCACACCCCCCACCGGGGATGTGCCCGCAACCAAGGTACATGCCCTTGACTGGAATCGAACCCAGGACCTTTCAGTCTGCAAGCTGACGCTCTATCCACTGAGCCAAACCGGATTCGGCTTAAATATATTTTATTGACTTTTCACAGAGAGGAAAGGAGAGAGATAGAGAGTTAGAAACATTGATGAGAGAGAATCATCGATCAGCTGCCTCTTGCACACCCCGTATTGGGGATGTGCCTGCAACCCAGGTACATGCCCTTGACCAGAATCGAACCCAGGACCTTTCAGTCTGCAAGCTGACGCTCTATCCACTGAGCCAAACCGGTTTCGGCGTACACGTGATCTTGTTCTGCTCTTTCCAGGGATACGGCCAACACGGTGAAGGAGAAATTCGGCAGGAAGCTTTACGAATCCCTGCTGGTGTGAGTGCGCCCCCACCCCTCAGCCCTGCAAGGCCCTGGGTCCTCGCCCCTCTCCTCACCCCTCCTCAGATGCACATCCCCGTTCGCCCTGCAGGGGGAGCCTCCCGGACATGAACAAGATGCTGGACAAGGAGGACTTCACCATGATGAAGAGAGCCATCTTCGCCACGCAGGTACTGGGACCCCTGAGCAGAGGCATGGCAGGCCCCGTCAGCCCCAGAGGCAGCTGGCCACGTTAGTTCTGACCCCAGAGAAGGCTGGGAGTTCTGAGGTTCGGAAATGGGTGTGAGCCGACTGGCAGAACTTCATTTCCCAGAAGCCCTTAAGGCAGCCTGCTTTCCCCTGACAGCAGTGGTCGGCAAACTGCAGCTCCTGAGCCCCATGCGGCTCTTTGGCCCCTTGAGTGTGGCTCTTCCACAAAATTAGGAGTACCCTAATTACGGTAATAGCAACGTACCTACCTATTTAGTTTAACTTTAAAAAATTTGGCTCTCTGGCCGAAACCAGTTTGGCTCAGTGGATAGAGCGATGGCCTGCAGACCGAAAGGTCCCAGGTTCGATTCCGGTCAACGGCATGTACCTTGGTTGCGGGCACAACCCCAGTAGGGGGTGTGCAAGAGGCAGCTGATGGATGATTCTCTTTCATCCATGTTTCTGACTCTCTGTCCCTCTCTCTTCCTCTCTGTGAAAAATTGATAAAATATATATTTTTTAAAATGTGAATACCGTTAAAAAGAAATGTGGCTCTCAAAAGAAATCTCAATCGTTGTACTGTTGATGAATGAGTTTGCCATCCACTGCCCTAATGTATTTTGCCACAGGAGGCTGTTGGGAGTTGTAGTTTCTTTGCATCCCCATGGTCAGTGGACAGGAGGTGAAGGCGGGAACTTAAGCCAAGGGAGTTACGAAAGGAGAACCCCCACTCTCACATGTCCTTGCCGCTGGCAGCTCCACCTCAGTCCCCAGAGACTGCTAGGAGCGGTAGCTTTGTTGGCCTCTTGAGGGATGGTCAGGAGGCCAGCGAAAGCACCTACAATTCTCTGAAGACTCCCGAACCTGTCAGACGCCCAGTGAAAACTACGATTCCCAGCAGCCCGTGGGTCGTTCTGCCACATAGATGCTTCCCTGGCCCCCGAGACTTCTGAGCGTCAGAGTTCTTATATTCTCTGGCGTCAGGGGTCTCTGGCGCTTGTGGTCGGGGTGGGCGCATCCTTTCCTGGGGAATGGAAACCTCAACAGTCAAGCAACACAAACAAGGGAAGAATTGGTTTTGGCCAAACTAACCTGCAATAGTCCCTAAGGCGGTTGGTCTCAGTGAGCCTGTTTCTTCCTGGGGGCTGCTGGGAGTTGTAGTTTCTTGGCTTGCTGGTGTCCGTAGCCTGAAGGTGTGTAGAACACTTAATGAGAATATTTGCAAAAACGGACTATCCCAGCAGCACCTTGGTCTCTATATGTCCTCCTCCAGTGGGGAACTGAAGAATTCAGGGGGAATACCCCTCTTGGGAATTGTGGTTTCTTTCTTTCTTTTTTTCTTTTTAATTGATTTAATTGGGAGGGAGGGAGAGGGAGAGAGAGATAGAAACGTCAGTGATGAGAAGGAATCATTGATCGGCTGCCTCCTGCACGTCCCCCACTGTGGATCGAGGGCCCCAGCCTAGGCCTGTGCCCGGGACTGGACTCGATCCGGGGACTCTTTAGTCCATAGGCCAATGCTCTATCCACTGAGCCAAACCAGCTAGGGCGTGAATTGTGGTTTCTTTGGACTTCTGTGGGGGGTGGAAGTGGAGGGAGAGTAAAGGGACTTGGAGAGAAAGAAATCTAGGATTTTCATAAGAAAACTGCCACTTCCAGCAGCCCCCGGAGCTTGGCAGTCTCTGCTCCCCTCCCAGAGTCCACTGGGGGACATGACTTTTTTTTGATTTTTTAAAAAAATATATTTTATTGATTATATACAGAGAGGAAGGGAGAAAGATAGAGGGTTAGAAACATCGATGAGAGAGAGTCATCAATCAGCTGCCTCTTGCACACCTCCTAATGGGAATATGCCCGCAACCAAGGTACATGCCCTTGACCGGAATCGAACCTGGGACCCTTCAGTCTGCAGGCCGACGCTCTATCCATTGAGCCAAACCGGTCTCGGCTCTTTGAATTCTTTTGATGATAGAGCCAAGGATACAGAACACAACAGCTACCACTCCCTGTGGTCCCTGGGGCTTGTTAACGCTGGCTCTGCCTCCAAGACAGCTGGGAAGTGTAGTCTATTTTTAGCTTATGATGGTTAAAGGGAAAAAAAGAACCTTTACAGATAGAGCCACGGAGGAAGTCTATCTATATAACTCCTGGTGATCTCTTGGGCTTGTTGCCCCACAGCCTGATGGGAGTTGTAGTCTCTTTGGATTCCCAAGTTCAGCATGTCCCTTCCCTGACCCCCACCCCACGTGTGACCCCTACAGCGGCAATCTTTCCCCCCTGTGTGCACCCACAACATGCTGGACGACTCCTCAGACCCTATCCTGACCACCATTCGCCGAATTGGCCTCTTCAACAGCAGCGCGGACAGGGTCAAGGTGAGGTCACGGGTCAGGGTGGGTTGGGCATGGCAGGAGGGTGGGGGGCGTGGGGGCCTCACATTCCCCATCTCACCTAATTTATCAAATTTATTATTTTTTAAAAATTTCTTTATTGATTAAGGTATCACATATTTGTCCTCATCCCCCCACCCCCATGTCCATCCCAACCCCCCCCCCCCCACGCATACCCCTACTCCCCTGTTGTCCGTGACCACTGGTTAGGCTCATATGCATGCACACAAGCCCTTTGGTTGATCTCTCCCTCTTATACCGCCCCCCCCCCCACCCCCGGCCCTTCCCTCTGACATTTGACAGTTTGATGCTTCCCTGTCTCCGGGTCTGTTTTTGTTCATCAGTTTATATTGTTCATCATTTCCTCTGGATGAGTGAGCTCATGCGATACAATAAATACACTTATAAGAACCGAAAATGAGACAGGCAATAATGGTTAGGCTGAGAGGCAAATGAATCAGTCTGTAGTGAGTTTCTTTTGAGTCCCAAAAAGTTCTTTTGAGTCCCAATGTCAATGTCAAACAGCTCCTTATGTGCACGTGTCAGCCATGATATTTCAGTTCTGGATGGCGGACAAATGGTGGTAATGCAGGTCCGGCCCTTTCTGGTTTGGTCCCGGGCAACCTGCAGCGACGCACATCTGCTGACTGCTAGCATGGCGAGGCATCGCCAGCGTCTTCCATCTCCGGACTGCTTCTTCTGTCCTCATGGCTGGAGCGGTCCTGTCAGTTCCTCTGCTGCAGGAATCCACATGGTCCTGGAGTTTTCTGAAACCTATCCAAGGACTTCTGTGTCTAGAAAGAACCTTAGCTTTGGGAGCCGGCAGACTGGGATTCAGATCTTTGTCCTGCCCCTGACGTAGGGGACCCCAGACAAAACGTTCACTCCACGCTGGAACCCCAGACCAAGCGGGGGCCTCGGCTGAGTCCTGCTTATTTTCTCGCTGCCAGGTTATCTTCCACCCGGAGTTCCTGTCCTCCACGAGCCCCCTGCTGCCCGTGGACTATGAGGAGTTTGTCCGTGGCTGCCACCTGGGTGTCTTCCCCTCCTACTATGAGCCTTGGGGCTACACGCCGGGTGAGTCAGCATGGCACTTGGGGTCTGGCACGGTCCTGGGACAGGGCACGCGCCCTCCCTGAGCCCCAAGTTCCTCCTTTGCAAAACCAGGGCAACGGGAACAGCCTGTTCTGCTACAGCATGCGTCTGGGACACTGGGGTTCATGTGATGGGGAACTGGAGGACTGATGTCCACAGCGCACATGTGACTCCCCCAGTTTGCTGACATTAGCCCCCCACCCAGTCCCCTAATAACAGCTGCTTAATGCACATTCCACTAACACAGCTGCATGTGGTACGGTCTCCCTGAGCGGTCCCCAGCACCCGTCCCCTCCACCTTCCTCCTGTTGGCTCCTTTTAAAAAGTATATTTTATTGATTTTAGAGAGGAAGGGAGAGGGAGAGACAGAAACATCAATGATGAGAGAGAATCCTTGATTGGCTGCCTCTTGCATGACCCCTACTGGGGATGGAGCCTGCAACCCAGGCATGTGCCCTTGGCCGGAACCAAACCTGGAATCTTTCAGTCTGCAGGCTGATAGCTCTATCCATTGAGCCACACCAGCTCCTTTTAAATACGGGCTCCAAGTTGGAACAGCTTCTTTGCAATTCTCTCTCATTTTTGGCTCTTCTGCTGTGATATTCCCCAAGTTCAACCCTCCTCACACGCTTTGCAACCCAACTACTTTCATATGTTTTTAAGGCTAAATAAATACCACATTTGCTGTAGTCTTTCTTCATTTTGAGTAATTAAAAACATTTTTAGTTGGCACCGGTTTGGCTCAGTGGATAGAGCGTCAGCCTATGGACTGAAGGGTCCCGGGTTCGATTCCGGTTAAGGGCATGTGCCTTGGTTGCGGGCACATCCCCAGTAGGGGGTGTGCAAGAGGCAGCTGGTCAATGATTCTCTCTCATCGACATTTCTAACTCTCTATCCCTCTCTCTTCCTTGCTGAAAAATCAATATAAAATATAAAAAAGAAAAAGAATAAAAAAAAACATTTTTAATCCTACTCGAGGATATGTTTTTATTGATGTGAGAGAAAGAGAGGAAGACTGAGAGAAACATCGATGGTTGCCTCTCATATGAATCCCAATTGAGGATCGGACCCACAACCTGGGTATATGTGTCCTGACTGGGAATCGAACCCGCCACCTTTTGGTGTAAGGGAAGATGTTCCAACCAACTGAGCAACACAGGCTGGGGCGATTTGGGAGTAACGCAATAAGTCTTTTGAACTCTGCTTGCATGAGAATGAGGAATTTTGCTCAATTTATTTTTTTTTTCATCCATGGTGAAAACAGTGCATAGGTTTTGTGTGGTCAGCCCCTACCCTGTTTTCCCCATAAGTCCTGTTATATGTACTGTCTGCTTTCTGTAGCTTACAAAAGCTTTTAGAGACATTACATAAGAATTAATAAACTGCCGAAACCGGTTTGGCTCAGTGGATAGAGCGTCGACTGAAAGGTCCCGGGTTCGATTCCAGTCAAGGGCATGTACATTGGTTGCCGGCACATCCCCAGTGGGGGGTGTGCAGAAGGCAGCTGATCAATACATCTCTCTCATCGATGTTTCTAGCTCTCTATCCCTCTCCCTTCCTCTCTGTGAAAAATCAATAAAAAAAAAAAAATATATATATATATATATATATGTAAAGAATTAGTAAACTCCTTGATCCGCCTCTTAGCGCTCTTTAAGGCGGTAAACAAAGCCTAATACTTACTCTGTACACAGCCATAGTAATGAGGAGGGACCTTTTCTTATCTCCTGTGTAAACAGACCTTGACGCTGTGATGACGGGCTGGCGTAAGAAAGTTCCCTCCAGGTGGTGAGGATTAGGGAGAATGGACATTTGGCCCAGAACTCAATAAATTAGCATCCTTCCAGACACCTCTAGACTTTTCCTTCTTCTGAATTCCTTTCTCTGAGCCTCTCAGCCTTCCCTCTAAGAAGTAGGGACAGCTCTGGCTGGTTTGGCTCAGTGGATAGAGTGTCGGCCTACAGACTGAAGGGTCCCAGGCTCGATTCTTATCAAGGGCACATGCCCGGGTTGCGGACTTGATCCCCAGTGGAGGGCATGCAGGAGGCAGCCAATCCAGGATTCTCTCACATCACTGATGTTTCTGTCTCTCTCTCTCTTCCTCTCTAAAATCAATAAAAACATATTAAAAAAAAAAAAAAGAAGAAATAAGGACAGTAAGTATTATATGCTGAGAGGGTTTTGCCCCGGGAAATAAGCCAGTCAGAGAAAGACAAATATCACGTGATCTTACTTATACGTGGAATCTCATGAACATAATAACTGATGCTCAGTCATGCTCCGCTTGCATTTTCCGGCTCCTGACTTGCTCAGTTCAGTGCCCGGCCTGTGGTCCAGGCGCCAGTAGAGGGCGCTGTTGAGGCTTTTGTGGAGATTTCAGCCGGTTCCCAGGGGAAAGCTAAGTGGGCCTTTTCTCCCCCGCCTTCCGCAGCCGAGTGCACGGTGATGGGCATCCCCAGCATCTCCACCAACCTCTCCGGCTTCGGCTGCTTCATGGAGGAGCACATCGCAGACCCCTCGGCGTACGGTCAGCGCCCCGGCTGAGGACCGGGACCCCGGGGCCCTGGGGAGGAGGGGTCCTGGTGTCGCCTGTTTTCTGAGTCCCCCATCCTGTCCCCCCCCCCCCCCCCTCTAGGCATCTACATTCTGGACCGGCGGTTCCGCAGCCTGGACGACTCCTGCTCGCAGCTCACCTCCTTCCTCTACAGCTTCTGCCAGCAGAGCCGGCGGCAGCGCATCATCCAGCGGAACCGCACCGAGCGCCTCTCCGACCTGCTGGACTGGAAATACTTGGGCCGGGTATGGCCTGACTCCCTCTCCTGCCCCCCTGGCCTTCCCGCTCTGGGTCTCCCGCTCTTCAGTCTCAAGGGGACAGATGGCTCCTCCTCCTTGTAAAGGTTGCTGCCCCTTTAAGAAATTAGTCCACTCCTGCGGGGGGTGGCGGGGACCACGTGGGCCCAAAGTTCTGCTATTTGCATAACTGCGGCCAGGCTGTCCAATCACAGCTCTGCTATCTACATGAGGGGCGGAGCCTGAAAATGGATAATAATTGGCTCAGGCAACTATTTTCAACCTGTCTCCGCGCATGGCACACAGAAACTAATCAGCAAATTCTTCGGCCCATCAAAAAATATACATATTCTTGCTGACCTGACAAACAGATATAATTATGATTCATTCACACCCGATGGCTATTGTGTTTGTGCTGTCATTTTTTTTTTTTTTTTTTTAAATTTGACAATCTAAAAGAGGTCAGTGCCCTTGGCCAATCTCTTTTACAGTCAGGAATTGCATGTTTGTTATATATATATATATATATATATATATATATATATATATATATATATATATAATTTTTTTAATATATTTTATTGATTTTCTTCAGAGAAGAAGGGAGAGGGATAGAGAGTTAGAAACATCGTTGAGAGAGAAACATCAATCAGCTGCCTCCTGCACATCCCCCACTGGGGATGTGCCCACAACCAAGGTACATGCCCTTGACCGGAATCAAACCTGGGACCCTTCAGTCCGCAGGCTGACGCTCTATCCACTGAGCCAAACCAGTTAGGGCTTAAATATATTTGTATTGATTCAGAGTGGGAGGGAGAGGGAGAGAGAATCATTGACCGGCTGCCTCCTGCACACCCACTCCCGGGGATCGAGTGGCAAACCCAGCATGTGCCCTTGAACCGGAATGGAACCTGGGACCCCTCAGTCTGCAGGCCGACGCTCTATCCACTGAGCCAAACCGGCCAGGGCAGGCATTGCATGTTTTAAAAACTGCACACCCGTTACATGTGGCCGGCTTAGCGGTCCAGTGGAGGCTGCAGTGCGCTCACCTGCATAAAAGGTGGGGCTCGAGGGGGCGGGTCACCCTCTCCCACACCTGCCCGGGTCTTCTGCCCCCTGATGCCCCCTCCTTCTTTCCCGGAAGTACTACATGTCTGCGCGCCACATGGCGCTGGCCAAGGCCTTCCCGGAGCACTTCACCTACGAGCCCCACGAGGCGGACACGGTGAGTTGGTGGGGCCCCTCTAGTGGGCCGGGGTCCCCAGGGGCTGGAGGGCGGGGCTGGGGGCCGAGAGCTCTCTCCTGGACCCGAAGGCCTGGGGGTTGGGGGCTGGGGGCCCGGCTGCACCAGGCACCCCCCCTCACCTGCCCTTTGGCTCACCTGCGCGCGCAGACCCAGGGCTACCGCTACCCGCGGCCCGCCTCCGTGCCGCCGTCCCCCTCGCTGTCCCGGCACTCGAGCCCGCACCTGAGCGAGGACGAGGAGGACCCGCAGGACCAGCTGCCCAACGAGGAGGGCGACGGCGAGCGCTACGACGAGGAGAGGGAGGCCGCCAAGGACCGGCGCAACATCCGCGCGCCCGAGTGGCCGCGCCGCGCCAACTGCGCCTCCGGCGGCGGCGGCAAGCGCAACTCGGTGGACACGGCGCCGTCCAGCTCGGCCAGCAGCCCCAGCGAGCCGCTCAGCCCCGCCAGCTCCCTGGGCGAGGAGCGCAACTGAGCCCCATCCGCCCCAGCGCCCGCCTGCGCGCCCCCCTCCCCGGTCCCCAGGCGCGGAGGACGCAGAGCACGACGGGCGCTGCTCCCAAACCCACTCCAGACCCCGGACCTGCCGGGGGGCCCACAGCCCCCTGCCCCCCTCCACCGTCCACTCCAGCCCCCAGCTCTGCCCTGGACCCCCCTCCCCACACTCCAGTCCCCCAGCTCTGCCCTGGACCCCCCTTCCCCACACTGCAGCCCCCCCAGCCTGCCCTGGAACCCCCCACACTGCAGCCCCCCTAGCTCTGCCCTGGAACCCCCCACACTCCAACCCCCCCAGCCTGCCCTGGACCCCCTCCCCACACTCCAGTCCCCCCAGCCTGCCCTGGACCCCCTCCTCACACTCCAGTCCCCCCAGCCTGCCCTGGACCCCCTCCCCACACTCCAGAATCTGCCACGCCGTGCCTTTCCCGTTCCGCAATGTGAAATCTGTGCCCTCGCCGCTCGCGGTCCGGCCCGGCCCACAGGCTTCCAGGAACCTGCCGATGCCCGGCACGGCGCCAGGGCTTTTAGGGAACCTGGCCTCTCGCCTAACGGGCCGCGGCTCCCAGAACACTCCGTGGCCTGCAAACCCTGCAGCCCGCAGTGCCCCCGCCACAGGGACAGGCCAGCCCAGGCCGGACGCTTCCACGGACTTGAGTTCACCGCACGCAGAAGGTCTTCCATTTCAGCTCCAGAACGCGGGCTCCTGGGCTCTGGCCCTCCCTGTGGGGCCGGGTTCTGCCCGGAGGAACCCCTCCACCCCTCGCCCCCCCTCTTCCTCTACACTTCAGCCGAGCAAGGCGGGGGGGGGGGGGGGTGTCAGAACTTCTTGGCTCTCGGCGCCACTGGAGAGCGTGCAGTATTGGTCTGGATGCCTTGCTGGCCTTTTCTAGACCAGACCCTGCTCCATGTCTGAGTCTGGGTTCTCTCCGCCACCCCCATGCCCCCATTTCAAGACTCTGGGCCCGCCAGGGAGGGCCCCCCCCCCCCTGCCAGGCCCACGTGAAACCACTGGGTTCTGGGTCCCGGCTGCTGAGTGAACCTCACCACTGTGCCGCGCCCGGCCTGGGACCGAGCCCGCTGGGCTTCTAGGACTTCCCTCCTTTTGTTTTTGTTTACCTCAAGGCTCTCCTGCCCCCAGCTTCCGTGAAGGGGGTGCCCATGTGCTGCGCTGTGCCCCATGCACCTGCTTGCCCTCGGGAGTGGGGGCAGAAGGGGAATGACTGAAGTGTGTGTGGCGATGAAAAAAAAAAAAAATACAAGTATATTTAAGAACCCCAGGTCTGGTCCGACACGAGGTTTTGGTGGGCCTCTCGCCTGGCCTCTACCCTCTCTCTCTTCCCTCCCTCCTTTATCCCCTCTTCTCCCCCCACTCAGACCCAGGTCCCCAATTCCTTGTGTCATTCTGCTCTCGCAGAGACTTGGATTGCTGTTGTGGATTCCAGTGTTCTTTCAAGAGAAGGCACTCTGTCTTGTTTCAGTTGGGACCTAACTTGCCAGTAGCAAAAACCTGGGGTCAAGCTCTCTCTCTCTCTCTTTTTTAAATATTTTTATTGATTTTTTTACAGAGAGGAAGAGAGAGGGATGGAGAGTTAGAATCACCAATGAGAGAGAATCATCCATCAGCTTCCTCTTGCACACCCCCTACTGAGGATGTGCCCGCAACCGAGATACATGCCCTTGATCGGAATCGAACCCGGGACCTTTCAGTCCGCAGGCCGATGCTCTATCCACTGAGCCAAACTGGTTTCAGCTGGGTCAAGCTCTCTCTGACAGAAAGGGGCTTTGTCGCTGGAAATGGATCTACGTGGAACCCAGGAGCCGTGTGTAGCTCTTGAAATCCCTCGGCACCAGCAGTGAATGCTCCGTAGCCTCAGGCGGCCACGTGTGGCTCGTGGGGCGACCTGCTGGGCGGTGGGTGCAGCTTTAGAGTTTCTCACTGCCGGACAGTGCTTGCCGAGGGCACGTGGCCAGGGCGCTGTGGCCTTTGGCCTTGGACCGGGCTGTCCCCTGCAGAGTTCTATTTTCAGGAAAAATATTTGTTCTTTCGGCGCCGGTCTTCACCGGGTCATAGTACACCTGGCACCAGGGGAGTCCGTAGCTCCGATGTTTGGGTTTGGATGTGCTCATCCTTCCGGTTAGCCGCGGTGTCTGTGACACACACAAGCCCCTCCCTCCCTCCCTCCCTCCCTCCTCCACCAGGATCGCCAGTCATGGTCAAAGTGGGGTGACAAAGCAGGAACGGGGTGCTGAGTGGACAAAAAAACAGGTGTCCAGCAGCCACTTCCTCTTAGGTTCCTTCTAACCCAGAACAGGGAAGGGCAGGGGTCACTGTGCAACTGGGACTCAGCGTCTTCAGTTCCCGTTCCGATGACTTGGGCCCGTCTCACTTCCCAGTTTCCGTGCCGTCCCCCCTGACTCCCATTCCTGAGCCAGTGGCTCGTGCTTATCATGTGCCCCAGCCCTGACTCACCTGTCCCCCATCACCAGCCTCCAGCAGGTCAGGTCCGGGTGCGCCTCCCGGTTGCCACGGGCTAGTTACATACTAATATCCTCCATTCACCCGTATAAAGGGGCTGGCAATTCTAGACACCTCCCCCCCGCCCCCCATAGAGCCAGCACTTGGCTGCTCAAAGGCGATGGTTTCTGACATTCCTGAGTGTCCGCTCCCACCACCAGCCCCGCCCTGGAGTCTGGGCTCCGCCCTGGAGGTGGGGCGGCGAGTCTGACAGAGCAGAGAACCGCTACAGCAACACCTACAGGTGGCAGGTGAGAACCGGTCCTCCCTCCTCCTCGCCCGCCCAGCACCGTTAGCTGGGCGAAAACAGACCCCGCCTCCCTCCCCACAGCACGCACACGCCACCACCAACTGCTGCAAAAAGCTTTATTGTTTCATTTGGTCCAGTGCGGGGGAGAGGGCTCCAGGGTGGATGAAAGAATGGCTAGTAGTTTCGGGAAGAGGCTCAGGCAAAAGCCAGAGACAGAGGGGGGGGCGGGGACCTCTGAAAGGTTTCTGGGCTCAAAGGCTCCTAGTCGTCGTGCTTGAGGGTGAGCCTTTCGAAGAGATACTCGCCCAGCCCGGCCTGCGGGCCGGCCAGCCTGCGGATGTTGGTCAGGTGGTCGCCCATCTTCTTGATCAGTTTCACCTCCTCGTCCAGGAAGTGGTTCTCCAGGAAGTCGCAGACCTAAGTGGTAGGAGGAGGAGAGACAATGTCGCCACTTGTTGATAAAACAGTGGACAGTCGGAGAACAGCATTCACAGGGAAATTTGCCCAAGCGAGGAGGCCGAGGCTTGGGATAGAAGCTTCACTGCAGGGCAGGCCTGGGGAAGGGCAGATCCGGATAAAGGGAGTGATAAAGGGGGTGCTTACGTGAGGGTCTGCGCGGGAAGAAGCCAGAGCGTGCAGCTCCAGAAGGGCCTGGTTCAGGCTCTTCTCCAAGGCCAGGGCGGATTCCATGGCGTCCAGAGTTTTGGACCAGTCATCCTGGGGCGGTTTCTACACAAGACAAAAGGCTCAGAATTGGCTCCATAACCCCGCAAAGGACTAAAAACTATATCCCTCAACATTTTTTTTGTGGGGGGTGGGGGGAAGGGCAGACGGTAGTAATGGGTCTAGCCTAAGAGACGTCTATCACCCCACCCCCACCTACAACTACACATCCCAGGAGCCCACACAGCCCCTAACGGTGGGGGGCGAAGGCACGCCGCGCGCAGGGACTGCTGGGAGTTGTAGTCCACAGGCCCGCACACTGTTTTACCTGCACGTCCTGGTAGAGAACGCGGCCGCCTCGCTGGTTCTGCAACTTGAGCAGACGCTCCGCGCCCTCCCGCTTCTTCTCCGCCAACTCGCGGAAGAAGTGGCCCACGCCCTCCAGGGCCACATCGTCGCGGTCGAAATAGTAGCCCTGCGGGGAGAGATGGCGGGAACGGTGGTTGGTTAGCGGGAGGCGAGGCCGGGCCGGGCTGCAGACTCCGCCCTCCGCCCGCAGAACAAAGAGGCCCCCGCGGGCGGGCGGGCGGAGCGCCGGGAGTGCGCAGTTTGGGGGGGAACCTGGGCCAGGCGTGTCCCGGGACCCTTACCAGCCCGAGGTAGTTGTAGGAGGCCTTCAGGTACAGGTTGATGAGGCGGTTGACCGAAGCCTCCACGTCGGCGGAATAATTCTGACGAATTTGGGAGCTCATGGTCGTTCAGGAATGAGGCTTTCAGGTAGAAAAAAAAAACCAAAACAACCAAAAAACCGGTGTGTCGGCTGGTCCCGGAGGTGGCGCTGGCGCTGGTGACTGGATGAGGCGCAGGAGAGTGGCCGGAGGCGGGAAGAACGGCGTCCCTGGGTCTGTTCCGTCCAAACACTGTTGAAGCAAGAGACAGATCCGGGACCTCCGAGTGCGCTGCTGCCAGAGGCCCGGCCGCGCAGCTCCTTTTATAGGCCCGGGGGCCCGGAGGGGGGCTTCCAGGGGCGAGCTATGGGCCAATCCGCGGTGGCGGTGGGCGGGGCCTGGAGCCTGGAGTGGCCAATCCGGAGCAGAGAGGAGTCCCAGCCGCCGCCTGGGGCAGTCAGTCACGCGCCTGTTGCTCGAGGCTGTTGTGAAATGGGCACTGGGAGGGGCGGGCTGGGAGGGGGGATGCAGGGTCTGGGGCTGATTCGGGGTAGTCCCGGGGTTCTGGGGTCTCTAGAAGGGGTTCTGGGGTCTCGGGAGATTCGTGGAACCCTGGGAACCCTGAAGCAGGGTCCTGTGGTCCTGGGGGTGCCTCAGGAAAGTAGGTTGAGTTCTGGGGTTCTCTGGGCGCGCGGGCTTTTCTGGAAGCCTGGGGGGTGCAGAGGCCCCCGAATGACTTGGGGTCTTGCTTGGGAGCTGAGGGTTCCCCAGATCGCTGGGACGTTTGGAAGGTCGTGAGATGGTGTTTCTGGGACCTTGGGGATCTCTCTGGAAGAGGGGTTGGAGGGAAGCCCTGGGGTTTGCTCGAAGGTGGGGTTACTTTAAAGAAAAATTTTTTTTTAATTTTTTGCCTTAATGTTCACAATGGAAGACCTGTTTTTCTGGAAACGTCCTGGAGTCGTTAGGCCCTTGAGGCGAGCTGCAAGCTCCAAAGAGCAGGGGTTCTAGGCCTTGGTGTGCCTCGGGGGTTGGGGGAGAGGGGTGCTTGTGGCAGCCTACATAGTAGTAGGTTGGGTTTTTGGTTTGTTTTTTAAGGAGTCCTTGAGAGTGAGCCAGGGAGCCCTGGAATGCCCCGGGCCTGTCAGAGGTCCACTGTTTTTGGGAGCTGAGATGGGGCGGGGGTCCCCAAGGGGACCCGCTGGGGTGCCCTCTGGCCCTGACGCCGTCGGAGGGCGCCCCTGCCTCGCCTCCCACGTGCTCTCCCCCCCCCCCCCGCCCCAAAGGGGAGCCCGGTCCGGGGGGCCTGCGGATGGATGCCTGTCTCCGGCCGAAGTGCGTGTTTACGCGGTGCCGGGCCAGGCTGGGGTCTGGGAGGCGGGGCGGCCGCACAGCAGGACGGGCCTCCAGGGAGAGCCCTGATGTGGGGGAAAGGGCAGGCCCGGACCCCGTGCCCGTGCCCTCGGGGCGGCGGCCACACCCGCTACCCCCACGTCGGGGCCGTTTGCAGCGGCGCCGCAGGAGCAGCCGGGGCAGGGCGCCCCGGGCCCGGGAGGGGGCCGGCCGGAGTCGGGGTCCCGCGGGGTGCGGGCCGCGGCCAGAGCGGCGGTGCTGAGTCACGCTGAGCTCAGCGCAGGAAGGGGCGCGGGGGGAGGGCGGGGGCCCGCTGACCTCATCTCCCGGCGGGCGGCCCCGCCGCGGGGACCCTGGGAACGAGGCCGGCTGGCTCGGACCCAAGCCTGCCCCCCCCCGCCCCCCAGAGTGCAGCCTGCGGGGCGCTGTCTTACGCCAAGGCCTTTTCCGTCCCCTCCCTTCGTGCTGCTGCGGTGGCCACAGGGCCCCCCGCTCTGGGCATTGCCTCAGTCTCCCCTCCCGCTATCTTATCTGCCAGGCAGACCTCCCTGGACTGGGAAGCTCAGGGAACAGCCCCGGGGAGGGGAGTAGCCCCAGGCACACTGCCTGCAGCCGCCACCTTGGCGTCCCGGGTTACACATTCACCAGGCTGCAGGCGCGGCCCACAGACCTTTAGCCTCAGGGTGCTCACAGGGAGCAGAGGAAAGGGTGAGACCAGAGGATGGGGAGGACGGACAGACAGACAGACATCTGGGGGTATGGAGATCCTGGAATAGGGAGGAAGACACAGAGCTACAGAGCGAGAGACAGAGACCAGAGAGACGGGCAGAGAGAACGAAGGGACAGACAAGACCCTGTGACTGAGTGACCTCCCTCCCTCTCTCTCTCTGATCCCCGTTCTCTTGGTGTCTACATGGACTAGGCCCGTGGTCAGCAAACTGCGGCTGGAGAGCCACATGCGGCTCTTTGCCCCCTCGAGTGTGGCTCTTCCACAAAACACCACGGCCTGGCCGAGACTATGTTGAAGAAGTGGCGTTAAAAACATGCAGCTCTCCCAAAGAAACCTCCATCGCCGTGCTGTTGATGTCTGGCTCTGTGGATTGAGTTTGCCGACCACTGGGCTAGGCCTTCCCCGGGGCCTGCTCCCCTCGGGACCCCGCCCCCCCCCAGTTACCAGGCCGCACTCCAGAGCCCGGCTCCAGCTGTGGCCCCACGGTCTGGGCCTGGTCTGCTCCCTATGCCCGCCTATCCTAACCCCCACCAGCTTTCCTACCTCCAGTAGCTTCCCCTGCTCCCCAAGTTCCGATCAGCACCCACCTTCCCCTCCCCCCCACAGCACCCCACTTCGGCCCTGGGCTCCTGTCTGGGGCAACACCCTAAGCTGTGGCACAAGTGATCATTAAGTCGCCTCCATGCCCCTCAAGACTGCAGGCTCCTGGAGGGCAGGGGAGGACCTGTGGCATCGCTGACCCCCAGGGGGCACTGGCCTCTGGCGACAGCCAGGGAGGGGCCCAGCGACTCAGAGGCAGGAGTGTGGCCCGAAAGAGGTTTATTGCCCCCCCTCCGAAACCACTCCCCCCACCCAACCCCCAATAATTACAAAAGTAAGAAAAAGGCCCCCGACCCCAATCCCCACCCTCCCCCAGAAAAATGCCATAATTTATTCGGAAAAGTCACAGTCCAAGGCGGCCGGGCCTCAGCCCATCGTCTTCCAGATGGTGAGGGAGGCGGTGAGCACGCCGGCCACGAAGATGGTCACCGTCTGCCACGTGGGGGTCCCGAAGTAGGAGAGGAGGCCGTCCTGGGGACAGGGACAGGGTCACATCTGCGATGCAGCCTCGGCGGGGGGGGGGGGGGGGGGGGGTCAGAGGGCAGGAGGCGGGCAAGGGCCTAAGACTGACAGGTATTCAAGAGCTGGGGCCAGCCGAAGCCGGTGTGGCTCAGTGGATAGAGCGTCGGTCTGCGGACTGAAAGGTCCCAGGTTCGATTCCAGTCAAGGGCATGTACATTGGTTGTGGGCACGTTCCCGATGGGGGGTGTGCAAGAGGCAGCTGGCCGATTTCTCTCATCGATGTTTCTAGCTCTCTCTCTCTCCCTTCCTCACTGTAAAAAATCAATAAAATATATTTAAAAAAAAAAAAAGAGCTGGGGCCAAAGGATTATCACAGAACTTGAGGATCCCAGAAGGGGAGGCACCGGGAGGTCACAGGTCATCAGATCAAAGGGTCAGCAGGTCCCCAAGGAACCAAGGGTTGATCAGATATGTGACAAAATGCATCACAGACCACATCTGATGAGGTGAACATGCAGGCGGCAGGGGGCACCACGTGGTGGGCTGGGGACGGGAGTCCAGGGCGAAGGGGGGTTCGGGGACTCACCCAGCCGCCCTGGTCCTGGATCCAGCCCAGCAGCCGCTCTCGAAGGAAGTCCATGGTCCAGCCCATGATGGTCTTGATCAGCTCGGGCACTTTGGTGCACAGGGCCTGGGGGGGGACGGGCCTCAGGAGCGGGCTTGTCCCTGGCGCCTCCGGAGTGGCCTCCAGCCCCCTTCCCGGCTCTGCCTCCCGGCTCCTGCAGCCCGCAGCCTCCTCCCCCTCGGTCCCAGTGAGCCTCGGACACTGCCGCCTGGACCGGGCCTCCGCCAGCAGCCCTGCCCGCACCTCCGTGGCTCCCGTGCCCGTGGGATGGAGCAGAAGGCAGGGCCCTGTGCAAAGGCAATCCGACCTGTGGCTCCTCTTGTGCGCCCAGTGCCCTTCCCGTCCTCACTCCCACCGAAGCTGCCTGCCCCGAGGACTCTCGCACATGCTGGTACTGGGCCTAAATGGGCCTCCACCAAACCAACGTTCACGCATCCTGCAAAGCTCAGGTCTGAGGCCACCTCCCCAGAGAGGGCTTCTCTGACCTTCAGGCCAGGTGACTCCACACCCTCCACACGTGACCTCCCTCCACTTCCCAGAATGCCCCCTTTCCTCTGTCCGCTGCTTCTCCCCCCCCCACCCCCTCCACCATCACCATCACTGCTGTCCCCCTCACCCCAACATGCAACCCCATAGCCCACCATCCCAAACACAAACACAAGTCTACTTTGCCCAGCTGGCATGACTCAGTGGGTGAGCATCAACCTATGAACCAGGAGGTCACGGTTCGATTCCCGGTCAGGGCACAGGCCCGGGTTGCAGGCTCCATCCCCAGGGTGGGGCATGCAGGAGGCAGCCAATCAGTGATTCTCTCTCATTATTGATGTTTCTATCTCTCTGTCCCTCTCCCTTCTTCTCTAAAATCAATAAAATTATTTTTTTTAAACATCTATTTTCAGCTCTGGCCAGTTTGGCACAATGGAGAGCATCGGCCTGCAGACTGAAGGGTCCCAGGTTTGATTCCAATCTAGGGCACATGCCTGGGTTCAATCCCCAGTAGGGGGCGTGCGGGAGGCAGCTGATCAATGATTCTCTTATCATTCATGTTTCTCTCTCTCCCTCTCCCTTTCTGAAATCAATAAAAAAAAACAAACATATATATATTTCCACACCTTCAGTACTACTACCTGAGTTCAAGTCAATCCTTGTTTGCAGGGACTAATTATTATACGTGCCCCCTCCCCAGCTCCTCAGCTTTTGCCCTTCTGTCCCATAATCCCTTTTCCTACTGGATTGGATGGGCCAGAACAATTTGTTGGGCTTCCCTTCCTCCAGTGTATGTGTGTGTGTGTGTGTGTGTGTGTGTGTGTGTATATATATATATATATGTATATATATATGTATATTGGTGTTTTTTTAATTGATTTCAGAGGGGAAAGGAGAAGAAGATTGAAATAGAAACATCAACGATGAGAGAATCATTGATCAGCTGTCTCCTGCACATGCCCAACACGGGATCGAGCCTGCAACCCGGAATCGAACCCAGGACCCGTCAGTCCGCAAGTTGATGCTCTATCCACTGAACCACACCGGCCAGGGCCTCCCCCAATATTTTATCATGAGAATCTTCAGATAAAAGTTAAAGGAATTTCACAGTCAACAACCATACACCTGCAACCTAGGTTCTACAATTAACATTTTGCTACACTTGCTAGAATAATATCTTAAGTGTATGAATCAGGTCACCTCACTGTCCTGTTTACAATCAGCCAGTCGCCCTGGCGGGGTGCCTCGGTTGTGTGAGCGTCCTCTGTGCACTGAAAGGTCTCGGGTTCCATCCCCCGTCAGAGCACATGCCCAGGTTGCAGGCTCTCCACCCTCGGGTGCGTGCAGGAGGCAGCCAATCGATGTTTCTCTCTCACATCAATGTTTCTCTCTCACTCTCTCTTTCTCCCTTCTTTTTTCTCTAAAAACAATGAAAACATATTTAAAACAACAATAATAAAACAAAACCAGCTAATCGCCCTATCTCACTCTGAGTGAAGTTGAAGTCTTTAGAGTAGCCCATAAGACCCCTCAAAAATCAGCCTTCTGCAAAACTGGTTTGGCTCAGTGGATAGAGCATTGGCCTGCAGACTGAAAGGTCCCAGGTTCGATTCCCGTCAAGGGCATGTACATTGGTTGCGGGCATATTCCCAGTGAGGGGTGTGCAGGAGGCGGCTTGTCGATGTTTCTCTCTCATCGATGTTTCTAGCTCTCTAGCCCTCTCCCTTCCTCTCTGTTAAAAAACAAACAAACAGTAGATAAATTAAAAAACAAAACAGACTCTATAGTAAATATGTATGGAGTGTGGACATTTATAAAGAAAAAAAATCGGCCTTCATCTCCTCCCCTTCCCACCTCCTCACTCTGTTCTAACCACAAGGTCTGCCTTTACCCCAGGGCCTTTGCACGTGCTGTACCCGCTCCAGATGCCTTTCCCCCAATCCTTACACATCACTGCATCTTTCTCGTCCTTCCAACGTTGGCTTTCCTCTCACCTCCTCGGAGAAGTCTTTCCCGATCAATTTGCCCAAAACCACATCCCCCCAGCGTACTCCTCCCAGCATGCATCGCTCGAAGTGAGCTCCCGGAGAGCAGGGATCCAGCCCGCTTTGCTTGGGGCTGCATCCTGGATGCAGAGTCCGGGATGGCACACAGCAGGCCCGATAAACATCTGCTGGATGAACGCACGAAGGAAGGAGCAGAGGACTGGCTCACAGCCTTCTCCTTGCAGACCCTCTGGGCTGCCACGGGGGTGGACGCCACGCCTCCCAGGGCCCCCAGGTGTGAGGGGAGCCTTCCTGGGCTCCCCGCCCTGAGCCACCCACCTTGAGCACCAGTTTGCTGGCAAAGTAGAAGAGGGCCACCACCCGGCCCCAGTTGAAGTTGCCGTCGGAGAACATTTCGGCCGCCACTCGGAAAAAGACCTCTCGTGGGGAGTCTGTGTCCACAGCCGCGATCATCCTGCAGGAAAGAGGGGCGCGGGGACGGAGGGGGGATCAGGCAGGGCATGGGAACGGTGCTATCCACCCCCCACCAGAGACACAGAGGCCCGCACCAAGAAAACAGAGGCCCAAGCCCCACTGAAATGAAAAGCAAGATGGCAACGCAGGGGAAAGGGACCCGGTGGGCATTTAGGAAAGTGGGGACAACACCTCCTCAAAGAGGCTTTCAAGATCCTCTGGGCCCAGCCCGCACCGGTGTGGCTCAGTGGATAGAGCATCGGCCTGCGGACTGGAAGGTCCCAGGTTCGATTCCGGTCAAGGGCATGTACCTTGCTTGGGGGCACATCCCCTGTAGAGGGTGTGCAGGAGGCAGCTGATCGATGTTTCTCTCTCATTGATGTTTCTAATTCTCTCTCTTTTTTTTTTTTTTTAGGTTTCTAATTCTCTATTCCTCTCCCTTCCTCGCTGTAAAATAATCAATAAAATATATTAAATATATATATATGTATCCATCCTATGGGCCCAGCTGGCATAGCTCAGGGGTTGAGCGTTGGCACCTGAACCTGAAGGTCACGGTTCCATTCCCCGTCCAGGCACATGCAGGGGGCAGCCCATCAATGATTCTGTCTCATCACTGATATGTCTCTCTCCCTCTCCCTTCCTCTCTGAAACCAATAAAAATCTTTAAAAAAGGAAAGAAAAAAAAAAAAAAAAAAAGATGTTTCGGAAGGGGAGGGCCGGGAGCCAGCAAGCTGAGCTGAGCAGTGGGGCCCTGGATCCCGGGTCGGCGGGAAATGGGGGCTGTGGACCTGGACTCTGCCCCTCAGGGAAGCGGGGCTGGGGGCAGGGACTCCTGGGGTCCGGGGGCCACACCTCTGCAGCTCCATGTTACTGTCCAGCTCGTCCCCTATGCGCTTGAGACACTCGCTGAGCTTCTTGGTGGATGCGTCCTGGGGCACCCTGGGCCCCAGGGGCAGCCGCGAGGTCTCTTCCCCCATGTGCTCCGCTTGATCCTGGATGAAACTGGAGTGGGAATGGAGGAGGGCGCGCCATCAGCACGGGGTGGGGGTCACCCTTCACATCCGCTCCACCCTAATCAGGCCTCACACTCACCCCTTTAGTAAAAGGGCCCCTGTCTTCATGATCTGCTCAGAGCTGGTGGGCCCTAGAGGAGAAAGGAGGGAAGAGGTGCCTGGACTCCTGGGTCCTGGGGGGACTGGGGAGCCTCATGATCCCTGATGAGGGCCAAGGCGAGGGGGGCCCTGGATCTCGAGGTCCCTGGTAGATGAAGTGATGGGTGGCCCAGACAACTGCACCCCTGATGGAGAAAGCCCAGGCGGGAAGCCCGGGCCTGGATCCCACATTCTTCCGGGAGCGGAGACCCGGGGAACCCTGAAAGCATCCCGGCCTGAGGGGACCCAGGGGAGACCCGCCCCTCCCACCAGGAAGTGGTGCCGGCGACAAGCCCGGGCTTGCCCGGGGGCTTGAATTCTGGGGTCCCCGGCGTATGGGGGTCCCGGAGCGCCGGGCGGGACGGGATCGGGGCGCGGAGGCCAGAGAGCCAGGGAGCCTCGGGGAGGGCGGGAGGGAGGGGGCTGGAGGCTGGCAGCACCCGATCCAGGAGTTTGGGACCCGGGGCGCCTGGAGATCGCGCACCCCGGGACCCGCAGGCGGGACCGGGGGGCCCGGCCGGCGAGGGGCTCGCCCTCCGCCCGCCCGCCCGCCGCCCGCCTCACCCCCGTCTCTGGGCTGCTCCCCGGACCCGTCCATCACCGCCGCTCTCGCCGCCGCCTCTCGCCGGGTCTGCCCCGGCGGCTGCAGCACGCCCCCGGTCACGTGACGGCCCGCCGAGCGTGCGTCGGGCCACGTGACCGCCCCGCAAAATGGCGGCCGCCATGGTCCCCTGCCCCGCAGGGCCCCGCTCCCTCCGCCGCACCTGCCTCGCTCGTCACGTGACTGTACCATGGGCCCTGCCCTTAGGAACTTGTCCTGGCGCCCTTGCACCCGCCGCCCCTTCAACCACAGTGTAGCTGCCACTCATTCATTCATTCGTTCATTCGTTCATTCATTCGTTCGTTCATTCGTCACTGCACTATTTTCAGGAGTTCGGGGCGTGGCTTGAACCCTCCCGGGCAGAAGAAACGTCAAGTGCAAAGTGCACAACAGCGAGGAACAGCAGAGGCCAGAAATAACATTCATTGGGGGTAGGACGGCTCGGATGACTAAAGCCAATGAATGTTCATGTGAAAATAAAAGAAATCTTAACTTCTAAAGTGGCAACACTGATCTCTGGTGATAGATTGGATGGGCACAGACAGCGTGGGGCCCCACGGGGCTCCCGAGGTGCCCAAAATGTGCCATGTGTGGATCTGGGTGGTGATTGTTTGCTCTACACATATTTAAAAAAAAAAAAAAAAATTCACGCCCTAGCTGGCTTGGCTCAGTGGATAGAGTGTCAGCCTGCGGACTGAAGAGTCCTGGGTTCGATTCCAGTCAAGGGCACGTGTCCAAGCTGCAGGCCTGATCCCCGTTAGGGGGCGTGCATGCGGCATCCATTCTCATCATTGATGTTTCTCTCTCTCTTCCTCTCTGAAATCAATAAAAAGATATATTTCTTAAAAAGAAATACCGTGTTTTCCCAAAAATAAGATATCTCTGAAAATAAGACCTATTTACAGGTTTCCTTCTGAGTGAAATATAAGGCATCGTCCCGAAAATAAGGCTCCCCCTAGGCTAAATATGAGAAATTTGGTCCATTGATTCTGAAAGAAATGGAGTCACAAGAAATTCACCAGGAAATTCAGGAACTGGATTGTTATGATGATGTTCCAGAAGATAATGACATGATTGTCATTGAATAAATGAGTAAATTCTTGATCCTGTAGGATTCAGTTTGTCTGGTTTGTGTTGACAACAACCGTACTACCGTACCGTATACAGGTAATAAATTTCCTTTATTTTTATTTAACAATAAATGTGTACCGTATTCTTCTTCATGGAAAAAAATAAGACATCACCTGAAAATAAGACCTAGCGCATCTTTGGGAACAAAAATTAATATAAGACACTGTCTTATTTTCAGGGAAACAGGGTAAAATAAACATTCACTGAACCGTACACATAAAACATGTACTTTACCATATGGAAGTTATTACATCTTCTTTACAAGGAAATAAGAAGAAGAAGAAAGAACTGAGATTTGAAAAATTGGCCGGGGTCAGATGATGAAGGGTTTGGGCAAAAAAGAGAAGGAATCTATGTCCAGAATGGGGCTGGGAGCCACGGCAATAGGTGTTCCAGTCCATCAGCCTAACATCACCAGGAACATCGCTGGATAAAGTCAAGGTTATTGGAGCCATTGCAGCAATGGAGCCCGTGCAGCAGAGGCCATGGAGCGTGCTGACGAACAAGCAGAAGGCAGAGTTACAGAGTTTGCAGGAATGGTGGGATTTAGGTGACAACTCCGCGATGGGCTCCAAGCAAAGTAGGGGCAACATCAGGTGTGGACTGTGAAGGACCAGGGTCCTGCGTCCCTCCAGGGTCCAGTATCCTTGGAAACGACAGGATGGCTGGGTCCAGAATCCCTTGGCAGCTCTGCACCTGGGTTGAAAAATCAAGGCTGCTATGCTGTGTCAAATGGCTTAGATCCAACAGGCGAGAATGGGATGTTTCATGTTTACTGATGGAATTTCCAACACTTCATGATTTTATTTTGTTTTTATGTTTTCATTGATTTTTAGAGAGAGAGGAAGGGAGAGGGATAAAGAGATGGAAACATCAATGAGAGAGCAACGTCATTGATCGGCTGCCTCCTGCACGCCCGTACTGGGGATCGAGCCCAGGAATTGAACCCTGACCTCTTGGTTCCTGGGTTGATGTTCAATCACCGACCCACACTGGCCGGACCCTTGATGATTTTAGAGAAAGTTTCTCTGTGAGTTTAGAAAATATGTCCTTGGGATAAATGATGTTTCCTATTAACTTTGAAGCTGGGTTTTTCTGGGATTGTTATTTGAACTCAGTTCTCCCTCTACTTCGGTTATAGAAAGGGAAGACAGGGTTCCGTTACAGCCACGAACCTCTAAACAGTGCAGCTGGTGAGTGGAGGGGAGAAGACTTTTTAGATAATTCTGAAGTCAAAATGGTGTATAACAGCTAAGATGCTATATTGAAACTGTTTAGTCCATCTCCAACACAGGGAGTCTCACTTCCAGAGTTTCATACCCCTTCCACACCCATAAGACTGACCATTGTGACTGGCAGGGCGCTGTGAAAATGACAGAGGAGCCGAAACCGGTGGCTCAGTGGTAGAGTGTCGGTCTGCGGACTGAAAGGTCCCGGGTTCGATTCCGGTCAAGGGCATGTACCTTGGTTGCGGGCACATCCCCGGTAGGGGGTGTGTAAGAGGCAACTGGTCGATGTTTCTCTCTCATCGATTTTTCTAGCTCTCTATCTCTCTCTCTTCCTCTCTGTAAAAAAAATCAATAAAATATATTTAAAAAAAGAAAAAAGAAAATGACAGAGGATAACTTCCAAGATTAGATGATAAAAGTCACTGCAGCTCGGCCTTGCTCTCTTAAATCATTAGCATCAGAGGAGACGGCTCCATGTTGTGAAGACACGTTAGCCGTCATCCTCTGGAGAAGCACGTGTTTCAGAACCAAGTCCCCAGCCGTGTGAGTGAGCCACTTTGGAAGCACATGCTACGGCCCCAGTCCAGCCTTCAGATGACACCTGCCCGCACCAACGCCCTGACTCCAACCTCATGAGATCTTAAACCAGAACCACCCAGCTAAGCCACTCATGGATTTCTGACTCTCAGAGATGGTGTGAGATAATAAGGACTTACTGTTTTAAGCTACTAAGTTTGGGGGCAATTTGTTACACAGCAATAGAGAACTAATACACCCAGGATAAACTAGCCTATGTACAGATTGTGATGGTGGATACTCAAATCCTCACATTCAATAACATTTCTTAGAGCTCTGGGTGCTGAAGACTCTGACTCAGGTCTGAAACTGGTAACATATGCCGGGACAGGTTTGGCACAATGGATAGAGCGTCGGCTTGGGGACTGAAGGGTCCTGGGTTCGATTCCAGTCAAGGGCATGTACCTTGGTTGTGGGCATATCCCTGGTAGGGGTGTGCAAGAGGCAGCTGATTGATGACTCTCTCTCATCGATGTTTCTAACTCTCTATCCCCCTCCCTTCCTCTCTGTACAAAAATCAATAAAATATATTTTAAAATAAATAAATAAATAAATAAATAAATAAATAAATAAATAAACTGTTAAAAAAAGAAAAAAGTGAAACTGGTTACATAGCAGGAATATCCATCCCCAGCCTCCAGGAAGTACCACAGTTACCACAGATGTCACTTGGGGGAAGCTGGGTGCCGGGTACAAAAAAACAGTTCTACTTTAAAATATATATATATATACTTTATTGATTTTTTTTACAGAGAGGAAAGGAGAAGGATAGAGAGTTAGAAACATCAATGATGAGAATCATAGATCAGCTGCCTCCTGCACGCTCCCCACTGGGGATGTGCCCGCAACCAAGGTACTTGCCCTTGATCAGAATTGAACCTGGGACCCTTCAGTCCACAGGCCGACGCTCTATCCACCGAGCCACACTGGCTAGGGTGAGACTCCACCTCTTAATGGTGGAAGTGAGTGGAGACAGCAGACATCTTTGAAAGATATAAGGTGGCATGCCAATTCAACTGCTTTAGCAAAGGCTAATAGAACTGGCATGAACAACAGTTTATTTCCCTCTCGTGTAACAGCTCATGAATGTGCAATCCCAAGTGATGTTAACAGTGACTAACGCCCCAGTGTCAGGAATTACGATGGTTCATTTGATTGTGCGTGCCCACTGGCGGGGCCTCGCTCTGTGTGTTTCTGGGCCGGAGAACATGTAAGTGGGTAGACTGAGTGAAGCAGAGGGCACTCCCTGAGGTTCCCGTCCGTTGAAGGCTGGAATGGAGCAGAAAAGCTGACCGTACTCTGAGAGAGCATTCCTCCCGGCCGCCTCAGCACCCGGACGTCCGCTTTCTCCCTTCGGATTCCAGCGGGAACATAGGGCATGTTCCCGGGGCTTCAGCCGCCAGCCTTCAGACGAGAACTACGCCACCTTGCCCAGCCGACCTAGCTCAGTGGTTGAACATCGGCCCAGGAACCAAGAGGTCACGGTCAGGACATATATGCCTGGGCTGTGGGTTCGATCTCCAATGTGTGGTATGCACGAGGCAGCCCATCAGTGATTCTCTCTCATCGTTGATGTTTCTTTTTTAAATTTTTATTAATTTTTACAGAGAGGAAGGGAGAGGAACAGAGAGTTAGAAACATCGATGAGAGAGAAACATCAATTAGCTGCCTCCAACCCGCCCGGCCCCCCCCCCCCCCCCCCCGGGGATGTGCCTGCAACCAAGGCACATGCCCTGGATTGGAACTGAACCTGGGACCTTTCAGTCCGCACGCCGATGCTCTATCTACTGAGCTAAACTGGTTAGGGCTCATCGTTGATGTTTCTATCTCTCTCTCCTTTCCTCTCTGACATCAATTAAAAAGAAGAGAGAAAGAGAGAGAGAGAGAGAGAGAGAGAGAGGAAGGAAAGAAGGAAGGAAGGAAGGAAGGAAGGAAGGAAGGAAGGAAGGAAGGAAGGAAGGAAGGAAGGAAGGAAGGAAGGAAGGAAGGAAGGAAAGATAAAGAACTATACTACCAGCAAGAAAGAAAGAAAGAAAGATAAAGACCTATACTACCAGCTCTCCTGATTTGGTATTCAGGCCTTCGGACTTGGACTTGAACTAAACAGCTCTCCTGGGTCTCCAGTTGCCAATTTAACAGCAGCTCCTGGGGCAGGGCCACCTCCACAGGGATGGCTTTCTTATGTCCTTCGAGCTTTTGGCTCCACCAACCACAACACAGGGCTTCCATCGCACAGGGTAAGAGGCTCAAGCCAATGCCAACTCCCCACCCCACTGCAGCCGGAGGCAGGGAGAGGTTAAGAGGGAGGCCACGCTCCTTGCTTTTAAGGCCAGAAGCTGGTGTCACATGACCAGGGAGCCAGGGAGATGCAGGCGTGAGCTGTGCGGCCACGTCTCCGCTGTAGCTTTCCTGTCAGAGGTCATTGGCTACTCAGGGGCACCCAGCGTCTCTGCCACAATTACAAGATGGAAACTAAGCCCTGGCCACTGTGGCTCTGGTGGTTGGAGCACCATCCTAAGCACCAAAGGGTAGCATGTTCGATTCCCGGTCAAGGTACATGCTCAGGTTGCAGGCTTAATTCCTGGTCCGGACGCATTTCGGAGGCAATGGATTGATGTTTTCTTCTCACATCCATGATTCTCTCTCACTCTATCTCTCCCTCTATCCCTTCCTCTGTCTCCAAAATCAATAAAAACATTTTATTTTATTAAAATATATTTTATTGATTTTTTTTTTTTTTTTTTTTTTACAGAGAGGAAGGGAGAGGGATAGAGTTTGGAAACATCAATGAGAGAAACATTGATCAGCTGCCTCCTGCACCCCCCCCACAGGAATTGAACCTGGGACCCTTCAGTCCGCAGGCCCCCGCTCTATCCACTGAGCCAAACCTGTTTCGGCTCCTGTGGTATTTTTCTTTCATTGCCTGACTTATTTTGCTTAACATAATGCTCTCCCTGGGCCCACCAAACCATCACCACCAGTGTCTCTGTGGAAACCATGTCTTTATTTACTGAGGGCTGACATCAGCGCTTGTCCTGGGGGAAGGTGACTCCAATAGCCTTCCTCACCTCCTCCAGGATGTCCGCCAGGAGCTCGCTTTCCGCCAGAGGCATCACAGGACTTTCCTTCAGGCCTGGGGGAGAGTGCAGTTAGAAAACCCCTTCCCACGCTCCAAAGACCCGAAAGAACTACAATTCCCAGAATCCCACGAGGCACCACCTTAATGCATGGTTCAGGCAAATGATGTCCCATGGGAACCTGGGAGACGTAGTTCTAAACATCTGCCTGAGTCCCTAGGTGTGGGGAGGGTCCCTCCTCCCGCACCAGGCTTGCCCTCCCACCCTGTACCCCTCCACCCCAATGCCCTCCACAGCCTTACCCTGGCGCAGGCACTCCCGGACGTGCCTGGCCTCGTAGATCATGCCCGCTCCGTTGGTAAAATTGAACTCCTGGTCGGGGGAGGGAGGCAGCGGGAACTCCATACGCTCCCCCTTCACCACCAGTTCTGTGGGACACCAGCAGGGGGCGGAGATCTGGGGGGAGAAGACAGGTGGCCTCTGCCCTCACCAACCTGGCTGCTGGGGCTCCCGCCTGGTGGTGCTCAGGGCCTCCCTCCCTCACCTGGTGGGGAAGGGCTGGCGGCCCCTGATCCACCCTCAGGGAGGCTGGAGCCCCCAAACCCGGTTGCTGGGAGTCTGTTTCTCATCTCCTAGAAGCCAGTAGGTCCCTGTGCCCAGGGCCAGTTCCCGCTCTGAAGGGGTGCTGGCGCCTCGGGAGATGCTTATGTCCCATCTCCACTTTGACCCCATCCAGCACCTTCTCACCCCCCAGGACACGGTTTATAACCCCAGAGCCGTGGGGGCCTCGCTCATGGCCATACGCAGCTCTAGGCCAGCATGGACCCGCAGAGATGCAGCTGGGACCAGGTCAAACTCTTCTGCTAAGAACGGGGTTTCTTTCCAGCAACTTGGCCGAGGCAGCCCACGAAGCTGCTCTGTGGCGACCCCTGGATCCTGCCCTGGATCAGTTCCAAAGGTCACCGCTGGCCTCTGAGCGGGGCTGAGGGTAAGAGCTGGTTCCTTCTCAGGACTGAGGGTTCCTAACAGGCCCACAGGTCCACCCCCGGAAGGAGCCCGAGGTCCAGTCCCATCGCCTGGGCTGGGGGTGCAGGGTGGATTTCTTAGCCAGGGTGGGGATAGGCTGGTCCAGCCCACTGCCGGCCCCAGCAGCCACGGGTGGCCAGTCCTGGGCGAAGGGCCGCCCCGCCTCACCTGGGCCGAGCCCCCGGTGCCGCTCACGTAGGCCGCGTTGGGGAGCTGGGCCGTGATGCTGCAGGTGAAGCTGCCGTGGACCCCGCCTGGGTACTGCAGCAGCACGGACACCGTGTCGTCCACACCTGGGGAGAGGCACAGCACAGGGGCGAGCCTGGCGCAACCCTGCCCGTGCAGCTCGGGCGGGAGGCCCCGTCTCTCACGCAGCAGCCGAAAGAGGATGGAGCGCGGGCATGTGTGACCCAGGGAGGAGCCCTGGAAACAGTCCTGGTGGGGGAATGAGGCCACACCCGCAAGCCCACATGTGGTAGGACTCCATTGGTGTGAAATGTCCAACATTTGGCAAACCCCACAGAGCCAGAAAGTAGATTCATGGTCGCTTAGGGCTCAGCGGTTTGGGAGAATTGGGTAATTTGTGTGTGTGTGTTTTTATTTTTTTTTATTTTAGTAATAAAAATATTCTAAAATTGGTTATAATGGTAAGTATATAACTTGGTGAATACACTAAAGCCATGGAATTACACACACACACACACACACACACACACACACACACGATTTCAAAGAGGAAGGGAGAGGGGGAAAGAGATAGAATGCAATCTTGGCATGTTCCTTGGCCAGGAATGGAACCGTGAGCTTCTAGACCAGTGGTCGGCAAACTCATCAGTCCACAGAGCCAAATATCCACAGAACAACAATTGAAATTTCTTTTGAGAGCCGCATTTTTTAAACTTAAACTTCTTCTAACGCCACTTCTTCAAAATAGACTGGCCCAGGCCGTGGTATTTTGTGGAAGAGCCACGCTCAAGGGGCCAAAGAGCCGCCTGTGGCTCGTGAGCCGCAGTTTGCCGACCACGTTTTTAGGTTGATGCTCATCCACTGAGCCACACCAGCTCGGCTGGAATGATACACTTTTAATGAATAAACTGTATGGTATGTGAATGATTTCAGTAGGCTGTTACCAAAAGACATAAACAAATAAATGCAAAAAAAAAAAAAAAGAAAAAAAAAGAAAAAGAAAGAAAAGAGACTTTGCCTCTGTGAACTTCAGTTTCTTCCTCATAAATACTTGCAGTATGGGCGTGTGAGAATCCATTTCCTCATCTCTAAAATGAGAATAGAACCTGCCTCACAGAGTTGCTATAAGCATTACATTAAAGGATTAAAATGCATAAAGCACTTCGTCTATTTAGATCAGAATGAGAGAGAGGTGAGCGTTAGTTAAAAATTAAATAGCCCACCGAAACCGGTTTGGCTCAGTGGATAGAGTGTCGGTCTGTGGACTGAAAGGTCCCAGGTTCGATTCTGATCAAGGGCATGTACCTTGGTTGCGGGCACATCCCTGGTGGGGGGTGTGCAGGAGGCAGCTGGTCGATGTTTCTCTCTCATCGACGTTTCTAGCTCTCTATCTCTCTCCCTTCCTCTCTGTAAAAAATCAATAAAATATATTTTTTAAAAATTAAATAGCCCTAGCCAGCTTGGCTCAGTTGGTGGAGTGTTGTCCCATTCACCGAGAGGTTGCAGGTTCCATTCCCAGTCAGGGCACATGCATGGGTTGTGGGCTCTCCCCCAGCAGGGGGCATGGGAGAGGCAGCGGATCAGTGTTTCTCTCCCTCTCCCTTCCTCTCTCTCTCTAAAATAAATAAAAACGCTTTTTTAAATGCGTCAAAAAAAAAAATTAAGTGCAGTCAAGTACCAGCCTGGTTCTGGGACACACTGGACATGCAGTGGCTGGAAGAACCTACTGAACCAGTTCTCTCTGGTCCCAGACAAGCCCACGTTCTAATCCTGGATCTGCTGTGTGAGCCTAGACAAATCACTTCCTGTCTCTGAACCTCAGTTTGCTCATCTGTAAAATGGGGACAACAGTAATATAGTTACCTCAGGGAGACCATCCTATATAATAAAAGACTAATATGAAAATTTTCCCCTTGGGTGTTCAACCCACTGGGAGTTGGACCACTCGCTATGACGTGTGCTGACCATCGGGATGGTGTGGAAGGAAGGAAGGCCAGGGCCAGCAGCTGGAAGGCCCCGATTGGCCCTGATCACCGGCCAAGCCTACAGACCCTACTGGTGCACGAATTTTAAGCACCAGGCCCCTAGTACCTATAATAAAACCCTGTTGTAGAGGAAGCACTTAATAAGTGTGATCTGCCTAAACCGGTGTGGCTCAGTGGATAGAGCATCGGCCTGTGGATTGAGGGGTCCCAGGTTCGATTCTGGTCAAGGGCATGTACCTTGGTTGTGGGCACGTCCCCAGTAGGGGGTGTGCAGGAGGCAGCTGATCGATGTTTCTGACTCTCTATCCCTCTCCCTTCATCTCTGTAAAAAATCAATAAAATATATATTTAAAAAAAATAAGTGGGATCTGTTGTTAGATCTATATTTAGCCTAGAAATTGGTCAGATGGTAGACTGAGACGGCTTTCTAAAATGTGGCCTTCAGTCCTAGCTGGTTTGGCTCAATGGATAGAGAGTTGGCCCGCACACAGAAGGCTTGATTCCAGTCAATCTTGGTTGCAGGCTTGATCTCTGGCCCTGGAAGGCAACTAATCAATGTGTCGCTCTCACATTGATGCTTCTCTCTCTCTCTCTCTCTCTTTCTCTCTCTCTCTCTCTTTCTCTCTCTCTCTCTCTCTTTCTCTCTGTCTCTCCTCCTTCCTTCCACTCTCTCTAAAAATCAATGGGAAAATATCCTCGGGTGAGGATTAACAACAACCACAACAAAAATGTGGTCTCCACTCCAGGTATTCTTTTCCTGGTTATTTGTTGCCTTCTGTGGTACTATTTGCAAAGACGGCCTCAGTAAACCTCTTATTCCCCAATGCGGGGCCCCTTTGGGATATGGCTTTGTAGCTCCTGCCATCCAGAGTTGGAGACTATTTGGCCACCTCTGACATCTGAGCTGGCTTTGGGCCAGGGAACAGTTAGCAAACACATTGGGGCCTGCCCTCCTTTTGCTGCAGCCAGAACTCTGAGATGTGAATGCACCCGAGCTGGCCAGCTGAAGAGGCCACCTAGACCCTCCAGCTCCAGTGGCACAGCTGGCTGATGGGCACTGCGTAAGGCCAGCAGAAGAACTGCTCCAGCTGAGCCCAGCCCAAACGGCCAACCCACAAATCACAAGTGAATAAGTGATTGTTATCTGAGGCACCACATTTTGGGGTAGTTTGTTTTGCAGCAAAGGCTAACTGAGACAACTTTAAAAGTAATAATCCTTGCCGAAACCGGTTTGGCTCAGTGGTAGAGCGTCGGTCTGCGGACTGGAAGGTCCCAGGTTCGATTCCAGTCAAGGGCATGTACCTTGCTTGGGGGCACATCCCCTGTAGAGGGTGTGCAGGAGGCAGCTGATCGATGTTTCTCTCTCATTGATGTTTCTAGTTCTCTATCTCTCTCCCTTCCTCTCTGTAAAAAAAATCAATAAAATATATTTTATTTTTAAAAAAGTAATAATCCTTTATATTCATTAACTGCTTAATTTGCCTCAACAGTGACTTTATTAACTTTTCATAACAACCCTATTATTGACATTTTACCAGTAAGTTGTGGAGAGTGGCTACAGCCTTTGGATAGGTTCAAGTCTTGGACTGATGAGAGGGCACGGTCCTCTGGTGGTAAAGCCACATACAAGTCCCAGCTTGGAGGGCAAAACCTCCCAGCACAAATATAGCCAAAGGCTAAGGTTGTAAGCTTGACCTTACGGTCCGACTCTGTGATCCTAGGTTGCTGAGGGATGTGGGTTGTGGGAGGTGCAGCAAGTGCCGTCAAAACAAAGCTTGATAGAGTTCTCAGGTGCTTATAACTAAGGAGACTGAAACTCAAGAACATCAAAAACATCCTGACCACTCCCTTGTTTTGCTCTGACTATGAAATAAAGACTCCGCTTACAGGCTGTGTCACTGTTTCCTCATCCAGGCGCAGTGATCCACGTGACCCCAGCTATAATATATTCTCTTGTCTGTTTTCTTTAATCCTTCACTGGCCCCCTCAGGTTCATCACTGGATGTGCTGGATGTGGTTCAATAACTATTAAGACTCAGAGAGACTGAGTGCCTTGACTAAGATCACACAGCAAAATACTAACACAGAGCCTGACCATACTTGATCCTCTTTAACTCCTTACAGGAAATTTCTTCAGCAGGCTCGCCTGATTCTCATGGGCTAGGAGACTTATTCCCAGGTCAGTGCACCCAGTAAGAGAGGATCACTCTTATCACCATCATACAGTTCAGAATAGACCGTACCTGTTTCATAGTGCCTTCCCATGGCGGAAATCTTCTCCGGCTTCTGCCCCCCGAAGACCATGGAGATGAACTGGATGCAGTAGATACCGATGTCCAGCAGGCCACCGCCAGCCTGGGCCCAGTCTACGGCCCGTGGTACATGAGTGAGGTTTATCCCAAATTCTGCCCGAGCCACGCGAAGGTCCCCCAGGGTTCCCTGGGCCAGAGTAGCCCTCAGAGCCTCGACGGCAGGAAAGAAGCGGGTCCAGATGGCCTGAAGCCCACAGAGGGAAGAAAGCAGGATGGGAAAGGGAAGGAAAGGGGTCAGAAGTTAACCAAGCAGTTCTCCCTTCTGCGGTTCAATCTTTATTATTTTTATTATTATTATTATTATTTAAACTAAAGGCCCAATGCACGAAGATTTGTGCAAGAATGGGCCTTCCTTCCCCTGGAGCTGCCTTTCCGCCTTCCCATGCTGCCCAGAGGCCCCCAGCAGCTGGAGCAGTGTGGAAGGCCTGCGTCGTCACCACATATGTGTCAGGGCCTGCATATGTAAATCAACCCACCATCTTTCTTGGTTAATTTGCATACTCACTCCTCATTGGCAGGTGGGGATTGGGAAGGTATGGTCAATTTGCATATTAATCTTTTATTAGTGTAGATTCTTTATTGTTTAAAGTATCACATATACCTCCTTTCCCCCCCCCATGGGGTTCAGTCTCTAAACTATACACTCCCCCTTCCCTCCACAGCCCATCAGTCCCCAAGTGTGTCCTGCCCGACTCTACCTTCTCCCCTGCTCTTGACACCCATGTCCCCAACGCCAGCCTTGTCCTTTCTTTTCCGTATCATTACCCCAGTCTCCCAATGTTATGGGCTGAATTCTGTCCCCACCAAATCCAGTACCTCCCAATATGAGTGTATTCGGTGACAGGGTTTTTAAAGAGGTAATTATAAAGCATCAATTAAGCTACAATGAGTTCTTTAGGGTTGGCCCAAATCCAGTAGGACTTGTGTCCTTATTAAGAAGAGATGAGGCCCTCGCCGGTTTGGCTCAGTGGATGGAGCTTGGGTCTGGGGACTGAAGGGTCCCAGGTTCGATTCCAGTCAAGGGCACATGCCCTTGTGGACTCGATCCCCAACAGGGGGCATGCAGAAGGCAGCTGATCAATGATTGTCTCTCATCATTGATGTTTCTCTCTCTCTCCCTCTCGCGCTCGCTCTCTCTCTCTCTCTCTCTCCCTCTCTGAAATCAATAAAAATATATTTAAAAAAAGAGAGATGAGGACACACACATGCACAGAGGCAAGACCGTGTGAAGACAAAGGGAGAAGATGGCCATCTCCAAGCAGAGGAGAGAGGCCTCAGGAGAAACCAGCCCTGCTGACACCTTTATCTCAAACTTCCAGCCTCCAGATGTGTGAGAGGATATATCTCTGCAGTGTAAGCCGCCCCCGTCTGGCATTCGTTCTGGCGAACTTTACTCCCCGCCTCTCCCCTCCAGTCCGGGTCCCACGTGGCCCCAGAGGGGTCTTAGCTTCTCCTGGAGCTGATCCAGTCTCACCCCTCCTCTGCTCCCTCCCGTGGTTCCCCATCGCCTAATATCAGCTCCCGTTTGTTGGCTGTGTGTGTGTGTGTGTGTGTGTGTGTGTGTGTGTTCTGGACAAGACACTGTCTGTGTCCAGCTTTTACATAACGAATGCTCCCTACACGCCTGCCAGGTGGCTGTCCTCATGTCCGTTCCACACGTGAGAAAGCTGAAGCTGAGCTGAGTCGTATTACTCGCCCAAGGTCACAGAGCTAGGAACTGGGAGACGGGAGCCTAGGATCCTCTCACTCGAAAGCCAGCAATCGTGACTAATCCAGGATCAAGTTCATACTAAATACACGAAATCTGCCCATGCTGGTTTTCTTTAAATCTTGCTTCTGCTTTCCCCGTCTGGCCTATTTACCTGTGCAATTTACTGTTCCTTTTATTTTTTTATTTATTATTATTATTTTTTAAAATATATTTTATTGATTTTGTACAGAGAGGAAGGAAGAGAGATAGTTAGAAACATCGATGAGAGAGAGTCATCGATCAGCTGCCTCTTGCACACCCCCTACCGGAGATATGCCCGCAACCAAGGCACATGCCCCTGACTGGAATCGAACCCGGGACCCTTCAGACCCCAAGCCGACGCTCTATCCACTGAGCCAAACCGATCTCAGCTGTTTCTTTTATTATTTTTTTTTAAAAAATATATTTTATTAATTTTACAGAGAGGGAGGCAGAGGGATAGAGAGTTAGAAACATTGATGAGAAACATCGACCAGCTGCCTCTTGCACACCCCCTATTGAGGGTGTCCGCAACCTATGTACATGCCCTTGACCGGAATTGAACCTGGGACCTTTCAGTCTGCAGACCAACGCTCTATCCACTGAGCCAAACCGGTTTCTGCTTACTGTTTCTTTAAGGCTCAGGTCAGTCCCTACCGGTAGGAAACCTTGACCAACCCCCAGGCGGGGCTCTGTTGACTGCGCACCCAGTACTAGGTCCACCAAAGTCCACGCAGCTGAGCACCGTGACCTTGAACTTGAAAACCGAGCCTTCGTCTTACACATTCTGAGTGCCCAGGGGTTGGAGGTGGCACACGTTAGGGGCCAATAAAAAAATGCGGAAGCAATAAACTCACAGAACGTTGGCGCTGGCAGGCTCAGGGAGAACCAGAGGCACCGAGTCATAAAGTGCTTGTTGGGCGTATGGGGTTTTACAGGCTGGAGGCTCCGGAACAGCAGGCGTATGACAGCTGCGTAGGACACGGGGAAGTAAGAGGCAGCTGCTGCTACTGCTGCCAGAACCTGCAAGGTCTGAAAGCCATAACAGCCTGGCCGGTGTGGCTCAGTGGTTGGGTGTCAACCTATGAACCTTCCAGAAGGTCACACTTCCATTCCTGGTCAGGGCACAGGCCCGGGTTGCTGGCTCCATCCTCAGTGTGGGGCGTGCAGGAAGCAACTGATCAAGGATTCTCTCATTGTTGATGTTTCTATCTCTCGTGCCCTCTCCCTTCTCTGAAATCAATAAAAAAATATATTTTAAAACATAATAAATGAAAAAAAAACAACCTCCATAGCCGAAACCGGTTTGGCTTAGTGGATAGAGTATCCGTCTGCGGACTGAAGGGTCCCGGGTTCGATTCCAGTCAGGGGCATGTGCCTGGATTGTGGGCACATCCCCGGTGGGGGGTGTGCGGGAGGCGGCTGATCGATGATTCTCTCTCATCGATGTTTCTAACTCTCTGTCCCTCTCCTTTCCTCTCTGTAAAAAATCAATAAAATATATTTTAAAAAATAAATAAATAAAAATAAAAAAACCTCCATATTCCTTAACACTAAAATAGCTTCCAGGGACCAGGTGGGGGCCATGTTAACCCCACCGGTTCTCACTGCCCTCGGCAGCCACTTGGATTACTAGCAATCTGCAAGACGTCAAAGTCCCCTGCGCATGTCCAAGTCTGATAAGGGCAAGCACAAAGAATGCCACCCTCGCTGTTTCGGCTCCGTGGATAGAGCGTCGGCCTGCGGACTGAAGGGTCCTGGGTTCAATTCTGGTCAAGGGCACCTGCCTGGGTTGCGGGCTTGATCCCCAGTAGGGGGCGTGCAGGAGACAGCGATCAATGATTCTCATCATTGATGTTTCTATCTCTCTCTCCTTTTCTGAAATCAATAAAGCTATATTAAAACACACACACACACACACACACACACACACAGCCGAAATCGGTTTGGCTCAGTGGATAGAGCTTCGGCCTGAGGACTAAAAGGTCCCGGGTTCGATTCCGGTCAAGGGCACGTAACTTGGTTGCGGGCACATCCCCAGTACTGGGTGTGCAGGAGGCAGCTGATGGATGTTTCTCTCTCATCGATGTTTCTGACTCTCTATCCCTCTCCCTTCCTCTCTGTAAAAAGTCAATAAAATTATTACACACACACACACACACACACACACACACACACACACACACACAGAATGCCTGTGGCTGAGGGCTGTCTGTTCCTCGGTCCCTTCCGTCCCCGGAAACCCACCCCAACGGAGCCCACGGCCACTCTGTGCCCTTCGCTGCTGGCATCACTTCCCGAGCGGCTGACAGAGGGCCCCTCAGGCACCCCGGGGGCTCAGGGCCCAAAGCCACGTCTCCCGCCCGTGAACGGTGTGGCCTGAAATATGTTTTTATCGACTTCAGAGAGGAAGGGAGGAGTGGGAGAGAGAGAGAGAGAGAAACATCAACGAAGAGAGGGAATCATGGATCAGCTGCCTCCTGCACACCCCATACCAGGAATCAAGCCTGCAGCCCAGTCATGGGCCCTGAACCAGGAATCAAACCGGGACCTCCTGGGTCATAGGTCCACGCTCACCACTGAGCCACACGGGCCAGGCCATCTTCACTGGTGATGACCCTCCCCCCCAGGTGTCCCCCCCAGGTGTCCCCCCCAGTGTCCCCGGGGCCGCGGCCGGGAGGCAGGTCGCGGTGAGGGACGTGTGAGGCGGCTCCGCTCACCTCCATGAGGAAGAGGCCCTGGGCGCGGGCCTCCGCCGCCATCTCCCGCACTTCGGCGGCGGTGACGCCCAGCGGCTTCTCGCACAGCACGGCTTTGCCCGCCCGCAGGCACAGCAGCACGGCGGCCTTGTGCTGCGGGTGCTGGGTGCCCACGTAGGCCACCTCTGGGCGAGAGGGAGGGCGTCAGAGGCCGGACGCCCCACCAGCCCCCAAGGCTCGCCTCCAGCATCCAAGGAATCGGGGTCCCCCCCAACCTGGGACCAGGTCCTCCCGCCTCGGCCAAACCCTAGTCTCCCTGGAGGAAGGAGGCAGCCCCTGGGCACCTCCCCTCCTCTCAGGTCACTGCAGGCCCCTGTGGTGACGTGACATCACCTATCTGCCAACACCAACCGGAAGATGCTATCATTCTGCCCATTGTAGTTGCTGTTATTTTAAAAAATATATATATATATTTTTCCCAAAAAATATATATTTTATTGATCTTTTACAGAGAGAAAGGGAGAGGGAGAGAGAGTTAGAATCATCGATGAGAGAGAAACATCGAGCAGCTGCCTCCTGCACACCTCCTCCTGGGAATGTGCCCGCAACCAACGCACCTGCCCCTGACCGGAATGGAACCCGGGACCCTTCAGTCCACAGGCTGACACTCTATCCAGTGAGCCACACCAGTCAGGGCTTTACACATATTTTTAATAATTTCAGAGGGGAAGGGAGGGGGAGAGAGAGATAGAAATAGCAATGATGAGACAATCACTGACCCGCTGCCTCCTGCACGCCCTGCTGGGTGTCTGAGCCCACCTGAACCCTGACGTCCTAGTTCTTAAGGTCGATGCTCAACCATCGAGCCACGCCGGCCAGGCCATTTTGTCTGTTTTTAAAATAAGGCCGAAACCGGTTTGGCTCAGTGGATAGAGCGTTGGCTTGGAGACTGAAGGGACCCGGGTTCGATTCCGGTCAAGGGCATGTACCTTGGTTGCGAGCATATCCCCAGTAGGGGGTGTGCAGGAGGCAGCTGATCGATGACTCTCTCTCATTGATGTTTCTAACTATCTCTCTCCCTTACTCTCTGTACAAAATCAATAAAATATAATTTAAAAAAAATAAATAAGGAAACGGAGCCCTCGGTGTGGCTCAGTGGTGGGGGGTCACATATGAACCAGGAAGACAAGCTACGTTCCCAGCCAAGGACACACGCCCCAGTGCCAGCTCCATTCTCAGCAGGGAGCGTGCAGGAGGCAGCCAGTCAGTGATTCTCTCTCATCATTGATGTTCCTCTCTCTTCCTCTCCCTTTCTCTCTGAAATCGATAAAAATATATATTTAAAAATAATAAAATAAAAATAAGGAAACGGAGAGGGGCCAGCAGAGGAGGAAAACCAGGCAGCTGACCCCAGGGCCAGGCTCTTGTCCAGCCACACAGTCTGTTCCGGGTCCGGCGGGAACACAGAGCCACGGCCACGGGACATGGCGGAGCCTGAACTGGCTCTCTTAAGACATTCAAGACCCGCCCTAACCAGTGTGGCTCAGTGGATGGAGCATCGGCCTGTGGACTGAAAGGTCCCGGGTTCGATTCCGGTCAAGGGCATGTGCCTTGGTTGCGGGCACATCCCCAGCGGGAGGTGTGCAGAAGGCAGCTGATCGCTGTTTCTCTCTCATCGATGTTTCTAACTCTCTATCCCTCCCCCCAACCTCTGTAAAACATCAATACAATATATTTTTTTAAAAAAGAAAAGAAATTCAAGACTCGCTTTCGAGGTGGAGGCCTGGTTCCTATGCACAATCCATCCTAGAAGGCCAACCCAGACCAAACCCCGCCTCCCAGCCCAGGTCCCTTCCCAAGGCAAAAGGGCCGGGCGGTCCCTCGGGCCTTGCAGCGGCTGCGGAGCTCCAGCACACCTCCCTCCGCCCACCTCCACCCCCACCCCCACCCCGGGCGCAGGTCACTCACCCACGTCCTGGTCCTTGGCCAGCTCCTCGTAGGACCCGTAGGCCTTGGGGATGTCGTGCTTCCGTGCAAACTCCTTGGCGCGGCTCAGGTCGCGGGCCGCCACGGCCACCACCTGAGACACGGGCGGGAGGTGATGGAGGAGGGAGTGATGGAGGAGGGAGGCGGTGGAGGAGGGAGGTGGTGGAGGAAGGAGGAGGGAGGCGGTGGAGGAGGGAGGCGATGGAGGCAGTGGAGGAGGGAGGCGGTGGAGGCAGTGGAGGAGGGAGGCGGTGGAGGAAGGAGGAGGGAGGCGGTGGAGGAGGGAGGCGGTGGAGGAGGGAGGTGATGGAGGAGGGAGGTGATGGAGGGGCCCCAGGGAACCGGAAACTCCACCCCCAAGACGGGAAGGGGGCTTTGGTCCTGGGGGGAGGGGTGACTGGAGGCTGGACACTGGGGTCCTGGTAGAGCGATGGGGCAAGCGATGGTCAAGCCCCCAAAATGCCTTCTCTTCATTGGACCCCGCCCCCAAGCCTCCCGGAGCTCGCGTGTATTTTTTATTTTTATTTTTTAAATATATTTTATAAAAATATTTTTTATTGATGTTTTACAGAGAGGAAGGGAGAAAGATAGAGAGTTAGAAACGTCGATGATAGAGAAACATCGATCAGCTGCCTGCTGCATACCCCCCACCGGGGATGTGCCCGCAACCAATGTACATGCCCCTGACCGGAATGGAACCCGGGACCCTTCAGTCCTCAGACGGACGCTCTACCGCTGAGCCAAACCGGTTTCGGCTCGCGTGTATTTAAAAAAAAAAAAAAAAAAAAAAATATATATATATATATATATATATATATATATATATATATTGATTGATTTCAGAGAGGAAGGAAGGAGAGATAGAAAACATCAATGATCAGAGAGAATCATTGATCAGCTGCCTCCTGCACGCCCCCCACTGGGGATGGAGCCCACAACCCGGAATCGAACCCGGGACCCTTCGGTCCGCAGGCCGACGCTCTATCCACTGAGCCAAGCCGGCTGGGGCCGGAGCCGCGTTTATGACAGCAGCGGAGAGGAGAGGGGAGGGGATCAGTTGTTTCACCGCCTTGAGGACTCGGAAGTCCGGACCCTAAGTCCCTCGGACCCAGGAGGCCCGGCCCCAGGACCCCGGGGGTGGGGGTGGGGGGCGCCGCACCTGGTGCTCGGAGCGAGGCAGCAGCCGCAGCACCGCCGTGAAGTCGCTGGAGATCAGGCCGGCGGACACGATGCCCCAGCGAAGCGCCATCGCCGCCGAGTCCGCGGTCCCCACACCCGCCGCTCCCCCCGCCGGAATGAATTAGGCCCCGACGCCGCGCCCACCGGGGGCGTGACCCCTTTCTCCGCCCCCATTGGCCCTACGCCGCTTCTCATTGGCCACCCAGCCTGCGCGTCCCGCCCAATGCCAAAAGGGCGTTTAATCCTAGCGTCCCCATTGGAAGAGCGTACCGTTGGCTCCGCCTTGGGGGTGGGACCAGAGACGCCTCGCGGCCGCCTCTGGACTGTAACCGCAGGGCAGTGCAGAGGGCTTTTCTTGTCAGTTTGGTCCTTGGGTAAGGTGACCAGACGTCCCGCTTCTGAGCAATTTGTCCCGCGTCCCGCGGCGTTTTTAAAAAGTCCCGATTCTTTTTTTAAAAGATTCTTTCCAAAAAAATCGGGACTTTTTAAAACGCCGCGGGACGCGGGACAAATTGTTCAGAATCGGGACTGTCCCGCCAAAAGCGGTCAGGACGTCTGGTCACCTTATCCTTGGGGCGTTTCCTTTCCTGATCCCTACCCTCTTCCTCTTTTGCTGAGAAAGTCGCGCACCCTTAGGCATTGTCCAGAGAGAGAGAGGACAGCTCTAGCCGGTGTGGCTCAGTGGATAGAACCTCAGCCCGCAGTCTGAAGGGTCCCATTCAGGTGAAGGGCAGGTACCTTGGGTGCAGGCTCCATCCGGACCCCGGTCAGGCGCGTGCAGGAGGCAACCAGTCCATGTCTCTCTCTCACATTGATGTCTCTCTCTCTCTCTCTCTCTCTCTCTCTCTACCTTCCACTCTCTAAAAATCAATAAAAGAAATATCCTTAAGTGAAGATAAATAAATGAAACGAAATGAAATAAATGAAATGAAAAAAGATTCTTTAAAAAAAACACACAGAGCCCTGGTTGGTTTGGCTCAATGGATAGAGCATCGGCCTGAGGACTGAGGGGTCCCAGGTTTGATTCCAGGCGAGGGCACATGTGGGCTCCATCCCTGGTAGTGGGCGTGCAGAAGGCAGCTAATCAATGGTTCTCTCTCATCATTGATGTTTCTATTCCTCTCTCCTTCTCCCTTCCTCTCTAAAATCAATAAAATATATATATATTTTAAATATATTTTATTTCTTTTTTACAGAGAGGAAGAGAGAGAGATAGAGAGCTAGAAACACCGATGAGAGAGAAACATAGACCAGCTGCCTCTTGCACACCCCCTACCGGGGATGTGCCCGCAACCAACATACATGCCCTTGACCGGAATCGAACCTGGGACCTTTCAGTCCGCAGACTGACGCTCTACCACTGAGCCAAACCGGTTTCGGCAATAAAATATATTTTTAAAAAACACACAGAGGGGGACCGGTTTGGCTCAATGGATAGAGCGTCGGCTTGGGGACTGAAGGGTCCCGGGTTCGATTCCGGTCAAGGGCATGTACCTTGGTTGCGGGCATATCCCCGGTAGGGGGTGTGCAAGAGGCAGCTGATCGATGACTCTCTCTCATCGATGTTTCTAACTATCTCTCTTCCTTCCTCTCTGTACAAAATCAATAAAATATATTTTTTTAAAAACACACACAGAGAGGACAGTAATAGCAAAGATAATAATAATTACTAATATTTATAGAGCACATGCTGTAGTCCAGAGCCCCTGTTTACTTTCCTCATCCCTAATTTTTTACCATGGACCTGCGCACTAGCTTCTGTAGCCCCCCATTTACAGAGAGAAGCAGACTCAGAGTGCCTCGGTCATTTTGTTCAGCCAAGATACGAAGACCTGCAAACCAGCTGCCTCCCAAGACCACGGTTTCAGAAGCCGGGCTGCAGTGCCTCTGAACCCGAGCCAGGCGGGCATGTCCCCAAACCCTCCTCGCCACTTCCTGGCTCTGCTGCTTTGCAGAGGGGTTTCCCTTTCTGGGTCTCTCTTTTCTTTCCTTTTTTACAAAAATATATTTTTTATTGATTTCAGAGAGGAAGGGAGAGGGAGAGAGAGATAGAAACATCAACAATGAGAGAGAATCATGGATCGGCTGCCTCCTGCACGCCCCCTACTAGGGATGGAGCCCAGAACTCGGGCATGTGCCTGACTGGGAATCGAACCCGGGACCTCCATGGGACGATGCTCCATCCACTGAGCCTCCACAGCTGGGCCTGAGTCTCGCTTTCCTGTTTTGAAAAACAGCTCACAATAGAGAGCTAAGAGGATTAACAGCTCTGGGGGGGCGGGGTCTAGCAGGTGAACTATAACAAATGATTATCCTCTAAGTCAATTGGCAAAGAGCCTGCCAACGTCACCCCCAGAGAATTAATCCCTTCCCCTTCCCTTGTAGACATTTAATTAAGACCTGAGTTTCCCACGGGGACTCACAGGTTCCAAGCTCACACAAACCGCTGAATAAAAATAGGAATGGGTCCTGGCCGGTTTGGCTCAGTGGACGGAGAGTTGGCCTGTGGACTCAAGAGTCACATTTGATTCAGGTCAAGGGCATGGACCTTGGTTGCAGGCACATCCCCAGTAGGGGGTGTGCAGGAGGCAGCTGATCGATATTTCTCTCTCATCGATGTTTCTAACTCTCTCTCCCTCTCCCTTTCTCTCTGTAAAAAAAAAAAAAAAATCAATAAAACATAATTTAAAAATATGAATGAATTGCACTGAGCACACAATATCAATCCTGTGGGGTTGAGGAAGGGAAGAGGAAAAAAATAATTTAAAATATATTTTTTAAAATATATTTTTATTGATTTTTTTACAGAGAGGAAGGGAGAGGGATAGAGAGTTAGAAAGATCAATGAGAGAGAAACATCGATTGGCTGCCTCCTGCACGCCCCCTACTGGGGATGTGCCCGCAACCAAGGCACATGCCCTTGACCGGAATCAAACCCGGGACCTTTCAGTCCGCAGGCTGAGGCTCTATCCACTGAGCCAAACCGGTTTTGGCAGAATTTAAAAAAAAAATTTAAAAATATATTTTATTGATTTTGTGCAGAGAGGAAGGGAGAGGGATAGAGAGTTAGAAAGATCAATGAGAGAGTCATCGATCAGCTGCCTCTGGCACACCCCCTACTGGGGATATGCCTGCAACCAAGATACATACCCTTGACCAGAATCGAACCAGGGACCCTTTAGTCCCCAAGCCGACGCTCTATCCACTGAGCCAAACCGGTTTCGGCATAATTTTAAATATTTTAAATTGATTTTTAGATGTGGGGAGCCGGCAAGGCTATGGCAGGCTCAGCCAGGCTCTGAGAGGGGGCTGGAAGGCTCATGCTGGCAGCCCAGTCGTTGTGCTGAGGGCCCTGCCGTCCTCGCTGGGACTCGCCCGTGGCCACGAGGACTGTGCCCTCTCCTCAGTCCGAGGCTTGGACCTGTCCAAACACTGTAGCCGCGACCCACATTTAGAGAGAGAGGAAGGGAGAGGGATAGAGCAGTGGTCAGCAAACTCATGAGTCCACAGAGCCAAATATCAACAGGACAACGACTGAAATTCCTTTTGAGAGCCGAAAACCGACTTCTGCGCATGGGCCACGAAGTTTCAATCGCACCCTACGTGCGCGCCCGGGAGAGGAGAGAGAGAGCTAGAAACATTGATGAGAGAGAAACATCGACCAGCTGCCTCCTGCACGCCCCCTACTGGGCATGTGCCCACAACCAAGGTACATGCCCTTGACCGGAATTGAACCTGGGACCTTTCAGTCCACAGTCCGATGCTGTATCCACTGAGCCAAACTAGTTTTGGCTAAAAAAGATATATTTTTAAAAAGGATCTTGCCCAATGACATACATAAACAAACGGGAGGGTCTGGATTGAAACCCAGCCCGTGAGGTCCAGAGCCCACACACTGAGCCTCGCCCGCCCTGTCTGGTTTACTTCGTAATTAAATAACCACTGACCCGAGGCCGGAATCCCTCGCTCAGCAGCCGGCGCCTTCTCTCCCTGGGAGGCAGACCACGGGATTATTCGAGGGACAGCGTGTCTGGGACCCAGGGTGAGAGGCCGGGGACTGACAGAGGGCACAGGCCTCAGGACTCAGAGGCGAAGGGTCCGAGAACACCCCCCCGTGGGGCTGCTGGCCTCAGCCGGCCGCGCTGTGGACTAGAGTCCAAGGAAGATGCCTGCTCGGAGCCCCTTGCTCTCTTTTAGAAACAAGCAGAAGGGCTGAAACCATCGGCGTGGCTCAGTGGATAGAGCGTCAGCCTGTGGACTGCAAGGTTCCAGGTTCGATTCCGGTCAAGGGCATGTACCTTGGTTGTGGGCACATCCTCAGTGGGGGGTATGCAAGAGGCAGCTAATCGATGTCTCTCTCTCATTGGTGTTTCTGACTCTCTATCCCTCTCTGTAAAAAAAAAAAAAAATCAATAAAAATATTTTTAAAAATAAATAAATCGGAAATATTGAAATGGAATCATAAAATATTTTTTTTAAAAATAAGCAAAAGGTTGATGCTAGGAGGTACCTCGTCTGAGCTTGGACACAGTCTCACGTGAGCGGGTGCAGCACATTCCAGGACTTGCTGGCAATCCCCTCCAGAGGCCTGGTGGGTAGGGTGGGGTCGTGGTCGGGGGTGGAGGGGAGGAGGAGTCTCGGTGAGAGGCGAAGGCCCTGCCCCAGACCCTGCACAGCCAGGAATTCCAGAAAGAGCCAATGGACACGCATATTTCCCGGGCCGGGGCCTGGGACACCAGGCTTTCTGTGTCCTCCCTCAGGCAGCTAGCGGTCAGGCCAGTGGAGATGGCGTGGGGAACAGCGGCAGAGGGAACAGCATGAGCGAGGGCTCAGAGGTGGGAAAGCCCTCGGGCCGTGGTCTGTAAACTCATTAGTCTGCAGAGCCAAACATCAAGAGGACAGGGATTGAATTCTCTTTGGAGAGCCACATTTCTTAAACGTAACCTTCTTCTAACGCCACGTCTTCAAAATAGACTCACCCAGGCCATGGTCAAAAGGGGCCAAAGAGCTGCATGTGGCTCTGGAGCCGCAGTTTGCCGACCACGGCCCTAGGGTGTTCTGGGCAGAGAAAAGGCCGTGTTGGCTGAAGGAACGAGGCCTGAGAGAGAAGCCAGGCTGGGGGAGCAGGTGGGGAGCCAGGACGGGGGGAGGAGGGTGTCCAGGGGAGCAGCGGAGCCGAGGGCGAGCCGTGAGCTTCTTGCTGTGGCAGCCATTAGGGACGTGACTCACACGCCCTCCGTTAACAGTTTCCTGCTGAGCTGGCCCTGCGCTGGGCGATGCTGGGGACCCACCGACAAACCTCAGCCACTCCCTGCCCCCCTGGTGGGGAACAGGCGCCACATGTGGTAGGCCTGACGTCCCCCCACAGATCCCACATTTGCCCTGACCGGTTTGGCTCAGTCGGTAGAGTGTCAGCTTGTGGACTGAAGGGTCCAGGCTTCGATTCTGGTCTAGGGCACATGCCCGGTGGGGGTTGTGCAGGAGGCTGCCGATCAATGCTTCTCTCGATCAATGCTTCTCTCTCATCGTTGATGTCTCTCTCTCTCTCTCCCTCCTCTCTCAAATCAATAAAATATATTGGGGGGAAATTAAAAATAAAGAAACCACGTAGTTTGGGTAGGTGTTCTCTTAGGAAATATATTTTTTAGCCGAGACTGGTTTGGCTCAATGGATAGAGAGTCGGCTTGGGGACTGAAGGGTCCCGGGTTCGATTCCGGTCAAGGGCATGTACCTTGGTTGCGGGCACAACCCCAGTAGGGGGTGTGCAAGAGGCAGCTGATCAATGACTCTCTCTCATCGATGTTTCTAACTCTCCATCTTTCTCCCTTCCTCTCTGTACAAAATAAATAAAATATATTTAATATATATATATATATATATATATATATATATATTTTTTTTTTTAATCCCCCCGAGGATATGAGATGTTTTTCTTGGATTCTAGAGACGAAAGAGAGAGGGAGACGAAGAGGGAGAGAAACATGGATGTGAGGGAGTAGCAAGGGTTGTCTCCTGTCCACACCCCAACCAGGGATGGACCCGCAACCCTTCTCTGCACAGGATGCTCTAGCCACCCGGGCCACACGGGCCAGGGCGAGAGCCACCAGGGTAAACGCTTTGCACACACAGATCAAAAGGGAATGCTTTTCAGAGGAACACAGAGGGCCGTCAGGTAGGACTCTGGCACTTTAAGCCTGGAACGAAAGGCCGGGCGGGAGGCGGGGCGGGCGGGGGCCGCTCCAGGGCAGCGCTCCCTTCTCTGTGCCTGCAGGGCGCTCTGAGTGACCCCTGAGCCTCCCTCTCCGTGTTCCCTGGGCGTCCTTTGGGGGAGACACTTGCCAATGAAGAATCGCAGATGGCGGTTCCCTGAGGAGACCTGTCCGGCCCCCGCCATCTGCGAGGGCCGGACAGGTCTCTTCAGGGATGGGAGCCCGAGAGGTTCCTAGCACTGACCTCCGATTTCCGGTGGGAGCCACATCCCGTGGGCACGACCCAGTCCTTTAAAGAGCTGGGACCCGCTACCCCTGTGGGACGGGGGACCGGGGTGTCTCCCCCACTGCAACAGTCCAGCTCCCATTTTCCCAAGAGAAGCAGGCAGTCATTCAAGTTCAGCTGAGGAGGGTGGGGTGGCACCCGCGACTTCCCAGAACCAGTCAGTACATGGCCGTGGGCCCCCCAGGGAATTTCTAGGCTCCTTTATCTACCCCACCCAGGCCTGGGGCTGTGTTGGCACGCCAGCTCTCAGAGGGGGGTGTGGGGAATGGGCGGGGCTGGCAGGGAGCCTCTGTCCATTTCCTCCGTCAGCTGCCGGGAGGCAGGTGTGACATCCGGAGCAGCTGCAGCCGCTTTGGGATAAGAGGAGCGCAGCACCCGGCCGACCAAGGGGAGACCCGGGTCCCTGAGGCTCTGGGGCCACCCCACCGCGGGCCTTCTTGTTTGGGGTGTGGCTTCTCTCCCTCTCCCTTCACTTTTCCTCATTGTGAAGTCTAGGTTTGGGTTTTCTGTCCGGTGGGTGAAAGGATCCCACTGAAGTGTGTGTGTGCACGTATGTGTGCACGTGTGTGTGTGCACGTATGTGTGCACGTGTGTGTGTGTGCCTGCGTGTGTGTGTGTGCGCATGTGTGTGTGTGTGCACGTGTGTGTGTGTGTGCATGTGTGCAGTGGACTCATCAGGAGAAAACAGAAAGATGCCCAGAGGCAGCCTCTCGGAAAAGCTTGGGCTGAACCTTAAAGAACGAGCAGGACTTGGGTTCTCGGAGGGAACGGCAGCTGCAAAGACAGAGGCTGGTCGGGTCCGGGAGGTGTATTTGGATGGCGCTGGACACAGCAGGACACACAGCAGTGAGGTAAGGCCGGGGGGGCCTGGGCCTCCCTCCGAGGCTCAGGGGGGGCGCCTGATCCTGGGGGGCGGGGGGCAGCTCCGGGACCCTCCCGTGGCTGTGCGGGCGGGGGGCGGGGGGCCCGGCCACGGGGGGGGGGGGGGGGGGGGCCAGGCTGAGGAGGCCGAAAGCCGGGGCCAGGGGGTCGGCCCTCCAGGGGGCAGCGGATCCGCGGAGGACTCTGCCGCCCGGGCCCCGAGTGGCCACACGCCGGACTCCAGGCATCGCTGGTCCCACACAAGGCGGAGGAGCGACTCGGGGACGCCCACGCCTCCTGCAGCGGCAGCCGTGGGGTGCAGGATGCTGGAGTGGCCCCGACCCGGAGCGGCGAGGCAGGGACACCACCGCCCCCGCCCCGGGAGGGAGGGGGCCCCGAAGCCAGCTGACCCCCTGAAGGTCCCCATGAGCCCTGGAGCGGGTCCCGGGGGCGGAGCCTGGAGGCGGAGCAGCAGGTGGCGATGTGGGAGGAGCCGCCTCATCCCTTCCCCGGTGGCAGTCCCCGGCTCCGTCCGTCCCCGAGATCACAGGTGCTGGGGATCCAGCGGGGGCAGCTCGGGGGGCTGTTCCAGAACCTTCTTCTCCGAAGCAACTGCGTCCTTCTGGTCACTGGCGGGAGCTGGCACAGGAGCGTCATCTGGAGATGAAGGGAGGAAACGGTGGCACTAGACATCCCACGCCTCCTCCCTCAGACCAGGAGCCCACCCCCTCCTCCCTCAGACCCAGGGGTCCAGGCCCCCAGCCCCTCCTCCCTCAGACCCAGGGGTCCAGGCCCCTAGCCCCTACTCGCTCAGACCCAGGGGTCCAGGCCCCCAGCCCCTCCTCCCTCAGACCCAGGGTCCAGGCCCCCAGCCCTCCTCCCTCAGACCCAGGGGTCCAGGCCCCCAGCCCTCCTCCCTCGGACTCAGGGGTCCAGGCCCCCAGCCCTCCTCCCTCAGACCAGGAGCCCAGGCCCCCAGCCCTCCTCCCTCGGACCCAGGGGTCCAGGCCCAGCCCCTCCTCCCTCAGACCAGGAGTCCAGGCCCCCAGCCCTCCTCCCTCAGACCCAGGGGTCCAGGCCCCCAGCCCTCCTCCCTCAGACCCAGGGGTCCAGGCCCCCAGCCCTCCTCCCTCAGACCCAGGGGTCCAGGCCCCCAGCCCTCCTCCATCAGACCCAGGGGTCCAGGCCCCCAGCCCTCCTCCCTCAGACCCAGGGGTCCAGGCCCCCAGCCCTCCTCCCTCAGACCCAGGGGTCCAGGCCCCCAGCCCTCCTCCCTCGGACTCAGGGGTCCAGGCCCCCAGCCCTCCTCCCTCGGACTCAGGGGTCCAGGCCCCCATCCCTCCTCCCTCAGACCCAGGGGTCCAGGCCCCCAGCCCCTACTCCCTCAGACCCAGGGGTCCAGGCCCCCAGCCCCTCCTCCCTCAGACACAGGGGTCCAGCCCCTCCTCCCTCAGACACAGGGGTCCAGGCCCCCAGCCCCTCCTCCCTCAGACTCAGGGGTCCAGGCCCCCAGTCCCTCCCCCGCCTGGGGGCAGGCCGGCACCTGTGTGGTGGGGCTGGAACTTGAGCTGTCCCTCGGGGCCAGGGGCTGGGGCATTGTGGTCTTGCTGCTGCTGCTGCTGCTGCTGCTGCTTCCTCTGTTCCATTTGCAGAACGGCCTGTGGGGGGTGAGGGTTACGCAGCAAGAGCGTGTGAGCCCCCATCCTGCCAAGGGCTCCTCGTCCTTTCTTTGTGGGGCTCAGTTCTTCCTCATTGGCAGTCGGGTTTAATAATAAAGACCCCACTCATTCCCTGGCTGGTTTGGCTCAGTGGGTAGAGTGTCGACCTGCAGACTGAAAGGTCCCAGGTTCGATTCCCGTCAAGGGCATGTACATGGGTTAAGGGCACATCCCCTGGGGAGGTGTGCAGGAGGCAGCTGATCGGTGTTTCTAACTCTCTATCCCTCTCCCTTCCTCTCTGTGAAAAATCAGTAATAAATAATAATAACAATAATAAAAGACCCTGTTCAGCCTCCCTCGTCATGGCCCGGGTTGCACGTTGGGACAGAAAAGCCCTCCTTGAACTCCTACTGGAATCTACCTTTGTCCCTGCTTTCCCCACTTTCTCCCTCTTACAACCCCCGCCGTTATCCAACACGAGAGGCCTGGTGTAGGAAATTCATGTCCCTCAGGCCAGCCTGCACCCTTTCTAATCTGGGACCCCTCGAGGGATGTCCGACTGCCCGTTTAGACCTGTTCCCAGTAGGATCAGGCCTAGACGGGCAGTCGGACATCCCTCTCACAATCTAGAACTGCTGGCCCAACTGCTCATCTGCCTGCCTTTCTGATTGCCCCGAAACGCTTCTGCCTGCCAGCCTGACCACCCCCTCACCACTCCTCTGATAGCCTGACTGATGTCTAACTGCTCCCCTGCCAGCCTGTTTGCCTCTAACTACCCTCTCTTGCTGGCCTGGTCTCTCCCAACTGCCCTCCTCTGCTGACCATCTTTTGTCCACATAGGGGCAGGATCTTTGACCATCTTGTGTGTTGGAGTGATGGTCAATTTGCATATTACTCTTTTATTAGATACGATAGAGGCCTAGTGCATGGGTGGAGGCCAGGTGTGCCCTGAAGGGTGTCCCAGATCAGGGTAGGTGTTCCTTTGGGGTGTGGGGTGGCCTGGGTGAGGGGCCTGTGGTGGTTTAGAGGCTGGCCATGCCCCCTGGTGACCCATGTGAAGACCCTGGTATTTGGGATTTATGTAACTTCTACAATTGAAACTTTGCAGCCTAGAGTGGAGCCCAGCCTTTTGCTTGCTCTGTGGCTGCTGCCATTTCTGTTGAAACTTATTTATTCTCTATAATTGAAACTGTGTAGTCTGGATTGGAGGCCTAGACCAGCCAGAGCTGCAGAAACTTGGCTTCCTCCATCACTGGCGGCAACCCTGGCCTCCTGCTCTTCCAGTTCCACGGCTGCCGCCATTTCCGTTTGGATTTATTTACCTTCTATATTTGAAACTTTGTAGCCTGGAGTGGAGGCCTGGGCAGGGGAAACCCAAGCCTCCCTCATGCTCTCTAGGGCTACAGCCATATTCATTGGGCTTATTTGCATATTTGCTCCTGATTGGCTTGTGGGTGTGGCTTGTGGGTATGGCGGAGGTATGGTCAATTTGCATATTGCTCTGTTATTAGATAGGATGGCAGCTGTGGAGCTGTCGGGCGGGACTTTGATAGGAAGACCGATCAGTGATTAAACAGTGACCACAGCATCTGGACACCCCGGCCCAGGGCCCCAGGGCGTCACCTGCTGCAGCTCTCTCTTCTGGGCCTCCAGGCGGCCCTGGGAGCGGCCCAGAGCCTCCGTCTCCTGGCTGAGGCGCTGGGCCTGGGCGTTCAGCTCGGCCTCCCGGGCCGCCAGCTCCTCCTCAAAGCGCCTCAGCTCCTCCTCCGTGTAGGCAGGGTGCATCTCCACCGTCTGGGAGGGGGTGAGGGAGGGGCTGTTAGCAGGGACCGCGGCGCCGGCCACCCCTGTGGAGGGCTCTGCCGAGGAGGGCTGGAGCCGGGAGGCTTGCCCCGGGGGCCGGCAGGGACAAGTGGGACCGGGAGGGGCATGGAGACCAGGGAGAGCGGAGGACAGAGGGGCTGTGGGTGGGATTGGGGGGGCGGGGGGGCAGGGGGTGGGGGTCCAGTGCCTAAGAGCAGCGGCCTTGGCTGGGAGAGACGCGTCCTTACCTCCCAGCCCTCCCCGTTGTCCCCGAAGTCCTTCCTCTGGGTGGACGCGAGGAACTCCTCCAGGGTCACCAGGCGGTCCTGGTTCGTGTCCACCTGGGGAGCCAGGGGAGGGTGAGCCACGGAGCTGCCCCCCACCCCCGGGTCCCCACCCCCCTCCCTCCAGGCCCGGCTCCCCCCTCACGTTCTTCATCACGTGCTCCCGCATGCGCAGCCGCTCCTCCTCCATCTCCCGCATGTCGTCCTCCTCGTTCTTGGGGTCGTACACCTTCTCCAGCTGCAGAGTCCAGCGGGAGGGAGGACATGGGGAGGGGCCCAGGGCAACCGCTTTCCCAAGCTACGCCACCCATGAGTCCTTGGGGCACCCTGACATTCTCGGTGAGCCTTTTTTTTTTTTCCCCCCACTCTTTGCCCCTGAGGCTGCTGGGAGTTGTAGTTTTTCCTGAACTCACCTCCAGAGGGCGCTAAGGAAGGACCACGCGGGTGATCCGGGCATCCCCTGCGGCCAGGGCTCCCCAGACACTCACCTCCTTGGTGAAGAGCGCCTCCAGCTCCTGCTCATCCAGGACACCGTCACTGTTGATATCTGGGGGAAGACCACACAGATCTTGGGGGGCCGAGGACGGGGTGGGTCAGGCCCCTGAGGGACCAGCTGGAGCAGGAATCTGGGCTGAGACGGGATCTGTTGTAGAGGACAGGTCTCCGATGGTAGAACGGTGGCCTCCAGCTTCAGTGCTCCCCCCTCCGCCCCCCAGGCCTCCTGCTAGGACAGTCCGTTCCCTTCTAACCAGGGTCCCAAGAAGGGAGGAGAGGAAGGGGAGACCGTTCTTGGGACCGCTGTCATGCAGGATGACTCGATCCCGAAGGAGCTAGGGATCAACCCCTCTGCACAGGACCCGGGGGGTTCCAATTCCTTAGCGGGAAGAGCCACATTTCAAGTGCTGCATGGTCGCGTGGGGGGGGTGGTGGTGGCTGCTATACACAGGCCATTGGAACATAGAGCATTTCCGTCGGCATGGAAGGGTCTACTAGACCAGCGGTCGGCAAACCGCGGCTCTCGAGAGCCACGTGAGGCTCTCGAGCTGCGGTGTGCCGCTCTGTTGACTAATGAGTTTGCCGACCCCTGTCCTAGACAAACCTTTCCTGACCAGGCTACCAAAAATGGCCGTTCTAGGCTCTTAACCCTGTGGTCCTCACTTCCAGGGTCCAGAGCCTCAGAATCCAGCCCGGGCCTTGGGACACCCTCCCCACCTTACCATGCAGTATGAAGAAGGTCTTGGGGTTAAACCTGTTGGGGTCCAATCCATCCAGCTCCTCCCACACCTCCTTCAACTGGGCTTGGCTGCCCTGTGGAGGTGAGAGCGAGGGGCTCATGAGTAAGAAGGGAAGAAGCTAGGGAAACCCTAGATGCCCCCATCTCTCAAAGTCATTGCCCCTCGATCAAGAAAACTACAACTCCCAGAAGCCCCTGGGCAGAGGTAGGCACATTAAAAAGGACTCTTGCCACAGGGTCTGCTGGGAGTTGTAGTTTTGCGGCTACATCCTTGCTTTGTGGAACTCAAGGAATTAGACATGGGGTGGGGTGGGGGGGTGGGGGACGACGACGGGGAAGGTGGGTGCGAATGATGTTCCTCACAGGCACGTTGACTTTGGGGTGCTCTCGGTGCCGGCGCTGTTGCTCTTCCAGCTTCCTCTCTGCCTCCTTCCGCTGCTCCTCCCCCAGCGACTCCAGGTAGCGGCGCCTCTCGTGTTCCTTGAGCATCTCGTAGCGTTTGAACTCTTCATGATGGGCCGCATCGAACTGGGCGAGGTCACGGGTGGCCTGGAGGGAGGCACACGGTCACTCTCGTCTCACCTCTACGTCCGGGGTCAAAGGTCCCACCTTCCAATGCCAGGCTGTTGACTCAGAACCTGGGTCGCCTGTCCTGATCTCACGGCACTTGGTCTCTGGCTCACTCTTGCCCCATAACACAGCCTCTTTGTTCAAAAGAGATTAGGAGGGTTCCTTTAACTCACCTCTTTCAAGTCCCCCACAATGTCAAGATCTTGGAGGAATAAATATTTATTTTATTTATTTTTATATTTTATTGATTCTTTACAGAGAGGAAGGGAGAGGGATACGGAGCTAGAATCATCAATGAAAGAGAAACATTGAACAGCTGCCTCTTGCACCCCCCCCCCCACTGGGGATGTGCCCGCAACCAAGGTACATGCCCTTGACCGGAATCGAACCTGGGACCCTTGAGTCCGCAGACCAACGCTCTATCCACTGAGCCAAACCGGTTTCAACTGGAATAAGTAATTTAAAAAAACACCCCCACACGGTGTACTTAGTATGAAAGGCTGCACAGCTTGGGGGTAAAGAAGATGAGGTCTCTAATTATTTTGCTCAGAATTCAAAGCCAGGCTCTGCGGGGTGAACAAATCCCACTACCTGTGTGCTCCTGGGCAGCTAACTCAGCCTCTCTGTGCCTCCATTTCTACCTCTGTGAACATGGAGATGGTAATACTACACAGAGTTGAATAGTGTCTCCCCCCACACACAAAAGTTCATGTCCAGCCCAAGCTGGTTTGGCTCAGTGGATAGAGCATCGGCCTGCGGACTGAAGGGTCTCAGGTTCGATTCCGGTCAAGGGCATGTGCCAGGGTTGTGGGATTGATCCCAAGTAGGGAACGTGCAGGAGGCAGTCAATCAATGATTCTCTCTCATCGATGTTATTATCTCTCTCTCTCTCTCATTCTCTCTTTGTCTCTCTCCTCCCTCCATGCCTCTCTGGAATCATAAAAAACATATTTGGGGGGTGGGGGGGAACCACAAAAAAAGGTCATGTCCAGCCCTAACCAGTTTGGTTCAGTGGATGGAGCATCGGCCTTCGGACTGAAGGGTCCCGGGTTTTGATTCTGGTCAGGGGCACATGCCCGGTTGCTGGCTCCATCCCCAGTAGGGGTCGTGCAGGAAGCAGCCGATCAATGATTCTCTCGCATCCTTGATGTTTCTCTCTCTCTCATTCTCCCTTCCTCTCTGAAATCAATAAAAGTATTTTTTTTTAAATCATCTCCAGCTGAAACCGGTTTGGCTCAATGAATAGAGCATCGGCCTGCGGAGTGAGGGGGTCCAGGTTCGATTCCGGTCAAGGGCATGTACCTTGGTTGTGGGCCCATCCCCAGTGGGGGGTGTGCAGGAGGCAGCTGGTCAATGTTTCTCTCTCATCAATGTTTCTAGCTCTCTATCCCTCTCCCTTTCTCTCTGTAAAAAAATCAATAAATAAAGTTATATTTTTTTAAACATCATGTCCACTCAGAACCTCAGTACGTGACCTCATTTGGAAGTAGGATCCTGGCAGATGTAATCCGTTATAATGAGGACCTACTGGATTAGGATGGGCCCTCCATCCAACGAACGGCTTCTTTATAAGAAAGCTACAGAGAGGTCCCAGAGAGACTTGGGGAGAGCACCAGGGAGGCAGAGCCTGGAGCGATGTGCCTGCAAGCCAAGGAATGCTGGCAGCCCCCAGAGGCTGGAAGAGCAGGAAGCAGGTCTTCCCGGGCAGCCTCCGAGGAGAGCACCGGCCCGGAGCCTTGGCTTTGGCTCAGGGATGCCAGCGTTGGACTTGCCGCCTCCGGAACCGTGAGAGGCGACACGTCTGCCGTGTTAAGCCATCGAGTCTGGAGCAGTGTGCTACGGCAGCCTCAGGGAACGAGCACACCCAGGAAGACCCTCCTCCATCTCTGACCTACACGGACTAATACATGCGTGTGTTAGTGGTTGTTACATGGAAGCAACAGGAAGCAGATACAGCTGTGGTGAGGGGAACAGATGGTATAGATGGGGTTCTCATGCTGAGACCACGGCGGCCCACAGGAGACAATGGTCAGTGTCCAAGAATCATCCAGCCCCGCCAAAACCGGTGTGGCTCAGTGGACAGAGCGTTGGCCTGCGGACTGAAAGGTCCCAGGTTCGATTCCGGTCAAGGGCATGTACCTTGGTTGTGGGCACATCCCCGGTGGGGGGAGGGAGGGTGCAGGAGGCAGCTAGTAGATGTTTCTCTCTCATCGATGTTTCTAGCTCTCTATCCTTCTCCCTTCCTCTCTGTGACAAATCAATAAAATATATATATATTTTAAAAAGGATCATCCAGCCCCAAATGTCAAGAGGGCCGAGTTGGGAAACCCTGCTGACGAGCGTGGAAGGCAGAAGCAAGGTGCCCAGCGAGGAAGCAGCCGAGGGGAACTGAGATGGGGGAACGATAGCGGGGCTGGAGTAAAGCGGACCGTTTCTCGAATGCTCTGGAAACAACTGGCAGAAACAGCCCAGGGCTGGGCCGGACTCCACTAGCCGCTGCTATTATCTTCGCGGCCACTAGATGGAGCTCCAGGCGGCCAGGAGAGCAGGGCCCAGGCCAGGCCAGGCTGAGGGGTGGACTCTGTCCCCAGAGGGCAGTGCGTAGGCAGAGGCAGGGGCATCGCTCCGACACTCGGCCTTTGCAGTGGGGAGGGCTGCAGACCCTTCCGCAGAGCAGCACGGACGTGCCCCGGAGGCTGCTGTGACAGTACCATCGGCTGGGTGGCTTACGACACACATGTCATCCCGCAGGCGGGAGGCCGGAGGCCTGGAGTGAGTTCCGCTGACTGGAGGTGTTGGCAGCCTGTGCGCCTCGGCCTTTCCAGCTTCTAGAGCGGATTCCGGGAGCGTCTGGCTTCAGGGGCCGACACCTGTCCTCACAGCTCCCGCGGCCGCCCCTTTCAAGGCCCTTTGTGCTGAGATCGGGGGCCGCTGGGTGACCAGGACCAGCCCACCAGCTCAGGACCCTCAACACAGTCATGGCTGCGTTTTCCCTGAAATGGTCCCATGCCCACAGGTTCCATGGAAGAGGGTGGGACATCCTTTTTGTGTTTTTTTAAATTTTATTGATTTATTACAGAGGAAGGGAGAGGGATAGAGAGTTAGAAACATCGATCAGCTGCCTCCTGCACGCCCCCCACTGGGGATGTGCCTGCAACCAAGGTACATGCCCTTGACCGGAATCCAACCTGGAACCTTTCAGTCCGCAAGCCGACGCTCTATCCACTGAGCCAAACCGGCTTCGGCAATCCCTGCCTTTTTTTTAAGGTTGAAAAATATATATTTTTTTGCTCTAACCGGTTTGGCTCATTGGATAGAGTGTCAGCCTGTGGACTGAAGGGTCCCGGGTTCGATTCCGGTCAAGGGTATGTACCTTGGTTGCAGGCACATCCCCAGTGTGGGGTGTGCAGGAGGCGGCTGACCGGTGTTTCTCTCTCATCTGATGTTTTTAACTCTCTATCCCTCTCTCTTCCTCTCTGTAAAAAAATCAATAAAATATATTTTTTAATAAAGAAAATATAAATATATTTATATTATTGATTTCAGAGAGGAAGGGAGAGGAAGAGAGAGATAGAAACATCAATTATGAGAGAGAATCATTAATCGACTACCTTCTGCATGCCCCACATTGGGGATTGAACCCACAACCCGGGCATGTGCCTTTGACTGGAAATTGAACCATGAACTCCCAGTTCATAGGTGTCACTGAGCCACACTAGCTGGGCTTTTTTTTTTTAAAGATTTTCTATATCTATATCTATCTATCCACATATATATATATGTGGATAGATACAGATATAGATATATAAAATGATTTCAGAGAGAAGGGAGGAGAGATGGAAACATCGGTGATGAGAGACTCATTGATCAGCTGCCTCTTGCAGGCCCACACTGGGATCGAGCCTGCAACTGGGGCAGGTGCCCGGACCAGGAATTGAACCGGGGCCCTCCTGGTTCATAGGTCAAAGCTTAACCACTGAGCCACCTCAGCCGGTCTTGAAAGCCAGAGCCCAGGAGGGATGTGAGACCAGGTCTGGGTGGAACCGAGCCCGTGCTGCTGCCTTCACTCTGGGAAGGGGTTTTACCGTGTTTCCCCGAAAATAAGACCTAGCGCATATTTGGGAGCAATAATGAATATAAGACACTGTCTTATTTTCGGGGAAACAGGTAGCTTGCCCCAGGCCCTCTCCAGCGCCGGCCTCGGGAATGCCAGGCAGAGGTGAGCGGGCCTGCGTGCCGGCTCTGTGCCGCCCCCCCTCCCAGCTCCTGTCCTCCGCCTGTGCCCCCTCACGCTACCGTCTGGATCAGCAGCTCCAGGTCCCGGGCCTCGAACGTGTGCTGGTTCTGAGGATCCAGGTGCTCGAACTGCTTCAGGAGGCCCAGGTGATCCAGCTGTGCGTCTGGAGGAGGGGAAAGAAGGGGAAACCAGCTCATGGAATGTTCTTTCAAAATCCCTGCCCTGGCCCTAACCGGTTTGGCTCAGTGGATAGAGCATCGGCCTGTGGACTCGAGGGTCCCAGGTTCTGTTCCGGCCAAGGGCATGTGCCTTGGCTGCGGGCACATCCCCAGTGGGGGGTGTGCAGGAGGCAGCTGGTCCATGTTTTTCTCTCATCGATGTTTCTTTTTTTCTTTCTTTCTTTCTTTTTTTTTTTTAATATATTTTATTGATATTTTACAGAGAGGAAGGGAGAGAGCTAGAGAGCTAGAAACGTCTGAGGGAGGAGGGGCTGGGGCCTGGACCCCCACCTCTGTTCGCTGGCCCCGCCCCCCAGCCCCACCCCTGCTCCCTGGGCCTGCCCCTCAGCCCCACCCCTGCTCCCTGGCCTGCCCCCCCAGCCCCACCCCTGCTCCCTGGCCTGCCCCCCAGACCCAACCCTGCTCCCTGGCCTGCCCCCCCAGCCCCACCCCTGCTCCCTGGGCCTGCCCCTCAGCCCCACCCCTGCTCCCTGGGCCTGCCCCCCTGCCCCACCCCTGCTCACTGGGCTCCTGCTCCGCGTCCATCTTGGCCTTGAGCAGCATCCGAAGCCGGGACACCTCCTGCCGCTTGAGCTCGTCCAGCTTGGTGCGGACGTGATGGCTGACGAAGTCCAGCTCCCGGCTCAGCTTCCCGCTCTGGAGAGAGGGGCCCGGTCAGGCGGAGGGGGAGAGGGGCACGGCCAGGGGGAGGGGAGAGGGGAACGGTCAGGAGGAGGGGGAGGGGGGCGTGGTCAGGGGGAGGGGAGAGAGGGGCACGGTCAGGGGGAGGGGGAGAGGGGCCCGGTCAGGAGGAGGGGGGAGAGGGGCGGGGTCAGGGGAGGGGGAGAGGGGCGCGGTCAGGGGGAGGGGGAGAGGGGCACGGCCAGGGGTAGGGGGAGAGGGGCACGGTCAGGGGGAGGGGAGATGGGCCCGGTCAGGAGGAGGGGGAGAGGGGCGCGGTCAGGGGGAGGGGGAGAGGGGCCCGGTCAGGCGGAGGGGGAGAGGGGCACGGTCAGGAGGAGGGGGGAGAGGGGCACGGTCAGGAGGGGGGAGAGGGGCCCGGTCAGGCGGAGGGGGAGAGGGGCACGGTCAGGAGGAGGGGGGAGAGGGGCACGGTCAGGGGGAGGGGGGAGAGGGGCCCGGTCAGGAGGGGGGAGAGGGGCCCGGTCAGGGGGAGAGGGGCGCGGCCAGGGGGAGGGGGAGAGGGGCCCGGTCAGGAGGAGGGGGGAGAGGGGCCCGGTCAGGAGGGGGGAGAGGGGCCCGGTCAGGGGGAGAGGGGCGCGGCCAGGGGGAGGGGGAGAGGGGACGCGGTCAGGCGGAGGGGGAGAGGGGCACGGTCAGGGGGAGGGGGGAGAGGGGCACGGTCAGGAGGAGGGGGAGAGGGGCGCGGTCAGGGGGAGGGGGAGAGGGGCCCGGCCAGGCAGAGGGGGGAGAGAGGGGCCCGGTCAGGCGGAGGGGGAGAGGGGCACGGTCAGGGGGAGGGGGGAGAGGGGCACGGTCAGGGGGAGGGGGGAGAGGGGCACGGTCAGGGGGAGGGGGGAGAGGGGCACGGTCAGGAGGAGGGGAGAGGGGGCCCGGTCAGGGGGAGAGGGGCGCGGCCAGGGGGAGGGGGAGAGGGGCCCGGTCAGGCGGAGGGGGGGAGAGAGGGGCACGGTCAGGAGGAGGGGGAGAGGGGCGCGGTCAGGCGGAGGGGGGGAGAGGGGGGCACGGTCAGGAGGAGGGGGGAGAGGGGCGCGGTTAGGCGGAGGGGGAGAGGGGAACGGTCAGGGGGAGGGGGGGAGAGGGGGGCACGGTCAGGAGGAGGGGGAGATGGGCACGGTCAGGCGGAGGGGGAGAGGGGAACGGTCAGGGGGAGGGGAGAGGGGAACGGTCAGGGGGAGGGGAGAGGGGCACGGTCAGGAGGGGGAGATGGGCACGGTCAGGGGGAGGGGGGAGAGGGGCCCGGTTAGGAGAAGGGGGAGAGGGGCCGGTCAGGAGGGGGAGAGGGGCACGGTCAGGAGGAGGGGGAGATGGGCACGGTCAGGCGGAGGGGGAGAGGGGAACGGTCAGGGGGAGGGGAGAGGGGAACGGTCAGGGGGAGGGGAGAGGGGCACGGTCAGGAGGGGGAGATGGGCACGGTCAGGGGGAGGGGGGAGAGGGGCCCGGTTAGGAGAAGGGGGAGAGGGGCCGGTCAGGAGGGGGAGAGGGGCACGGCCAGGAGGAGGGGGAGAGGGGCACGGTCAGGGGGAGGGGGAGAGGGGCACGGCCAGGAGGGGGGGGAGAGGGGCGCGGTCAGGGGGAGGGGGAGAGGGGCACGGTCAGGCGGAGGGGGAGAGGGGCACGGTCAGGCGGAGGGGGAGAGGGGCACGGTCAGGAGGGGGGAGAGGGGCCCAGTCAGGAGGGGGGGGAGAGGGGCCCGGCCAGGTGGAGGCCGGGCAGGACGGGCTCCGGCCTCCGGGAACCTCCCACCAGCTCCCTCGTGCCCCCCCCCCAGGGCTCCAGAGAGGCCCCAGACAGGGCCCCAGCCCCTCAGCTCGGCGCCGGGCCTGCCCGCCCCTGTCCCCCGCCTCCCGCCACTCATCCCACCGGCCCCAGCGGCTGTCCCTGCGGCAGGGCCCCCCGGCCTCCCACGGCCCGGCCTCTGCGGGACGCCTCCCACCCCGCTTCCCAGGCCCGACCGACGCTCCTGTCCTGCCAGGGGCTCCCCTCTGTGAGCCGGGAATGATCAGGCGGATCCTCCTGGTGCGGAAAGCTCCGAGCTCAGTGCTGAGCGCCCAGGCACTCACCCAGGAGGACGCCCAAACCCTGTGCAAGGCTCGCCTGGGACACACCAAACCCGAACCCGGTTCACAGGCGGGGAAACTGAGGCACGGCAAGGGGAGGTCACCGCGCTGGCAAGTGGCGGAGCTGAGGCTGGGAGCCCGGGACCTCCGCCCCGGCGCCTAACCACACTCTGTTCCCCAAGTCAAGGGGACCAGGCGTCCCGCTTTTGGCGGGACAGTCCCGATCTCTAACCATCTGTCCCGCTGCGTTTTAAAAAAAAGGCCCGATTTTTTTTTTCCAATTCCAATTTGTCCCGCGACATTAAAAAAAAAAAAAAAAAAAGGCCGAAACCGGTTTGGCTCAGTGGATAGAGCGTCGGCTTGGGGACTGAAGGGTCCCAGGTTTGATTCCGGTCAAGGGCATGTACCTTGGTTGCGGGCACATCCCCAGTGGGGGGTGTGCAAAAGGCAGCTGATCGATGTTTCTCTCTCATCAATGTTTCTAACTTGCTATCTCTCTCCCTTCCTCTCTACAAAATCAATAAAATATATTTAAAAAAAAAAAAAAGGCCCGATTTTTTCAAAAAAATCGGGACTTTTTTAAAATGCCGCGGGACAAATTGTTAAAAATTGGGACTGTCCCGCCAAAAGCGGGATGTCTGGTCATCTTACCCAAGTCCCTTCCCCGGTGTGTGAGGGCGGGAGCCACTGGGCCCCTTTAAGAAATCCAGTCCTTGCCGAAACCGGTGTGGCTCACTGGATAGAGAGTTGGCCTGTGGACCGAAGGGTCCTGGGTTCGATTCCGGTCAAGGGCATGTACCTTGGTTGCGGGCACATCCCCAGTGGGGGGTGTGAGGGATGCAGTTGATCAATGTTTCTCTCTCATTGATGTTTCTAACTCTCCCTCTCCCTTCCTCTCTGTAAAAAAATCAATAAAAATAAAAAAAAACGGGGACTTTTAAATTTATTTTTAATTCATTCATTCATTCATTCATTTAAAGTATATTTTATTGATTTTTTACAGAGAGGAAGAGAGAGGGTTAGAGAGTTAGAAACATCGATGAGAGGGGAGAGGGATAGGAGTTAGAAACATCCATCAGCTGCCTCCTGCACACCCCCCACTGGGGATGTGCCTGCAACCAGTGTACATGCCCTTGACCGGAATCGAACCCGGGACCCCTTAGTCCGCAGGCTGACACTCTATCCATTGAACCAAACCGATTAGGGCAAATCGGGACTTTTTTTTTTTTTAATATATTTTATTGATTTTGTATAGAGAGGAAGGGTGAGAGATAGAGTTAGAAACATCGATGAGAGAGAGTCATCGATCAGCTGCCTCTTGCACACCCTCTATGCCCACAACCAAGGTACATGCCCTTGACCGGAATCGAACCCGGCACCTTTCAGTCGCCAAGCCGATGCTCTATCCGCTGAGCCAAACCGGTTTCGGCCAAATCGGGACTTTTTTAAAACGTCGCGGGACACGGGACAAATGGTTAGAAATCGGGACTGTCCCGCTAAAAGCGGGATGTCTGGTCATCTTACCCAAGTCCCTTCCCGGTGTGTGAGGGCCGGAGCCACGGGGCCCCTTTAAGAAACCCGGTTCCCCCCCCCCCCCCCCTGACACCCTGCCCCCTGGCCCACCTTGATGTCCTCGGCGTTGGCGGCCTGCAGCTTCTCGCGGAAGTGCCCGTCCGTCTCCAGCACGTTGATGACCTCCTGCAGGTAGCGGTGGTAGTACAGGCCCGTGTCCTGGGAGGGAAAGGTGGGCCGAGGAGCTCAGTCCCTGCACCCTGCTCCCCAAGGCGCCCCCACTGGGAGCAGGAGGCCGGCCCCCGGGTAAAGCCTCTGCATCTGCAGCCAGCGGACGGTCGGAGCCCCCATCCGCTCTGTAACCCCCGGGGACCTGCTGACCCTCCGGGCCGGCTCTCACCTCGGCCCAGGTCTGCAGTGGAGACAAAACGTGTGTCACAAGGGCAAACGCAAGCCCAACACCGCTCACCACGTGGGGCTTACCGAGCAGACACACTGGTACTTATTGGTGAACAGAGAACATGCATGCGTTCATTCATTCATTCAGCATCCTCTGAGCCCCTGCCACATGGCAGGTGCTGCTACAGGGGATACGGCAAGTGAACCAGACAGACATGAAGTACCGAAACCTGTTTGGCTCAGTGAATAGAGCCTCGACCTGCAGATTGAAAGGTCCCAGGTTCGAATCCGGTCAAGGGTATGTACCTTGGTTGCGGACACATCCCCAGTGGGGGGCGTGCAGGAGGCAGCTGATCGATATTTCTCTCTCATCGATGTTTCTCACTCTCTATCTCTCTCCCTTCCTCTCTGTAAAAAAATCAATAAAATATGTAAAAAAAAAAAAAAAAAAAAGACAGGAAGCTCTGGGCTCCTGGCCCCACTTCTCAGAGCTGCTGAATGAATGAATGAACACATGATGCGATGCCAGCCTGGCATGAGGATAAGGATGCACTAGACACTCCGCTAGCTCTCACTACATCAGCTGAGGAGCACACAGTAGGTGCTTACTACAAGGTAAGCTCTCACTACATCAGCTGAGGAGCACACAGTAGGTGCTTACTACAAGGTAAGCTCTCACTACATCAGCTGAGGAGCACACAGTAGGTGCTTACTACAAGGTAAGCTCTCACTACATCAGCTGAGGAGCACACAGTAGGTGCTTACTACAAGGTAAGCTCTCACTATATCAGCTGAGGAGCACACAGTAGGTACTTACTACAAGACAGGCAAATCACCCAGCTATGCCACTGTGGGTGCAGCCTTTCCTATTGTTGCTAAAACCAAGTATCACAAAGTAAGTGGCTTAGAGCAGCGCACGTTGATTCTCTCAGGGTTCTGGAGGTAGAAGTGCAACATGGGATGGCGGGGCTCATTCCCCAGGCTCCAGGTGGAGCTCTCCCTGTCTTTTCCGGCTCCCCGGGGCTGCCTGCACCCCTTCGCTCGTGGCCCTGCCTCACGCTGACATCTCACATCATCACATCGCCCCTGACCCACCTCTGGCCCGGGCCTTCCTGCCTTCCTCTTAGAGGGACCCTTAGGATTCCACTGGGCTCACCCTCATGATGCCACTTACAGATGCCAACTCGCCCTGGCTGGTTTGGCTCATTGGATGGAGCACCATCAGCCTCAGGACTGAAGGGTCCCGGCTTTGATTCTGGTCAAGGGCACATGCCCCAGGTGTGGCTTAATCCCCAATGGGATTCTTTCTCATCATTGGTATTTCTTTCTCTCTCTCTCTCCCCCTTTCTCTCTGAAATCAATAAAAAAAAAATTTTTTTTCACCCCTTACCGGTGTGGTTCAGTGGATAGAGTGTCAGCCTGCAGACTGAAAGGTTCCAGATTCTATTCCGGTCAAGGGCATGGACCTTGGTTGCAGGCACATCCCCAAGTGGAGTGTGCAGGAGGCAGCTGATCAATGTTTCTCTCTCATCGTTGTTTCTAACTCTCTAGCCCTCTGCCTTCCTTTCTGTAAAAAGTCAATAAAACATATTTTTTTTGGGGGGGGAGAAAAGATGCCAACTCAGTCACACCCCAAACACGCTTTCTCCACGGGAGGTAATATATTTGTAGGCTCAAGGGATGAGGGCGGGGACATCTTTGGGGGCCATTTTACAGCCAAACACAGTGGGCTGACGTCTTGTCAGGACTGCCAGGTTGCCTCAGCGTCCTGTGTTTACTTGCTCAGACTGGCAACCTTAGTCCTCAAACAAGTTACTCTGTGCCTCAGTTTCCTCACCCACCTGCTGATGTCTATAACATCCTGTGCTTTCCACGAGTCTCAATGCAAAGACCTTCTGTACCATGGCCCACAGGTCCCACGTGACCTGCCTGGGCCCCTCTCTGGCTCACTCAGCTCCAGCCACCCTGCCCTTTCCCACTTCACAGCCTTTGCCCAGCCTACTCCCTCCGCCCGGAATCCGAGGTCCCTCCCTGAACTTCAGATCTCCCCTCAACGGCCATCACTCCTCCGGTCCGTTCGCAGGAGCCCAGTGAGCGAGGCTGGCCTGGGACGGGACTGGGCTTGCGCTAGCCCTGAGCTTGACTCACAGGAGATGCTCAAGAAATGTGTGGAGTGAATGAGGAAAAGGTGCCTGTAGGGAACGGCTATAGGGTTAAGCTTCGGACTGAGCTGCTGGCAAAGCCATAGACAAGTCCCAGCTTAGAGGGCACAGCCCGCTTAGCTAATTAAGCTTGTCCTTCTGGCTCTCCCTCGATCCTTCCTGGGCAGCTAAAGGGCTGTGGGAGGAGCAGCAAGTGCTGCAAAACAAGTGAAACTCACAGGAACATAGTAACACAGGAGGCAGCTGATCCATGATTCTCTCATCATTGATGTTTCTTTTTTTTTTTTTTTAATATATTTTATTGATTTTTCACAGAGAGGAAGAGAGAGGGACAGAGAGTTAGAAACATCGATGAGAGAGAGTCATCGACCAGCTGCCTCTTGCACACCCCCTTCTGGGGATGTGCCCACAACCAAGGTATTATACATGCCCTTGACCGAAATCGAACCCGGGACCTTTCAGTCCGCAAGCCGACGCTCTATCCTCTGAGCCAAACCGGTGCAGGCTCATCATTGATGTTTCTATCTCTCTCTCTCTCTCTCTCCCTTCCCCTCTCTGAAATCAATAAAAATATATTTTAAAAATTTTTTTTAAATAAAGTAAAATAAAGGCTCAGCTTGCTGTCTGTCTGGATCTTCTCTCTGTGGCCTCAGCCAGACCCAGCTTATTCTCTTTGTCTGTCTTTTCTACATCCTTGGCCGCCCTCCCTCAGGCTCCCGGAACCCTTGGCTGTGCTGGCTAGGCACAGGTGCCCTTCTCTCTGCCAAGATTTCCCTGGGCAGAGGCCTCCGTCACGGGGTGGGGACCGGCCACACAGGAGCCCGGCACAATCCGTCCCAGAGATAGTGACAGGCCGGTTCCTAAAGGGAGGATTCCTGTCATAAGTCAGGGCCTGGCCTTGAGGAAATCGTTCAAGTTCCAAGTACCAAACGCCCTAAGGGCAAAGGTTTCACAGCGACGGATACAAACCTATTGGATTACTTAACCGAGGGTTGGTTCCTAAGCCCCTTTGTCATCGGGACTACCACTGCCAGGAGCTCCAGGAAGTGAGCGCTGCCCAGCGAGCTGACAACACAACACCTGTTCAAGGTGCTACTGGGAAATGTAGTTCTTTTGTTCAAATTCCTGCTTGAGGAGAGGGGAGTCTAAAAAAACCCAAAAAACCAACACTCCCCCAAACAGAGAGGTTTAGGTGTGTGTGTGTGTGTGTGTGTGTGTGTGTGTGTAGCGGGGGAGAGGGGGAGGTGATGCCGACTTTTCACTCAATATCTGGTCTGATTTCCCACAGTTCAGAGTCGGGGACTTGGACATTTGCTCCCCCCCACCCCCCCTAAGCCCAGGTTTCCCCACGTCAAAGCCCGGCGACTACAGAGAATGTAACTCCACGCCGTGTGTGGGGTGGGGAGGGGGAGGGAAGGGAGGAGTACCCCTCCGGGGCCACGGGTCCGCCGGACGGCCGCACCCCTGCAGACACCTGGCTGGGGAGCAGGACGGGCCACTCACGGGGCTCTCGGTGGCCGGGCTCTCCTCCTTGGGCGCCCCCCGCTCCAGGGGCACGGCCAGGGCGGCGCGGAGCAGCAGCAGCAGCAGCGGCGGCAGCAGGAGGAGGGCGGCGCGGGGCCCGGAGGGAGGCATGGCGGCCTGACCTGTGCGGGCGGGCGGAGCGTGGAGGACGTCTGTCCCAAGCCTCCTCCTTCCCTGGACCCAAAGTCACCCCCCACTCCCTCCTCCCAGCACCACATGCTCTCCTCCCCTCCAAGCATCAAAGCGGCTCGTTTTCCGGGACCCAACATCCCGAGCCTCCGGCCTGTCCTTCCTCAAACCCCAGGGTGCGGGCTCCCTGCAGCCTCTTCGCTCCCTGACTCAGGAGTCCGGGGTTTCAGGTCTGGGTGCCCCAGCCCCCCCCCCCCACTTTTTTAATCCTAGGATCTAGGGGAGCTGGTGCCCAGCTCGTCTTCCTCCGGAACCCAGCCCCCAGCCCTCTAGCCCTCCATCTCCCCTCCTTCCCGGGACCCAGGAGCCTAGAGATCGCAGCCCCTCACCTCTCCTTCCCGCAGAGGGCGTTTTCCCGGGCTGGGACCTCCGCTGCGATTTCCCCCAGGCCACGCCCACTTTCCCGCCAAAGACCCGCCTCCGGCTATCTGATTGGTCCACGCTCGGTTCTTGCCTAGAGGCCCCGCCCCTTTCTGTCGAAGCCGCTCGCCTTTTCTCGAAAGACTCGCGCCTCCTTTCTCGGAAGCTCAAGTTCTTGACATTATTTCCTGCGCCTTAGGCGAAAGCGGGGTACGTAGACTTTCACAGCGAACTACAACCCCCTGCAGGCCCCGGGGTGAAATGACACAATTTCCGCACCATCTTGGCCCCTTTGCCTCATGGGAGTTGTAGTTTTCCCGTGTGTGTTTTTTTTTTCCCTAAGAAGTGACGGCAAGTTACAGGTCCATGGCAATGGTCCGGAGCGCCTGATAAGTTCCTTGTATAAGTGAGAGGGGTAGAGCGAGCCTGCGCGGCGACCTCTCCGCGGTCTCTTTAAGGAACACTCGCACCCCCTTCCAATTTAGAACCCCCTGAGCAGGGTAGCCTGGCTGCGGCCGAAGCCGGGGGAGGGGGGGGGGGGTCATTGCTTTGTTGGAAGTTGAGCGCGAGGGAATCTGAGGGAGGGGATTCCGGGAGATCCGAGAAGGGGATCGCTCCTCGCTCGGAGCCCTCTTTATTCCCCTGCTTTATTTTCGCGGAGACCCAGAGAGCAGGTCCCCAGCTCCCCCCACCCCCCAAATTAGTCAGGTATGTTTATAGAAATTGGCCAGAGAGGCAGAGCACTGAGGTGAGAATGTGAAAAGCCTCTGCAGGCATGGGGCGGGGGAGGGGATAGATGGAGATAGATGGGTGCGGGTGGTCTGGTGTTTGGGGCCCAGATATCTGAATTCCCATGCTGGGGTGTAGGAGAGAGGTATTTGGGGGGAAGAGAATTGGACTCCTGGGCCAAAAACTGGAATAAGGTCGCTGTTTCCTTGGACAGGAATAGGTGCTGGCATCCAGGCTTCCTGATTCCTGGATAAAATGTAGAGCTTAAGATCAGATGTGGGGGTGGGGGTGGGGGACAGAGCCCATTGGGACGTGGGGCCTGAGTCCTGACTTCTCCTCGTTTCTCCAGAATGTCTCAGGAGAATGACCCGTGGAAAAAAGAGTGAGTAAGGCACCAGGATGGGCAGGAGTGGACAAAGGGGTGCCCGGGCAACCAAGAGTTTGATTATGCCCCCACACTTTCAGCTCTGGCCCCATCACCGCCTTCGCAGGCTCAGCACCATCAGCCTTGCTGGGAGGGGGCTGGGGGCCTGGACTTCTGAGTCCTGCTTAAAGGGAACATCCTAAGATGAAGACCAATGGGTCAAGAGGGGAGGAGCTTGGACTCCTGGGTTCTGAGACCCGATGGCCCTGGGGTCTCGGACTCCTGGATTCTGGCTGACCGGTGCTGGGAGAAGGAGCTTTAGAACCCAGGGACAGGCTCAGGACTTTCTCCTCTGTGACCTCACAAGTGCTCAGAATCCTGACTTGGGCTGCCCTCTCGGGTGACCAGGCTGCCTTGCTTGCTTACTCTTGCCACAAGCCTGCCTCTGTCTCAGGGTCCTGTGGGACGAGCTCGCTGCCATAAGGCTGCAGAAGCTGGAACAGCAGGTACTGTGCTGAGAACCCCCCCCACACACACACACCCCGGGGCCCCCTCACAGCTCCCCGGGAGCCCATCCCCAGGGACTGCCCTGGGCAGGCGGGCCCTCCGGACTTCAGGTTCTGCCATTGGGGGATGAGAAAATAGGAATTCAGGGTCCTAGAGAAGCAGACCTTGGGGACGAGACCCCAAAACTTCTAAGGATCAAGGGCTCTGGGGGCAGGAGGCCCAGGTCCTGGGGGCGGAGGGGACCAGGTGCCAGGACCCCTGGTGTGAGGAAGGAGGAAAGGAGGGACTGAGGGCTTGGATTCCAAAAATTCTCCCATGGATGCAGGCCGCTCCCTCCCCTTCCCCTCAGGGCTCCCCTCCCCGGGGCTCCCTCCCCCAGGGCCCCCCCCCCCCCGGACTCCCCTCCCCCGGGGCTCCCTCCCCCAGGGCCCCCCCCCCCGGCTCCCCTCCTCCAGGGCTCCCCTCCCCCGGGGCTCCCTCCCCCAGGGCCCCCCCCCCCCGGCTCCCCTCCTCCAGGGCTCCCCTCCCCCGGGGCTCCCTCCCCCAGGGCCCCCCCCCCCCCCGGCTCCCCTCCTCCAGGGCTCCCCTCCCCCGGGGCTCCCCTCCCCCGGGGCTCACTCCCCCGGAGCTCCCCTCCCCCGGGGCTCCCTCCCCCAGGGCCCCCCCCCGGACTCCCCTCCCCCGGGGCTCCCCTCCCCCAGGGCTCCCCTCCCCCAGGGCTCCCCTCCCCCGGGGCTCCCCTCCCTCAGGCCCATTTTCACCCGAGTCTTCCGCAGGACTCCCGGCCCCCACACACCCCTTTCCCGCTCCCGCAGCGGCGGCTCTTTGAGAAGAAGCAGCGGCGGAAACGCCAAGATTTCCTCATGGTTAAGGCCAATCCTGACGCCTCCCTGCGGTCCTGCCGGCCGCGCCTGAGGTCGGAGAGCCTCGCGGGGAACAGCGGTGAGGGGACCCCCCTCGGAGGCCAGGAGCACCCCAGCAGAGCCCGCAAAAGCACGAGTCACAGCAGCCAGGGGGGACCCCGGGGAGAGCGCGGGTGCGGGCTCTTTAAGGCCACGAGGGGCGGGGCTTGTTAGAGTCCTGGGGCGGGGTCTGTGAGTCCGGGACCAACCAAAAGCGTGGGGCGGGGTCTGTGGAGGGCTGGGGCGGGTCCTGGCAGAGTTGGGGGGCGCGGCCTGGAGAAGCAGGACCAGAGCTGGAACTGGCAAAGCCGGGGACCTGGGTAACTTAGAAACCAGGTTCTACCGACCGAGAACCCGGCTGGGGTACGAGGTTTACAACAATCGAGGGATCGGGGTCGGGGGGGGAACAACCACCAATTGAGGGGTCGGGCTGCCCCCGCCTGAGCCTTGCAGTGAAGGTTGCGTTCTGAATGGGCCTCGGCGGCGGCGTGGGGGGCCATTCATCCCACCAGGGGCTGTGTCTGGGAGCCCAGCGAGGAGGCAGGTCTTCGCAGTTTAGGGGCCTCTGCCCTGTCTCCCAGGCCTCCGCAACCCTTTCCTCCGTGAGAACGTGCCGGAAGCACATCTGCACGCGGGTACCCACAGCGCCCAGGGCGTCATGAGCTGTGATGGCGATGGCCGCCCCGAGCCCAGCCCCTTGGCGTCCCCGAAGGAAGCAGGTACTCGCAAGCCCTTGGGCCGCCTGTGTTCTAGAACTCCGCTCCCGTGAGAACCCAGGCGTCTGGAACCTCGGTCCTTGATCTGCAAATGAGCCTGGAGTGCCGACCCTTCCCCTCCTCACGCCCCCCACCCTTTCCCAGGGTCTGCGCGCGCGCACACATACACACACACACACACACACACACACACACACACACACGCCCAAGGACCATGAAACCCACACCAAGTCCAGGTCTTGAACCTTCTCCTTCTCCAACACCCAATCATCTGAGTCTCCAGCGCTCCCTTCCCCTAGGACCCCGGTCTCCAGGGGCCTTCTCTCTCCTGCCTCACAGACGATTTCTACCCGGAGCTGGAGGAGGTCTTTGTGGATGATGTCCCCGCCTTCCGCCCTCCTTTCAGAGAGCCCCCAAGGATAAGACGCATGGGGGGTTGGATACCCCAAGGACGACATGGTAATTTGGGGGACATCTTCAGGCCCTCTGCTCCCAGTGGCAAATCCTCCCCCCCTCCCCAACACGGTACCAGCCTTTTTGAGGTATGGTTCACATGCCATACAGTTCACTCATTTGAAGTGTACAATTCCATGGTCTTTAGTAATGTTTACAGAGATGCGCACCTATCGCCACAATCAATTTCCCTGCATTTTCACCACCCCCAGAGGAAAGCTGTACCTCTTACCAGTCACCGCCCCACCCCCCACCCCCTTTTCCAAGCCCTAGGCAAACACCAACCTGCTTTCTGGCTCCTCTGATTTGCCTATTCTCAATGTTTCAGATGAACAGAACATGATTTTTCATGACAGGCTTCTCATGTTTGCATGTTTTTAAGGTTCATCTATGTTGTGGTATTATCAGTACTTCATTCCCTTTTATTCTTTTTTACAGAGAGGAAGGGAGATAGAGAGCTAGAAACATCAATGAGAGAGAAATATCAATCAGCTGCCTCCTGCACACCCTCTACTGGGGATGTGCCCGCAACCAAGTACATGCCCTTGACTGGAATCGAACCCAGGACCTTTCAGTCTGCAGACTGACGCTCTATCCTCTGAGCCAAACCGAGTTTGGCCTCCCTTTTATTCTTTAATATATATATAATCAGAGAAGAAAGGAGAGGGAGATAGAAACACCATTGAGAGAGAATCCTTGATTGGTTGCCTCCTGCACGCCCCCTACTGGGGGTGGAGCCCATAACCTGGGCTTGTGCCCTTGACCAGAATTGAACTTGGGACCCTTCAGACCACAGGCTGACGCTCTATCCGCTGAGCCAACCCAGCGAGAGCTTCCCTTTTGTTCTTTAATATTTCATTGCAATGACATTTTATTCTCATGACATGACTATTTCACTCTTCCAAAACAGGAATCATAATGATCACCCCAAAACTCCACTCTTCCTCCACCCCCATCCTGGATCCCTAGCCTCTCCTCTGCTCTCTCTGGCACAAAGGGAAGGGGGAGCTCAAATCCCACTCTGTCAGGCCCAGGGCAGGCAGAGGCTTCTGGGCCTGAGTAGACCCCCTGCAGATGGGGGAGGTGAGCGTTCCAAGCTCCTGGGACCCACGTGTCCCCAGCTCAGTCTTCTTCCGGCTTCTTCCATCCCTTAGGGTCCAGTGCAGAGGACGAAAAGGATTCCCAGGACGGTGGAGATGAAGTCGAGTCGCCTGGAAGGGATGGTGATGGGGGAAATGGAGACTCTGGCTCCTACAGGGTGAGAGGAGGCACAGCCCATCCAGACGGAGGCAGAGGAGGGTGGTGCTAAAATCCTGCAGCCAATCAGAGGCCCCTTTTCCTGGCGGGTAGAGCCTGTGTTGACTGAGCTCCCAGAGGCTCTGTGAGTGCCCCATTTACCATCTAGAGCAGTGGTCGGCGGACTGCGACTCGCGAGCCACACGCGGCTCTTTGGCACCTTGAGTTTTTAGCGAAGGCCAGGTTAGGAGTGCCCTAATTAAATTAATAACAATGTTCCCACCTATATAGATTAACTTTTTAAAAATTGGCTCTCCAAAGAAATTTCAATCGTTGATATTTGGCTCTGTTGACTAATGAGTTTGCCGACCACTGGTCGAGAGGATTTGAAGAGATGTGAGCACATCAAAACCCAAAGGCTGTGAGCTTGGGGGAGGGTGACCCAGCCATAGGGAAGGGCCAGTTGGTATTGACGAACGTGAGATGCATAGTTTCAGCTGGGCTCTGGCCAGTGTGTTGAGTGGTCAGAGCATCGTGGGTTGCAAGTTTGATCCCCTGTCCTGCCAGGATGCGTGCAGGAAGCAACCAGTAGATGTCTCTCTCCCATAGATGGTTCTCTTCTTCTCTCCCCTTCTCTCCCTCCCTTCTTTCTATAAAAAGATCAAGGGGGGGTGGGGGGACATACATATACACACACTCTGGTGAGGAGTAAGAACAACACAATAGTTTCAGTTGGATAGATCCGGGCCGTATTAAGTTATCTAGATTGAATCTCAGCACTTGTTTTAGCTGAATGGGCCGCGCAAAGGAATTCTCCCATTGGTAGACGGAGTGAGCTGGGCAGCAGAGGGAAGGAGGGAAGCCAGCGGGGCTGGGCTGGGTGGAATCCTTGACCAATCAGCAAGTGGCCGACGAGTTTGACCAATAGCCAGAATACATGGTCGAGAGTGGGTGTAACCCTGAGCTGGGATGGCCAATCAGTGTTTTACTAGCGGGGGCAAGGGGCGTGGCCTGGGCTGGCCAATCAGGGTTTTACTAACGGGAACAGGGGGCGTGGCCTGGCCTGGGCTGGCCAGTGTTTTACTAGCGGAGACAGGGGGCGTGGCCTGGGCTGGGCTGCACCCCAACTTGAATTTGGCATGTGGGCCAGGGAGAAGACCTGGAAGAGAAGAAGGCGGAATCGGAGTCAGCAGTGAGGACTGCCCCAGGGATGGCTGACGAGATGTCCGAGGCCCTGGACAGCGAGGGCGGCGGGGGCTTCTGCAAGGCGGGGAGCTCGTCCCCCTCGGCCCTCCTCGCCCCAGGCCTTGGGCTCGGCGAGGACATGGAAGAATTTGTGCTGCGGCCGGCGCCGCGCGGCTGCACGATGCAGTGTTGCATCAGCCGCGACAAGCGCGGCGTAGACAAGGGCTTGTTCCCCTTCTACTACCTCTACTTGGAGACGATCAATGGCCACATCCGGAAGGTGCTGTCTGGCTGTGGGGACAAGCCTCCACCTCTCAGGGGATTGACTTTCGCGAATCCAAAGCCTTGCCCATCACCTGTCAACTCCAGCTCCAAAGCTTCCCAGAACTGAGCTCCTTAGAGCCCAGCAGCCAAGGCCCTGGCCCTTTCCACAGCCAGGCCCGCCCACTGAGCAGATGGGCCTGGCTTTCTCAAACTCAGGCCACGCCCTGTCGGGATCCAAACCCTCACCCTTACACACCTCCACAACCCATCTTTGTAGGTCCAAAAAGAGCCTTCTCTGCTATAAGGCCCCACTCAATCCTGGGATAAACCCTGCCCCCTCAGGAACCATTGCCTATCCAGAGACAAGCCACGCCCCTCTCTGCCTAGCCTAGCCATCTCCCCCTCCCCTTTTTAAAGTATATTTTATTGATTTTTTTTAAAATATATTTTTATTGATTTTGTACAGAGAGGAAGGGAGAGAGATAGTTAGAAACATCGATGAGAGAGAGTCATCGATCAGCTGCCTCTTGCACACCCCCTACTGGGGATATGCCCGCAACCAAGGTACATGCCCTTGACCGGAATCGAACCCGGGACCCTTCAGTCCCCAAGCCGACGCTCTATCCATTGAGCCAAACCGGTCTTGGCTATTTTATTGATTTTTTTACAGAGAGAAAGGGAGAGGGATAGAGAGTTAGAAACATGGATCAGCTGCCTCCTGCACACCTCCCACTGGGGATGTGCCTGCAACCAAGATACATGCCCTTAACTGGAATGGAACCTGGGACCCTTCACTCCACAGGCCGACGCTCTATCCCCTGAGCCAAACCGGTCAGGGCCATTCCCCTCTCTTTGTGGCTGCCTCTCAAGGCACTCTCTCTCCCAGAAAGGGGCTTTTTCCGACTCAGAGCCAGATCCACTTTTCCAAGATGAAACACCTACTGAAGGCCTGTTGTAATGTTCAAAGTGAGGCTCTTTCCTATTGTCCGGAGTCAGGCCTGCCTGGGCTCTGCCTGAAGGGGGGACATGCAGTTCCCCTTCAGGACCCAGCTGATGACTTCCTGCAGTGAGAACTACATCTCCCAGCAAGCTTTGGGACGCTTATCGCCCCATTACCCTTTCCTCTGTCCCCCCACGGACATAACGTTTCCTTGTCTTTGGACCCCTAGCCCTATCCTGTACCCGAAATCGAATCTGATGGGCTGTTCTCACATCCACAGCACTTCCTTCTGGCTGGGCGCAAGAGAAAAATGAGCACAACCTCTAACTATCTCATTTCCCTGGACCCCACAGACCTGTCTCGGGAAGGGAGCAGCTTTGTGGGCAAAGTCAGGTAGGCAGAGCCCGGATGTGGGTGAGAAACAGATGGCAGGTGATAGGACACCTGGGGGATGAAGGGAGAACTGAACTACATTTCCCAACAGGCCATAGGGCACAAGTCCTACAGGCTGTAGGACGGTTTCTCTCAGGGACTGGTGGGCTCTGAAGTTCTTCAGGTTGTAACCCCAGGGTGGTTAGAAATAGAATTGAAGGTTTTGGAGCATAGGATGACATTTAAGACATCTGACTTCTTGTAAGGCAAGGGGCTGGGACTCCTACGTTCCTGAGTAGGAGTTCCCTCTAATAATATCCAACAGGTATTAGAGGGACAAGAGTTCCTAAAAGGCCGAGGCAGGAAATGAAAAATCATGAATCATAGGGCTGGGTCTCATACACGGAAATGAGTCTTGGGTAGAGGATTGGATGGCAAGAATTGATAAGATGGAGTGGGGCCAAGACCAGTTTGGCTCAATGGATAGAGCGTTGGCTAGGGGACTGAAGGGTCCTGGATTTGATTCCGGTCAAGGGCATGTACCTTGGTTGCGGGCATATCCCTAGTAGGGGGTGTTCAAGAGGCAGCTGATCGATGACTCTCTCTCATCGATGTTTCTAACTCTCTATCTCTCTCCCTTCCTCTCTGTACAAAATCAATAAAATATATTAAAAAAAAAAAAAAAAGATGGAGTGGGAAAGCAGTTAACATACAGCACCACAGTAACGATGATTATTTTTATTCTGGCCACGGCCTTCTTGGAGTAGATCAAATGTCTTGGGCACCAAATTTACCATTTTCGACGGTGGGATGAATCCTGAAAAGAAGTATTTCATCCCGGACAATGGTCGGATCAGGGAGGAGCTGGGCGTTGTGTGTTACGTAAGTATCCCGGGGACTAGAGAGTGGAAGGAGCAGAATGGTGGGGCGGGAGACGGAGCCGGGCCAACTAGAGCCTCATATCCCTAGGAGACCAACGTCTTGGGATTCCGAGGGCCCCGGAGAATGTCTGTGATCATCCCAGGAATCGATGACCAGAACAAGAGAATCAGATTCCAGCCACAAAGTGTGAGTTGGCTGAGGTTGAGAATCCCTGGGTGCATAGGGGAGAGAGGACTAGGTGACGGGTCCTAGGTCCTAAGCGGGGACGGGGAGGGGGACCATGGTTGCAGGTCACATGGGCAGCCCGGAGGATTTTGTCAGATTTATGTGTATAAATTTATAGGGAGGGGAGGCTAGGGACTCAAAATTGTGTGTCCGGAGAGAAAAAGAAAACCCTACTTGTTTGTGGTAGGTTATCCCCGCCCCTACTTTGCCCTCTAGGAACGGGACTGCCTTTTGAATCGGGTCCAACAGGGGGCCAACGAGGGGCTGGTCCTCCTGCAAAACAAAGTCCCATCGTGGAGCTACGACACTGGCGCCTACGTGCTCAATTTTCACGGTCGAGTCACTCAGGCCTCGGTCAAGAACTTCCAGATTGTGTATCCCAATGACCGTGAGCTCCTAGGAACCGGGCTGGGGTCCGGGGATGGGGGGGAAGGGGGATACCAATGGACAAGAATTACTCCCATCAACACTCAAGGTTTTCTCTCAGCAAGGCCCACTCCTCGCTGTTGCAAAGCCTCTTGGGAATTGTAGTTTATACGGCACTCATAGAGCTTCCAGGCTGCACAGCCCCTTAGTCTTCTGAGCTTAGGGAAAGTGTCTGACTGGGTTTCTAACTTCCTCCTCCTCAGCCGACTACTTGGTGCTTCAGTTCGGCCGCGTGGCCCCAGACCTGTTCACCATGGACTTCTGCTTCCCGCTCTGCCCACTTCAAGCCTTTGCTATCTGCTTGTCCAGTTTCGATGGGAAACTGGCCTGTGAGTAACCCAATAAAATACAGCCCTGCCCGCAGCTCCGGAGCCTGCTCATTTGGAGAAGGGCTCCAGCATGCCTTCGGCACCGCCTTACACCACTTATTAGACGTGTTCGGGGCTCTAGGGAGTGGGCTGCTGGGTGGCACCTGCTCTGGTGGCACTCAGTGCATCATGGGAGATGGGTGTATGTGTGTGTGTGTGTGTATATATGTGTGTGTGTGTGTATATATATATATATATATATATATATATTAATTTTTTACAGAGAGGAAGGGAGAGGGATAAGAGCTAGAAACATCAGTGAGAAACATCCACCAGCTGCCTCCTGCACAATCCCCAATGGGGATGTGCCCGCATCCAAGGTCCATGCCCTTGACCGGAAGTGAACCTGGGACCTTTCAATCTGCAGACCAATGCTCTATCCACTGAGCCACACCAGCTTCGGCGGGAGATGGGTCTTTTAAACAACAGAAAATCAAAGGGCTCATCCGCTATGGAGAAAAGCACATGGAGGTACACAGGTCAGCTGGGTCAAGGCAAGGGAGCTCTAAAAAGTGTCCTCATACTACCCCCGAAGAATCAGAGAACTAGCTGACTCCCCAGGGACAGGAATGGGAACACGAGACAGTAGGCAGAGTCCATGCAAAGATCACAAGGTGGAAAGGAACTAGGTTGTGTGGGAAAATGAAGGCTGGTGTGATAGGAGCCTGGGAACCCATGGAGGGTATGAGGCTGGACGGGGTGCTTTGTCTAAAAGGCTGGACAGATCTTACCAGGTCAGGGAATGTTCTAGAAAAGCTGGGAGACATAAACTTGGATGGGTAATTGAAGACGTGCATGGGTGAGGGAGAATAATCACAATACCCACTAACACATTTAATTGACAAGCATTATTTTATTATTTCTTTAAAATACCTTTGATTTCAGAAGAGGAACGGAGGGAGAGATACATCAATCATTGATCGGCTGCCTCCTGCATGCCCTCCACTGGGGATCAAGCCTGCAACCTGGGCATGTGCCCTGATGGGGAATGGAAGTGACCTCCTGGTTTATAGGACGACACTCAACCACTGAGCTGGCTGGGCCACAAGCATTACTTTAAACAGGAACTCCTTTGGGGCCTTTGTAATCCCATAAGGTAAATGCAGTCGTTAGCCATGTTTTACAGAAAAGGAAACTGAGGAATGACACAGGGCTTGTAAATGTTAAATCGGGGCAGTGGAAAGACTGAGGAATTCACCAATACAGGCCAGTAGGAGGATGTTTGTATATTCCAGGGAGATTCAGAAAACTGGACCTTAACCCTTGGGTCAGAGATCTGAGTCTAGCTCCCAGCCCCCTTTGGGGAGATAACTGTCCCAAGTCTAATAAAATTTAGGTGGAAGCCAAAGAAAAATTACAAAACCCATCAGCCTTTTGTTCAAAAGAAGCCTCAGGAGGAGGAGAGGCAGATTTGAGGGATGATGGGACATGTAGTTTATCCTCTCTTAAGGCACTGCCTCTTTCCTATCCCCTCAACTACTTCCAGGACCAGGAGAGGAAGGTATTGTCAGTTGTCAGTTCAGATACACAGGGTGACATTGCTCAGTACAAACCAAAAGACTTTATTTATTAAACCAACTGGTAAAAAAATAAATAGTGAATCACAAACACCACGGGATCCTAGCCACGCCTCCCACTGAGGTGTAAGGCGGGGGACACCGACACAGAGAGGGGAGGGAGAGGCCCCGGATGGCTCACCGGCGTGGCCTGCACAGAGGACGTGGGCGCGGGCTGGGCCGTGGCAGGTGTGGCAGCCAGAGGGGGGGGGTTCCCCAGGCGTGCCCAGGCCCTGGCCCGGGCTTCAGGGGTGAGACAGGGGCCCAGTGTCTCCTGAGCCTGGGCGATGCGGCGGGCAAAGCGGCTTCGGTCCCGGGCAAACTGCTCCCAGGGGCCCCTTCGGGCAGCCTGGGCGGGTCCAGCCCAGACGACCAGGAAATGGACGGAGACCTTCTCAGAGAAGTGCACCTGGAGACGGCCGGGCACAGACAGACAGACACAGGACACACACGGTCACAGGTGGGAGAGGGAAGAGAGAACCAGACAAAAATTACACAAAAATGCTTACTATCTGACTCATCACCTGCCTGCCACCACATCCTCCACGTGACTCACTGAGGCGGCGTGTTCTCTGGGCTGACAAGTCGCCCAGCTGCTGCCAGGGAGCCAGCCTCTTGCAGAGGATTGCATGACAATGAGCACAGCCCTCCCAGGAGACTTCACATGCAACCCGCTGTAACACACGGGGGACAGCCCCAGCTTCCCCCTCCCTCACACTCAAGCATCCCACGTGCTCTCTGTCCCGGGGCACACCCCCGCCTTTCAGCCCGGCCGGGGCTGGCCCCCTGCACGTGTCTCTAAGGCCCCCCTTCTCACCCTTTCCAGTGAGCCAAAGCAGCCTTGCACAGGCGCTCTCGTTTCTTCTATCCTAAGCCCTTTACTGTCCCCGGCTTAAAGAAAATAAGGGCATCGAGCCCTCAGCACCAACCTTTCTGGCCGCCTGGGGAGCCTCGGGGTCCGGATGCTGGGTGGGGGTTCCTGCAGACTTGAGCCGCCTTCGCAGTCGGAGGGGCAGCCGAGGAAGAGGCCAGGGAGGTGGTGGCTTCTCTCCTGGGAGATAGAGGGCCACTCGGAAGGGCTCAGCCTCCTCAGCGGCTTCCACCCCCCCTGTCTCCTTCCCAGGTGGGTATGTCCAGTCCCTGAGGAGGGCGCTCTGAACCTGAAGGGAAGGACTTGGGCCCGAGCCAGCTGTTTCTGAATCATCTTCCTCATCCTCATTCTCCTCCTCTGTGTCTTCTCCTGGTCGGTACACCCAGGCCCTCAACAAGGCACTTGCTGGAGGAGTGGAAGAGGGACCCTCAGCTTCTCCCTCCTCCTCAGCTGCTCCTGAATCACTGTCTTCCTCTTCCTCCTCTGTGTCCTCTCCTGGTTGGTACACCCAGGCCCTCAACAAGACACTTGCTGGGGGAGTGGAGGGGGGATCCTCAGCTTCTCCCTCTTCCTCAGCTTCTCCCCAATCACTGTCTTCATCTTCCTCCTCTGTATCTTCCCCTGGTTGGTACACCCAGGCCCTCAAGAAGGTACTTGTGAGTGGGATGGAAGAGGGACCCTCAGCTTCTCCCTCTTCCTCTGCTTCTCCCCAATCACTGTCTTCCTCCTCTGTGTCCTCTCCTGGTTGGAACACCCAGGCCCGCAAGAAGGTACTTGTAGGGGGAATAGAAGAGGGACTCTCAGCTTCCTCCTCCTCAGCTGCTTCGGAATCACTGTCTTCTTCCTCTTCCTCTGTGTCCTCTCCTGGCCAACACACCCAGGCCTTCGTGAAAGCACTCGTGGTGGGGTTGGTAGACAGGCCCTCAGTTTCCCCTGAAGCATTGTCCTCCTCCTCTTTGGGTTGATGGTGCCAGGGCCTGGGGCTTAGAACTGAGGAGTGCGGCTCTGGGTCAGCTTCTTCCTCAGCCTTTTCACCCTCCTTAGATTCCTCTCCTGAATGACACTCCCAGGCGCTGGGGCAGGGGTCTGCAGATGAAGAGCTAATGGAGGTCTTCCTGGTTTCTTTCGTCTCTGTTCTTTCTTCCTCCTCAGCTCCAGCCTCTTCCCCTGCAGCACACACCCAAGCACTGGGCTTGGAACCTGGAGATGAGGGGGAGGTAGATGTTCTGGGAACTTTATTTACAGCTTCTCCTTCTTCCTCCTCCTCCATCCCTGGACAACCCTCCCAGTGTGATGGAGGGGAAAAGAATGTGACCACTTTATCCTCAGCGACTCCTCCTTCCTCAGTTTCCTCTTCCACACGAGGGTCTAGCAGGGTTCTCAGAAGGCTGAGGGACCTGGGAGCTGGCTGGCCACTTACATAGCCACTTCCTTGCTCTTTAGGGATGCTGGTTGCTTCTTCCCCACCATATTCTTCTTCATCATCATCATCTGCAAGTTCCCAGGCTTCAAGAAGAGAACTGCTGGCCTTTAGAGCAGGGCAGGCCCCCCAGAATAACCTGGCATCCTCCACAGCTCTTCCACTGTCTCTGGGCTCCCACTGAGGGTGCCCACCCCACGGGGCATAGTGAGTGGCCAAAGCAGCCATAGTCGCTTCCTCCAGGCAAGCTTCTCCCTGGTCTGCACCGGTTACTGCTTCCTCCAGCCAGGACTTTAGCGGTCCTGGGCCCCTCAGCCGGCTCCAGGCCCTGCTGAGGAGGCCTACCAGCGGGGACAGGAGGTAGAAGGGGTGGGCATCCCTCCAGGGGGGCGGCTGGGGCACCTGAGCGGGAGCCATCTGTCTGGGCTGGGGAAAAGGGAATGAGAAGCCATTTAGGAAACAGCATGGGGGATGACCTTGAGTCACCAAGGAAACACTACTAACACAGATAGCAACACGACAGTCCCTGCCAACATTCCTTTCCCATGACCAGCCACTCCCATCTCTGTCCGTAGGTTCCTGACTCTCTTTCCTTTCAGGAGTTGGGGGTTCTCATTCTCTACTTCTTCAGACCCAAAGTCCAAGCCCCCATTTTCCCTCAGACTCACAAGTCCCAGTCCCAAGTAGGGAGAACACAGGGTCTCTATTAGTCCCCTTCGGGATCAAGTCCTACTCTTTGATTCTCTCATTGTCCTGAGGATTGATAAATCAGGCCCCCATCACCCGCCTCCATTGGAGACTCAAAAATTCCGACCTGCCCTAGCCGGTCTGGCTCAGTGGATAGTGTCAGCCTGTGGACTGAAGGGTCCCGGCTTGATTCCAGTCAGGGGCACATGCCTGGGTTACTGGCTTAACCTCCAGGAAGGGGGCATGCAGGAGACAGCTGATCAATGATGTTTTTATCTCTCTCTTCCTCTCCCTTCCTTTCTGAAAACAATTAAAATATTTTTAAAAAACGTCCGGCCACAATCCCCCCCCCCACACACACACACCGCCATCTGTAATACTCTTAACCATAAAGATACACATTTAAAAATAATAAAAGGCCACTGGAGGCACAGAGGCACACACAGAGGGAAGATGGCCATGTGACAACGGGAGGCAGAGCTTGGGGTGGTGCCCCAGGAGCCAAGGAATTCCAAGAATTGACAACAAACGGCAGAAAATAAGAAGCACGGAAAATTTCTGTCTTAGGGCCTTCAGAGGGAGCGTGGCCCTGCTGCCATCTTTACTGCAGACTTCTAGCCTCCAGAACGGTGAGAGAATAAATTTAAGAAATTTTTTTTTAAAATCCAGCCTCCTCAACCCCCTCGGTTCCTCTCTGGGGACCCGAGTCTGGCTCCCAGACCCCTCCTCGGTCAGGCTCAGCACTCCGCCGGCCCCCAGACAGGAATTCCGGCTCCCAGGCCTCCTCCTCCGGCCCCGGACATCCCGTCTCTTTACCCAGGGGCCCAAGCTCCCTCCTCATTAGCGACCCAAAGTCCCATCCCTCGCCCGCCACCCCGAGGCCCTCGCGGCCCCGCCCGCACTCACCGGCGGGCAGCGCGTCACCTCGGGGGCAGGAGCGCCGGCTGGGGCGGCCACGAGCACTCGCGGATCCGGACGGTTCGGGAGGCCGGCGCTCTCATGTCGCCCTGCGGCGTCGGGGTCGGGGCTCACACCACCTCCGGCGGCTGCAAACGCGGCAGCGACGAACGGGCGCGGGGCCTGGAGGAGCGGCAGGGCCTGGAGGAGCGGCGGGGCCTGGAGGAGCGGCGGGGCCTGGAGGAGCGGCGGGGCCTGGAGGAGCGGCGGGGCCTGGAGGAGCGGCGGGGCCTGGAGGAGCGGCGGGGCCTAGAGGAGCGGCAGGATCGGCGGCGGCAACGGAAACAACAACTCAGCTGGGCAGGATCCAAATGGCGTGCCGTGCGCACCGCCCGCGGCGTTTTTATAGCCTTACGCGGCCGCACGTGCTGACGTTTGAGAAGGGGCGGAGCTTCGAAACGGAAAGCAGGAAGGGAAATAAGGTGGGAATTCTCGCGGAGATTCCGGGCTTTGTAACGTCACCGCGGCATTTTTAGGCGTGATCCCGCCCCGGAACAAGCCAGCTGTCAATCAAATGCGTCATAGGCTCTAGTCCTAAGGGAGTTCTCTCAATCCCTGTTTAGGGCTAACGCCTTCTTTCTTTCTCTTTCTTTCATTTTTTCTTTCTTTCATTTTTTCTTTCTTTCTTGATTTCTTTCTTCCTTCCTTTCTTTCTTTCTTAATATATTTTATTTTTAAATATATTTTTACAGAGAGGAAGAGAGAGGGATAGAGTCAGAAACATCCATTCCCTTCCTCTCTGTACAAAATCAATAAAATATATTATTAAAAAAACACAAACAAACAAACAAACAAAAAAGAGTAAATGGGACGGGCAGAAATCCAATCAGTGCCATTTGTCAACCACACCCAAGGACAGATGAAATTAAGATAACAAATTTCCCCCTGGCTGGTTTGGCTCAAAGAATGAAGCCTCGGCCTGCAGACTGAAAGGTTCGATTCTGGTCAGGGGCATGTACCTTATTTGTGGGCACATCCCCAGTAGGGGGCATGCAAGAGGCAGCTGATAATTCTCTCTCATCAATGTTTCTAACTCTCTTTCTCCCTTCCTCTCTGTACAAAATCAATAAAATATATATATTTTTTTAAAAATAAATAATCAATTAAAAAACAAACAAACAAAAACCTCCTCGGAACAAAGGTCCCGATTCTGCCAGAGCCAACACGTGGCTGAAACGCCAGCGTGGAGAGAGCCGCATATGATTCTGACCGACCCTGTTTTCACCAGCTCGGCATGTGCACCCGGCAGTCCGCTCCGTCTGTGCTATAAACATTTCACTGGCACATCTGTTCCAGTTAGAACGTTTAACCCCACCTGCAAACTGCGTTTCCTTTGCCCTATCTCTCACGACACAGAGCAGAACTTACCTTTTCGGAGTTCAGGGGAATTGCCACTGGCAGCAGCTGAGTGCCAGAGCGTACATGTATCCTGTGCAGGCTTCCCCCCCCCCCCCCCCCCCCCGGCTCTGAACAGCGGCAGGAGGTGTCTTCCGGTTAGGAGGAATACGCCAAATCTTTGTTAACATAAAAAAAAACAAACACTGAAACCTGTAAAGAATTGTTAGGAGTTTATTTGAGCCAAACTGTCCACAGATGGCAGGGAGCAGAACCTTAACGAATTGAGAGAATGCTCCCGAGAAAGGTGGGTTACATTTGTATTTTTATAATCCATTTTACAATTACAATCCATTTTATAATCCATTTTGCAATTATAATCCATTTTATAATCCATTTTGCAATCCAAGGAGGGACAGAGGTGGATTACATGAAATTCATAGTTGATAGGTTAAGGAGGTGGGATAAAGCAAAAGTGGGGGTGGGGGGTGCAGGAGAATCCCTGGAATTGGATAAAAAGTAAAATGAGGGACACATGCTTTGTGGGTGCAGGAACAATTAGCGTGATAATGAAGGAATTTGTGGTATCTGTCCTGGTGTCCACAACATAAGGTTCTCCCCCCACAGGCCTGCACCTCCTAAACTCTAAGGGACCCCGTGAGGCTTACAACCAGAGCAGGACTGGGCAGTGGCGGCTCATCCTGGGCAAACCCCTGACCCTGTCCCCCAAACCCCTTTCTCTGACTTGTTAGTGAGCCCGAGCAGCCCAGCCCAGCTCACCTCCCCAGCCCTCCTGCGTTCCTCTGTCCCCAGCTTCAATAAACATCCTCTCAGTTCACCTGGATTCCTGGTGTGAACTTTTTCCTGCAGGAAGTCAAAAACCCACGCACGACTGCCGGCCCTGGGCAGACCCTTTCAGGGCCAGGTCCCCTTCCCGGGAGCACCCCTACCTGGCCCATCATTTTGCTCCTCAAAATATGCCCAGAACCATGTCTCCCTCCTGAGGGGCATGGTCCGTCTTAGCCTGGAGCAGAATTCTCATCTTTTTTTTTTTTTTTAAATATATTTTATTGATTTTTTACAGAGAGGAGGAGAGAGGAATAGAGAGCTAGAAACGTCAATGAGAGAGAAACATCGACCATCTGCCTCCTGCACACCCCCTACTGGGGATGTGCCCGCAACCAATGTACATGCCCCTGACCGGAATCGAACCTGAGACCCTTCAGTCCGCAGACCGACGCTCTACCACTGAGCCAAACCGGTTTCGGCAGAATTCTCATCTTAAAAAAAAAAAAAAAAAAAAATAATATATATATATATATATATATATATATATATATATATATATATATATAAAATATATATTATATTATATATATATTATTGATTTTTCACAGAGAGGGGGAGGGATACAGAGTTAGAAACATGAATGAGGGAAAAACATCAATCATGAATGAGGGAAAAACATGAGTTAGAAACATGAATGAGGGAAAAACATCAGCTGCCTCTTGCACGCCCCCTACTGGGGACGTGCCCGCAACGCAACCGAGGTTCATGCCCTTGACCTGAATCAAATCTGGGACCACTCTATCAGAGCCAAACCGGTTTCGGACAGAATTCTCATATTGATCTGAGGTGGATATCTGGCCTGTCAACTTGACCCTGCTGTAGCCAGAAGCCAGGACTTCAAGGCCACTCCCTTCTCCCAGGAGGACCTGGACCACCCACAGAGCCACACTGCCTGGCCCAGGCTCCACTCACAACACAGGAGTCCCGAGTCCCGGTGCACACCTTCCCAGACACCCGGGGCTCGGACACACCAGCCCTTCCTCCCCAGAGCCAAGCCATCTCCGTTCTGGGCACCAGTATCTCAGATCTCCTGACCCCAACCAGCCCATGGGGAGCCTGGCACTGAGACTCAGCTCCTAGTCCCCAAACATGGAGGGCTACCAGCCTCATCCCTTAGGGGATCCCGGCTCTCCAGGCTCCAGCTCAGCAGGAACCCAGGAGCCGGGGAGGGGGGGACGGGACCCAGCTCCTCCCCTCAGCTGTGGGGGCAGCTGAGCCAGGGGTCAGGCTGCCGTGGGGAGGCCGGGAGGGGCGGGGTCAGCGGCGACTGGGAGGGGAGACAGCAGCGTGGGCGGCTGGAGGGAGACACCAGCCAGCAGAGGGAAAGAAACTGGGAGTCAGGGAAGAAGAGAAAGTGGAAAGGAGAAGCAGGGGGAGAAGGAAACAGCAGAAGTGGAGGGCTAGAGAGAGAAAGAGGGAGGAAGAGGGAGAGATTGAAAGTGAGTGTGTGTGTGGGGAGAGAGAGAGAGAGAGAGAGAGAGAGAGAGAGAGAGAGAGAGAGAGAAGAGAGAGGGGGAGAGAGAGACTCGGCTAGACAGAGAGGGAGAGAGGGAAAAAACGAGACAGAGATGTAAGGAAGAGACTCTGGGAGTCCGAGAGGAAAGGGTTTAGACAGAAACAGAAACAAAGATTGGGAGAGAAAGTGATATGGGTGTGTGAGTGTGTGAGGGAGGGAGGCAGACATGAGTAAGAGACGGGAAGGGACAGAGATCAGAGAGGGAGAGAGACAGAAGGTGAGGCCGGAGGAGACAGAGGTCTGAAAGGCAGGGAGATCGAGGAAGAGAGACCCAGGGCCTGGGAGAGAGCAGAGCAGGGAGACGGGCCTGTGGAGGCAGCACCTGACGGGCAGGGGCCCCGAGCTGGTAAGTCCCCTGGTTGGGCTGAGAGGGGTGCCCACGCCCGGTGCCCCAGGGCTCGGCAGGATGGTTTGGGGTGCATGTGGAAGGGGCGAGGGGGGTGCAGGAGACAGTAACGGCAGGAAGCCGGAAAGAGGCAGGGAATGAGGGGTCCCTAAGCACAGAGAGGGTCAAATTCCTGGCCATTGTGGGGGGCTGGGGTGGGGGAGAGGCAAGAATAAAGGGGCCCCTATTCTCTGCCCTGGACCACAGGCAGCTGCCCCCTCCCCGCAGCTGCCAGTGCCGCCCACCTCTCTTGGCATCGCCCGTGGTATGCGGGCCCAGGCCGGCCTCGCCCAGCCCCCCAGGCCCCCGAACAACGGGCTCTTTCTCCGCAGCCTCCTCCTCCGACCTGCGAGCCCCTGACCTCGGCGGCTCTGTCCCCAGCCGGGTCAGCTGCAGGGGCAGCGCACACAGCCCCCTTTCTTCCTCGCCCCCGGCCGCCGTCCATGGAGGAGGGCAGGCCCCGGAGCAGCCTCAGCCTGGCCAGCAGCGCCTCCACCATCTCCTCGCTCAGCAGCCTGGGCGCCAAGGTGGGAGCGAGCTTCCCGGCGGGGCCGCCTTGGGCGGGGGGGGGGGGGGAGGCGGGGCTGGGGCTGCCCCGTCCTCCGCCTCCGAGCCCGGGGTGGAGGCCCCCCCAGGGACTCCGGAGGTTAAGAGGAAAGAGCCTCAGCCACGGGGTCTGCCAGACCTCGTTAGGGCCCCAGCTGACCCCGAGCTGCAGCTAGGAATTCCAAGGCGCTTCCAGCCGTCCCCACCCCGTGCATTTCCCTGATTCAGGGCCAGAGGCACAACCCCAAGGGGTCTGGCTGCTGAGATAGGCCACGCCCCCGCCTCGGGCCCCGCCCCGCCTCGGGCCCCGCCCCGCCTCGGTCACGCCCTTCAACGAGCCGCGCCTTCTGGCCACGCCCCCACTTCTAGCCACGCCCCTGTCTGGGCCACGCCTCGCTGGCCACGCCCCCTAGGCACTCCCATGCAGTGGCTGTTCAGTGTCTCCTGGACTCCCTGCCCCATCTCTAGCCATGCAATGCCCCCAGGTCTGGAATCCGACGAGGACAGACCTTTCTCTGACAAGGAGGCCCCATGGGGCCCACATTACCTGCATCCCACCTGGTTGCCCAGCCCAGCGTTCAGGGACACTGGCTTCCTTGTCCCCCCCGGCCATTCCCCTCCCTCATTCCCACTTCCACAAGTTGGGAGTCCAGAGACTGGACCCTGACCTTGCTCAGCACCGTCTCTGCGGCCATCCGTGCGGATGTGGCGGTAGATGCCTGAGACCCTGCGTGCGCGGGCGAGGGGCTCTGCCTGTTGGGATGGAGGGATTCCGAGGAGCCCTCCACCCCCAGACGTGGTCGCTAAGAGATGTTTCTCCCTGGCACTGATGGCCTCTGATTCTGACCCATCGCCAGGGTCTTGGCATGGAGGCCTCCTGACTATGGGGCTGCCCAGGCAATGTCCCCGGCTCTGGTGGCCAAGGCCATCCTCTCCTTGGCAGCGGACCCTTCCCTCCAAGACTCCTTCCCCGCGGGCCAGCGTCTTCCCTGCCTCTGAGCACCTCTCCCCCTGTGGAAAGTGTCTCAGCTCTGCCCTGTGCACACCCATTCTGACCTCAAACTCAGCTCCCTCCTGGGCCTGGTTTCCATGGCACCAGATGAGGGGGTTGCCCCCCCCCCCCAAAGCCCTGTTCACTTGTCTCCTCTCTCCTCAGAAGCCCCCCCGGGCGGTGAGCAAGGTGCACGCCTTCGGGAAGAGAGGCAATGCGCTCAGAAGGGACCCCAACCTCCCGGTGCACATCAGAGGCTGGCTGCATAAGCAGGTGGGGGGAGCGGGGGAGGGGACGAGACGCTCCGAGTGACGCCAGAGGCTGTGTCCCCGGCTGCCTGCTCTCCCTCTCCTTCCACGTCTCCGCATTTGTTTTGCTTTTGCTCTCACATCTTCTCCCCTTACTCTGTCAGGGTTTCCTTCATCCATTCCTTCGTTCAATGACCACTTCTTTGACGTGACAGTGTGCCAAGCCCAGGATCACATACCAGGCAAATAGGCCAAGCATCCATAGTCCATTCAAGGTGGGGTGGGGTAGGGGTGGGTAACAAATTAGTATACAAATAAATGGAAGGAGTGAAATAATATATAACCCTATGTAATAAAAGGCTAATATGCAAATCAACCAAACAGCAGAATGACTGGTCGCTATGACGCACACTGACCAGCAGGGGGCAGATGCTCAATGTGGGAGCTGCCCCTTGGTGGTCAGTGCGCTCCCACAGAGGGAGCTCCTCTCAGCCAGAAGCCTGGCTCATGGCGGGTGAGTGAAGCCACGGTGGCAGGAGGCTCTCCCGCCTCCTTGGCAGTCCTAAGGATGTCTGACTGACAGCCTCTCTGTGTCTCAGGCTCCAGAATAAAGAGATATGTCCAGCCGAAACCGGTTTGGCTCAGTGGATAGAGCGTTGGCCTGCAGACTGAAAGGTCCCGGGTTTGATTCTGGTCAAGGGCATGTACCTTGGTTGCGGGCACATCCCCAGTAGGGGATGTGCAGGAGGCAGCTGATGGATGTTTCTCTCTCATTGATGTTTCTAACTCTCTATCCCTCTCCTTTCCTCTCTGTAAAAAAATCAATAAAATATTTTAAAAATATTTTAAAAAGAGTGATATTCAACCCCTGCTCATCAGTGGCATGTATGTGTTCCAACTTCTCTATTTTTGTTAATTATCTTTAAAAAAAAAAATATATATATATATATATATATATATATATATATATATATATATATATATAATTGATTTTTTTACAAGAGGAAGAGAGAGGGATAGGGAGTTAGAAACATCGATGTCATCGATCAGCTGCCTCTTGCACACTCCCAACTGGAAATGTGCCTGCAACCAAGGTACATGCCCTCGACCAGAATCAAACCGGAGACCCTTCAGTCTGCGGGCTCATGCTCTATCCACTGAGCCACACCGGCTATGGCTCCCATAACTCCTCAACCCCCAGTGGACGGATGAGAACACCGGAGGGTCCGCGGGGGAAATGAGTGTGTGAGGGCGCAGCCTGAAAGTGGTGGGGCTGGGAGTCGAACTCAGGTCTGACGGTCCAGAATCTTACCTCCTCTCCGCCTCCACCTGGATCTATTGCGTCAAGCATGCTTCTGTCCTCCGGTCTCTCTGAGTCTCTGTCCCCGAGGGTCCCTGTCCCCATCTCCTTTCCCCCCTCCCCTGTACTCTCCCTCTCCTCCCTCTCTCTCCCCAGGACAGCTCGGGGCTCCGGCTCTGGAAGCGCCGCTGGTTCGTTCTCTCTGGCCACTGCCTCTTCTACTACAAGGGTCAGTCCTGCAGCCCGCACGGGGGACGGGGCGCCCCTCCCACGCCCCCTTTCCTCCAGCCCGTGGGCCTTCCGATCTCTGTGTGACCCTTGACCTCGGACCCGGACCCTCCCTTTGCAGACAGCCGCGAGGAGAGTGTCCTGGGCAGCGTTCTGCTCCCCAGCTATAGTGTCCGGCCAGACGGGCCAGGAGCCCCCCGCGGGCGGCGCTTCACCTTCACCGTGAGTCCCTCCATCCCCCCATTCCTGTATGCACTATGCACCAGGGCCCGTGGTGGGCAAATTGCGGCTCGCGAGCCACAAAATACCACGGCCTGGGCCAGTCTATGTTGAAGAAGTGGCGTTAGAAGTTTAAGTTTAAAAAATTTGGCTCCTCCTGGCTGGTTTGGCTCAGTGGATAGAGCATCGGCCTGGGGACTGAAGGGTCCCAGGTTCGATTCCAGCCAAAGGAACATGCCTGGGTTCAGGCTCCATCCCCAGCAGGGGGCGAGCAGGAGGCAGCTGATCCATGATTCTCCTCATTGATGTTTCTATCTCTCTATTCCTTTCCCGTCCTCTCTAAATTCAATAATAATAAAAAAAAATTGTTGGCTCTCAGAAGAAATTTCCATCGTGGTACTGTTGGTGTTTGGCTCTGTTGCCTGATGAGTTTGCCGACCTAGGCCATGCGGGAGGCATCGGCCCCCTTTATTGCATGTGGATGGAAGATCCTGGCTAGGCTGGATGCCACCCTCCTTTGCGGAGGGCCCGGGCGGCCAGCTTTGTCTCCCGCAGGCCGAGCACCCGGGCATGCGGACCTACGTGCTGGCGGCGGACACGCTGGAGGACCTGCGGGGCTGGGTGCGTGCGCTGGGCAGGGCGTCCCGCGCGGAGGGAGAAGATGGGTGAGTTACCGGCCCGCACCAGATCCCGCTGCTCCAACCCAGGCTGTCTACTCCTCCCCAACTCCTCCCCTCAACACTCCATCACCGTCCTCTGGCTAAAGAGACTCCAGGACAAATATGTGATTCCCTAATCAATAAAGAAACTAATTAAGAGAGAGAGAGAGAGAGAGAGAGAGAGAGAGAGAGAGAGAGAGAGAGAGAGAGAGACCGCCCTTCAGGCCCCAGCCTTGGAAGAAATGCAGTCTTTTTCTCTAAGCTCCGCCCACCACTCTATCCAGGCCCCCTTATCAATATTCCACACTCTGATTGGCTCCCTCAGAAGTCTACACCCAGCGGTTGCCCCCTAGACATGTCAGTTATTTAAAAAAAAAAAAAAAAAAAAAAAAAAAACAGCCGAAACCGGTTTGGCTCAATGGATAGAGCGTCGGCTTGGGGACTGAAAGGTCCCAGGTTCGATTCCGGTCAAGGGCATGTACCTTAGCATATTCCCAGTAGGGGGTGTGCAAGAGGCAGCTGATCATGACTTTCTCTCAATGTTTCTGACTCTCTATCTCTCCCTTCCTCTCTGTACAAAATCAATAAGATATATATTTTAAAAAAAACCCCACAATATTTTGATTAAAATATATTGATTTCAGAGAGAGGAAGGGAAAGGGGGAGAGAGAGAGAAACATCAATGATGAGAGAGAATCATTCGTCAGCTGCCTCCTGCACGCCCTCTACTGGGGATTGATCCCACAACCCAGGCATGTGCCTTGACCAGAATGGAACCTCAACTTCTCGGGTCATAGGTCAGCGCTCAACCACTGAGCCACCCTGGCCGGGCCGCAATGTCAGATTTTATTTATTTATTTATTTATTTATTTATTTATTTTAAAATCTTTACTGTTGCCAAAACCGGTTTGGCTCAGTGGTAGAGCGTCGGTCTGCGGACTGAGAGGTCCCAGGTTCGATTCTGGTCAAGGGCATGTACATTGGTTCGAGCACATCCCCTGTGGGGGGTGTGCAGGAGGCAGCTGGTCAATGTTTCTCTCTCATCGACGTTTCTAGCTCTCTATCCCTCTCTCCTCCTCTCTGTAAAAAATCAATAAAATATATTTTTAAAAATAAAATAAAATCTTTACTGTTGAAAGTATTACATATGTCTGCTTTCCCCCCTCATTGACTCCCTCCAATCTGCCCCGCCCCTGCCCCCACCCACGCACCCCCACTGGTCTTCAGCACCCTACTGTCTGTGTCCATGTGCCATGCATAGATGCTTACAAGCATCTATGCATGGCACATTGATAACCTCCCACCTGCCTTCCCTCTGAGATTCTGCACTTTGTTCCATGCTTCCATGTCTCTGGATTCAATCCATTCATCAGTTTATTTTGTCAATTAGATTCCACATAAGTGAGATCATGCGATACTTGTCTTTCTCTGCAATGTGAGATTTTTAAAAAAAAATATATATATTTTACTGACTTTACAGAGAGGAAGGGAGAAGGATAGGGAGTTAGAAACATCACTGAGAGAGAAACATCGATCAGCTGCCTCCTGCAAACCTCCTATTGGGATTGTGCCCACAACCAATGTACATGCCCTTGAACAGAATCGAACCTGGGACCTTTCAGTCCGCAGGCCAATGCTCTATCCACTGAGCCAAACCGATCAGGGTTCAGCTGTTGTTTTTGTTGTATTAAAGGCTTCAGACTGTCTTTCTCTGGATCTGGCCGAGTCTTCAGGCTGGAGACTCAGTCTGTGGCATTGGGCTCAGTGACTTGAATGGACTGTGCGGCCCTCTACAAGTCTCCCACCCTAGGGCCTTCGTTTCCCCATCTGCAAGATGGAGACAGCGATGTATAGGGCACCACCTCCCCTCTTTTCTCCTGTGTAGGACCCTGTGCCTCTGTCTGGGCATTGAGAATAGGGCTGTTATGAGGTGCAAAGGAGTGTTGTCTTTTTCTGTGCTCACTAGTGGGCGGCCCAGGTCCCCCGCACGTCCCCAGCCTGGGGAGGGCCCGGGCGGCCCCGGTGGTCCTCCGGAGGTGAACCAGGGGGACGAGGGGCCCAGCTTAGAATCGCCGCAAGTGGCTCGGCTGTCCAGAGAGCGTGGCCGCCCCGGGCCGCTCCCTCCCGCTTCCACAGCCGACCTCCAGTCTGGATCCGGGATTCGGAGGACCAGGAGCCCCGAGTGAGTTGGACCCGGGAGTCTGGGAGGAGAAAGTTCTACGGAGCTTCAGGGAGGAAAACTGGGTTGGGGGCGTGGCCTAAGAGGAGGGCGGGGACCGCAGCTGGTTGGGGCGTGGCCTAAGGGCGGGGGGGGGTCGCGGCTGTTTGGGGCGTGGCCTAAGAAGAGGGCGGGGACTGGGATTGGTTGGGGCGAGGCCTAAGAGGAGGGCGGGGACTGTGGCTGTTTGGGGCGTGGCCTAAGGGTGGGGGGGATTGCGGCTGTTTGGGGCATGGTCTAAGAGGAGGGCGGGACTGTGGCTGGTTGGGGCGTGGCCTAAGAGGAGGGCGGGACTGTGGCTGGTTGGGGCGTGGCCTAAGAGGAGGGCGGGGACTGGGATTGGTTGGGGCGAGGCCTAAGAGGGGGGCGGGGACCGCGGCTGTTTGGGGCGTGGTCTAAGAGGGGGCGGGGACTGGGATTGGTTGGGGCGTGGCCTAAGAGGAGGGCGGGGACGGATTGGTTGGGGCGGGGCTAAGAGGGGGGCGGGACTGTGGCTGGTTGGGGCGTGGCCTAAGAGGAGGGCGGGGACTGGGATTGGTTGGGGCGTGGCCTAAGAGGGGCGGGACTGTGGCTGTTTGGGGCGTGGCCTGAGAGGAGGGCGGGGCTGTGGCTGGTTGGGGGCGTGGCTTAGCGCTTGCTGTCTGGACTAGGACTTGCTGGGCATCTTGTGCGGTCAGAGCCGGTGGGGGAAGCCGGGAGGAGCTGCCAAAGAGGGAGGAGGCTCTGCTCTTAGAGGGACAGTGAGGCCCACAAGGGAGACCGTCTTGGGGGCTGACTCGGTGGGTGGCGGGGCGAGGGCTCTCGTTGAGCCGGTCCCCGTTCTCTTCTCCCGCAGCCTGTTCACGCCCCTCTCTCGCCCGCCCTCCCCGCTGAGCCTCCCGCGGCCCCGGTCTGCGCCCGCACGCAGGCTCCCGCCCTCCTCCTCCTCCTCCGGGGACCCCGCGCTCCCCGCCAGGCCCCACACCCCGCTGAGCCGCATCGACGTGCGCCCCCCCTCGGAATGGGGCCCCCAGCGCCAGGCCCTGGCCCGGCCCCCCACTCCCCGCCGAGCACCCTCCTCCGAGGCCGGGGGAGGGAGGCCGCCCAGGAGCCCCCAGCACTGGCCCCCGGAGGCCAGGACCCAGGTGAGGAGGGGGGTGTGGCTCCGGGCTGGTCCCGGGCCGGGCGCCTCCGCCGGCTGGGGTCGCAGTCCGGCGGGCGTGCTCTCCGCCGAGACAAGGACGCGGGAAGGGGTGGGGGTGCAGCTGCCTGGGTCTCCTGCAGTTCGTCTTTCCAAGTCGGGCGCCTGTTATTTTCTCTGAGCATCATGGAGGGTGGCCCAGAATACCCGCAGCTAACCACCGGGGTGAGAGGGAGGCGGGGGCACCCCCGCCGCCCGGGGCTGTGTGGCCTGGCCAGCCTCCTCCTTGCCTTCCTGCCTGTCCCGCCAGGGACACAGGGCCTGCCCTGCCGGAGAGCAGGAAGTGGAGGCAGTTTGGGGCCCAGTTTTTTTGTGTTTTTTTTTTTTTTAAATATATATATATTTTGCCGAAACCGGTTTGGCTCAATGGATAGAGCGTCGGCTTGGGGACTGGAGGACACGGTTCGATTCCGGTCAAGGGCATGTATCTTGGTTGCGGGCATATCCCCAGTAGCGGGTGTGCAAGAGGCAGCTGGTTGATGACTCTCTCTCATCGATGTTTCTAACTCTCTATCTCTCTCTCCCTTCCTCTCTGTACAAAATCAATAAAATATATTTAAAAAAAACAACAAAAAAAAACTTCATGACTTAAAAAAAAATATATATATATATATATAATTGACTTTTTATAGAGAGGAAAAGAGAAGGATAGAAAGTTAGAAACATTGATTAGAGAGAATCATTGATTGGCTGCCTCTTGCACACCCCCTACTGGGAATGTGCCCGCAACCAAGGTACACGCCCTTGACCGGAATCGAACCCCGGACCTTTCAGTCGGCAGGCCGACGCTCTATCCATTGAGCCAAACCAGTTTTGGCTGGGGGCCCAGTTTTGAATCTCAAAGAGCCTCCTATGGCACTTCACTTTTTGGGCACACCACTTTTTAAAAAAATATTTTTAAATTTATTTCAGAGAGGAAGGGAACGGGAGAGCTAGAAACATCAATGATAAGAGAGAATCATTGACCGGCTGCCTCCTGCATGCCCCCTACTGGGAATGGAGCCTGCAACCTTGTCATGTGCGCTTCAAACCTGGGACCCTTCAGTCTGCAGGCTGATGTTCTATCCACTGAGCCACACCAGCTAGGGCTGGGCACACCCACTTCAATATTTGTTGCTAAGGCACACCAGTTTCTAAACATCTCTCTTTCAATGTTCCCCCCAGGCCCCTTCTGGCTCCTCCACTTACATCCAGCTTCCCCCAAGATCTCCTGGGACCCGGGCTTCCCTGGTTTTACTGGTAAATATCCGGGGCACATGGAAACTGCCGGAGCCCCCACTCCTCCCCTCGCTCCCCTGTTTTCCTGGCTACGCTGCCTCATCCGGATAGTGCGCCTGGGCCAGGTCCTGAGGCAGGGGCTCCAGTTACGTTCCTCAGGCTGCGGACTGGGCAGCAAATATACAGACTCTCTCTCCATTCGGTCATGTCATCTTCTAACCTTTTACTTGACTTTTAAAGCTTTTCCATAGAGATCTTAGGTGTTCTTAGTTAAGATAACTCCTAAATACCTGTCAGTTTTTATAGCTATTTGAATGGCATCATCTATATATATCTATATATCTATATATCTATATATCTATATATCTATATATCTATATATCTATATCTATATCTATATCTATCTATCTATCTATCTATCTATCTATCTATATATCTATTATTGATTTTCCACAGAGAGGAAGGGAAAGAGATCGTTAGCCAGAAACATGGATGAGAGAAAAATCATCGACCAGCTGCCTCCTGCACACACACCCCCCGCCCCTCCCCCCCCCCCCCCCCCCCCGCACCGGCGGTGTGCCTGCAACCAATGTACATGCCCTTGACCGAAATCGAACCTGGGACCTTTCAGTCCGCAGACCGACGCTCTATCCACTGAGCCAAACCGGTTTTGGCTAAAATATGTTTTAATTGATTTTTTTTTAGAGAGAGGAAGGGAGAGGGATAGAGAGTTAGAAACATCGATGAGAGAGAAACATCCATCAGCTGCCTCCTGCACATCTCCTACTGGGGATGTGCCTGCAACCAAGGTGCATATCCTTGACCAGAAGTGAACATGAGACCCTTCGGGCCACAGACTGGTGCTCTATCCACTGAGCTAAACCGGTTAGGGCTGGCACCATCTTTTAAACTATGTTTTCTAGTTATTGATGGTGTAGAGATATGCTATTGTTAAAACATTTGTTTGATTGTTGTTTTTTGAGAGGGAGATCAATTTTTTGTTCCACTCACTCATTCCATTCATTGGTTGATTCTTGTGCATGCACTGACCAAGAATCAAACTGGCAACCTAGTTATATATACTGGCGGCCTGGTGGATTACTGACCTGCACCCTCTGCAACCCAGGACCTCAGGGGGATGTAGGAGAGCTGGTTTCCGCTGATCCCCCGCAGGCCGGGCTGAGGGGCCCACCGGTGCACGTGGGAGGGCTCCAGGGCGTGTCTGCCCCCGACTCACCCGGTCCCTCTCAACTGGACCCCAGCAGCAAGCTAACCTTCCGCTGGGAGCATCCGCCCCTGGTGGTCAGTGCGCATCATAGCTACTGGTTGGACACAGCATATTAGGCTTTTATTATATAAGAAGGATATCTATTATTATAATCTCTGAACGCATAGTAATCTGGCCACTCAGGGTACTGTTGAGTAACTCATTTATTTGATATCCAAGATAGTATAAGTCGTGCACCTGATCAGTTCCCCCCTTTGCACTGGCTGATAGAAAGCTCGGGGCAAACAGGTGGCTGATCTCCAGCCAAAGTCTAGGATACTTTGGTACCTGTTTGAGATACGAATACCACTGAGTGGCCAGATTATTAAGCTTCCAGAGATCACAATAATCTGGCCACTCAGTGTATTATATATATGCATACATACACACACACACACACACACACACACACACATACACACACACACACATTTCAGAGAGGAAGGGAGAGAGAGATGGAAACATCAAAGATAAGAGAAAATCATCAATCGGCTGCCTCCTGCACGCCCCACACTGGGGATCAAGCCTGCAACCCGGACTTGTGCCCTGACCGGGAATCGAATCATGACCTCCTGGTTCATAGGCTGATGCTCAACCCCTGAGCCACACAGTGGGGCTGTCTTCTTGGTCTCACAGCATTGGTGAGGATCTCTCACACGGTGTTAAACGGTAACAGAGGTAGTGGCCATCCCTGGTTTATTCTCAGCAGTGAAGGACATGTCTGGATTCCCCCATGAACGATAACATTTGTTACAGCTATTAGTTCACAGAGCACATTGGGGGGGGGGGGGTGTCAGTACAGACGGAGGCAGGCTCAGCGCGGGCCCTGGCTGCCCAGGTGACCCGGCTTCTCTCCTTCTCCTCAGCCGGGCCCTCCCCTGGACTCCTCCTTCCACCAGAGCTTGGAGACAGATGTAAGTCCTCCCGGATCCAACCTCTGCCGAGTTCCAGGGTTGGGGAGAGAACGTTCTAGGTGCGTGAGTGTGGGGGGTTGGGAGGGACAGGGGTAAGAGCCAGATCTGGCCCGTTCTCCTTTTTCAGACTCTGTTGACCAAGCTGTGTGGGCAGGACCGGCTGCTGAAGAGGCTGCAGGAAGAGATAGACCAGAGGCAGGAGGAGAAGGTGGGATGGGAAGAGACACCTAGTCCCTCCCTGCCCTTAGCCTGACCGGATCCCCAGCATTCGGGCTGAAGGGGATGTGGGAGGACACTTGTTCTCTCTCCCTGGGGCTGGGTGTGACTTCAGAAAGTTAATCTTTTCTTTAAAATTTTTTTTTTAGAAAATATATTTTATTCATTTTTTACAGAGGAAGAGAGAGGGAATAGAGAGTTAGAAACATCGATGAGAGAGAATCATTGATCAGCTGCCTCCTGCACACCCCCCACCGGGGATGTGCCCGCAGCCAAGGTACATGCCCTTGACCAGAATCAAACCTGGGACCCTTCAGTCCTCAGGCTGACGCTCTATCCACTGAGCAAAACCGGTTTTGGCTTTTTTAATTTTTTAAATTGAATTTAGAGAGTGGGAAGGAGAGGGAGAGATAGAAACACCAATGATGAGAGAACCACTGATCGGCTGCCTCCTGCACGCCCCCTACTGGGGATGGAGCCCACAACCTGGGCTTGTGCCCCTGTCCCTGTGACCTCCTGGTTCATGGGCTGATGCTCAACCACTGAGCCATGCTGGCCGGGGGAAGGTCATCATTCCCCTCTCGGTGCAGGAGCAGCTGGAAGCAGCCCTAGAGTTGACCAGGCAGCAGCTGGGCCAGGCAGCCAGGGAGGCTGCGGCTCCACCGAGGGCCTGGGGGCGCCAGCGCCTCCTGCAGGACCGGCTGGTCAGTGTGAGGGCCACTCTTTGTCACTTGACTCAGGTGAGCATCTGGGAAGGGACATACCCTCCAGGGAGGTGGGGGAGGGAGCGCCAGGACTCAGCAGGCTGTTCCTAAAGGGGACCTCACCCCAAGAGCTCATGGGAAGGTAGTTTTTGAGAATTGTCCTCTCCCCAAATGTTAGTCCCATGCTCTTGTCTGTCCCAGAGGGTGAGCAGCCAGGAAGCACAGAACTTCATGTAGCGGTTTAAGGGGTGGTTGGATGTGGATTCCTGGCTTTGTGTCTCAGCTCCCACTCCCAGAAGCTGTGTGAGCTTAGAAAAGTTACCCAACCCCTCTGGACCTTAGCTCCTATAAGACGCATCTTCTGTAAACGCGAGATGGAAAATACAGTACTTACATCACGGGGTCATGGTGAAGATTGCATACATATATGTACGAGCACAGTGACCGGCAAACCGCGGCTCCCAAGCTGCCGTTTGCTGCTCTGATGACGCATGAGTTTGCCGACCACTGCCTTAGGGAAAAAACACTTGAAAAAACATTTGAATAATGTACTGATGTCTTTAACCTGACGTCAAAACTTCTGGGTAAGGGTAATAATGCCTTACACAGCGGTCAGCAAACTCATGAGTCAACAGAACCGCAGCGTGCCTACCACTGTCCTAGCCATTGAATAAATGACTAGTTAACACGTAGGTACCTGGCATCTGATCAGCAGTATTTGTGTTAGCTATGGGTATTATTATCTGTAAAATGGAAACATTCATAGTACCTATAGCACAGACTTAAATGAGTGCTAAGAACGGTGCCTGACACACATGAAGTGCCTAATAAATACTAGCGGCTATCATTATTACTATTGGTGAGGGGGTTTCTGCTGTCCAGGAGGGCAGAGGAGTGTGGTCCTGACTAGCCGGAGAACTCACCAGATGTGCCCCAGGGCAGCTCAGAGGTGAGGGCTCAGAGAGAGCTGTGATTTCTCTGCACGAGGAGCTCTTTGGAATGCCAGGTTCCTTACAGACACTGTGGTTCCCAAAGGAGTATGTGGACTACAATTCCCAGAGGCCTCTTTACATGGACTAAATTCCCAGAGGCCTCTTTGCTGGCCTCTGGGAATTGTAGTCCACATAAAGAGGCCTCTGGGAATTGTAGTCCACGTACTCCCTCAGGACACCAGGGCCCAGGCTGGCCTTCCTCCTCCTCCTCTGGGAACACTGGAAGTAGGAAGATCTAGGGGAAGATCTAGGGGGTGGGCATGCTAACCCCGTGTCTCCCCTTTCTGGACCTGAGGAGCGTGAGCGGGTTTGGGACGCCTACAGCGGCCTGGAGCAGGAGCTGGGCACCGTGAGAGAGACCCTGGAGTGCCTGCTGCACCTCGGGTCCCCGCAGGTACATCCCTGTCCCCAGCCCCAAGCCTCACCATCCACACCTGGAAACCCTGTGGGCACTGAGGCCCCTCCCACAGGTTTGAAGTCCTTCTCACAAGCTCCTCCCCTTCCTTTATTTCCTTCCTCTTCTTCGTTTTTTCAATTCTCACCAGAGGATATATCTATTGATTTTAGAGAGGAAAGGAGAGAGAGAGAAACATCAATGTGAGAGAGAAATATTGATCAGTTATTTCTCTTACGTGCCCCAACCAGGGATCGAACCCCCAGCCTAGGTATGTGCCCTGACTGGAAATCGAACCCAGGGCAGTTAGGTATAGATGATGCTCCAACCAACTGAGCCACGTTGTCCAGGGCCAAAATCATGTATCTTTTTCGTTTGATTTTATTTGATTTATTTTTTATTGATTTCAAAGAGGAAGGGAGAGGAAAAGAGAGATAGAAACATCAATGATTGGAGAGAGAATCATTCATCAGCTGCCTCCCACAAGCCCACATTGGGGATAGATATGGTGGGCATGTGCCCAGACCTGGAATCAAATCGTGACCTCCTGGTTCATAGGTCGATGCTCAACTACTGAGCCACGCTGGCTGGGGCCAAAATTATATATTTTTAGTTAAAAACATTGACTTCTAGTATTACATGTGTACTTACAGATTTAAGCCCAGACTTCGTACTAAACCCTCCCAATTTCTTAAAATCCACCATTTAACACTAACGCCTCCTAGTGGTGTTAAATATTACTTACAACCAGCAATAGAGGAAGAGAATAGAAATGCATTAAACCAAATTGGGTTTGCTATGGGAATGCAAGGTTAGTTTTAACACTTGAAAATCAGTCCATGCATTTCACCACATTTGACAATATAATGGAGGAAAACCACATGGTCGTCTCAATACATGCAGGGCAGAGAAAGACAAGATTCCACACCCATTCCTGATAAAAGCTCTCGGCAAAGCAGAAATGGAAAGGAAGTTCCTTCATCTGATAAAAGTTGTCTAGTACTTGCTGAAAAGTTGTCTAGTACTTGCCGGTGAGGGGTGTGCAAGAGGCAGCTGATTGATGTTTCTCTCTCATCGATGTTTCTAACTCTCTATTCCTCTTTCTTCCTCTCTGTGAAAAATCAATAAATATATTTAAAAAAAAATATATATATTTTATTGATTTTTTGCAAAGAGGAAGGGAGAGGGATAGAGAGTTAGAAACATTAATGAGAAGCATCGATCAGCTGCCTCCTGCACCCCCCCTACTGGGGATGTGCCCACAACCAAGTGTACCAGAGGTTTTAGACAGACCAAGTACGAGAAGTAAGCAATTAGGTATCATGACAAGAAAGGAAGAAGTAAAGCTATTTTTATTTACAGATTGTGTATATATGTAGAATATCCAAGTCATGACCAGCTCTACCCAGTTTGCTCAGTGGATAGAGCACTGGCCGGCAGGCTGGAGGGTCCCAGGTTCGATTCTGGTCAAGGGCACGTGCCTCAGTTGCAGGTCTCTCTCGGCTGGCCTTGGTCAGGGTGCACGCAGGAGGCAACAAATGGCCGTCTTTCTCTCACACTGATATTTTTGTCTTTCCCTCTCTCTCCCTCTGTCTCTAAAAATCAATGGAAAAATATCCTCAGGTGATAAATAAATAAATAAATCCACACATTAAAAAAAAATAATAATTTCCAGAGACACTATTAGAATTTGCTAGTGCCAAGCAAGTGGAAAGTAAGTAAACAACAGTTTTTTTAAAATATATATATATATATATATATATATATATATATATATATTTTTTTTTTTTTTTTTTTTTTTTTTTTTTTTTTTTTTATTGATTTCAGAGAGGAAGAGAGAGGGAGATAGAAACACCAATGAGAGAAAATCATTGATCGGCTGCCTCATGCACGCCCCCTGCTGGGGATCATGCTCGAAACCTGAGCATGTGAGCATGTGCCCTTGACTAACCTGGCCCCTAACCGGTTTGGCTCAATGGATAGAGCGTCGGTCTGCGAACTGAAGGGTCCCAGGTTCGATTCCTGTCAAGGGCATGTACCTTGGTTGCGGGCACATCCCCGGTGAGGGGTGTGCAAGAGGCAGCTGATTGATGTTTCTCTCTCATCGATGTTTCTAACTCTCTATCCCTCACCCTCTCTGTAAAAAATAAATAGAATATATTTTAAAAATAAAGAAAAACCACAGAGAAGGTAGAGACCTTCATAAATGGGGAGACGTACTAAGCTCATGGATAGGAAAGATACACTAATGCAAAGATGTAGTCTCCCCAAGTGAATTTCCCCAATGGGGACAGCAGCCCCAGTGCAGATCCAGAAGGTTTTTGCATGGAGATTGACACACTGACCCTGCGTTGCATTTGGAAAGCTACTGTTAATAACACAGGGTAATGTTGACACAGGTTAGACAAACAAAGCAAAGAAACTGAATAGGGCACTCAGAAGCAGACTCACGTACATGTATACGGCCCCTTATTTATGCCAGACGTAATGCTGCAGAGCCGTGCAAAAAACACAGTGTAGCCAATACCGGTGTGGCTCAGTGGATAGAGGGTCGGCCTGTGGACGCAAAGGTCCCGGGTTCGATTCCGGTCAGGGGCATGTACCTTGGTTGTGGGCACATCCCCAGTGGGGGGTGTGCAGGAGGCACACCCCCCACTGGGGATGATTCTCTCTCATCGATGTTTCTCTCTCATCGATGTTTCTGACTCTATTCCTCTCTCTTCCTCTCTGTAAAAAATCAATAAAATTTATATATATATATTTTTTAAAAGACAGTGTTTATGATAAGTGGTGGTGAGATGACGGGATATCCATTGTGGGTAGCCACAAATACAGCCGTGATATGTGCACGTAGTCCATTTATTTATTTTATATATATAATTCTCTCGTGTATATATTTTATTGATTTCAGAGAGGGAGGGAGAGGGAGAGAGAGAGAAACATCAATGATGAGAGAGGATCACGTATTGGCTGCCTCCTGCATGCAGGTGGAAATATAGCCCCCAACCTAGGCAAGTGCCCTTGACCGGAATTGAACTCAGGACCCTTCATTCTGCAGGCCAATGCTCTACCCACTGAGCCAAACCAGTTCCAGCCATAGTCCATTTATGACTCCACAATCACAGCCCCGCTGGCTTCAGATCCTGCCTGTGGCCCATCAGCTTTAGCCCTCTTGCATTGTCCCACCTCTGAGAACCACATTCCTTTCCTCCCTCCCCTTTCCCCCAGGACAGAACGTCTGCTCAGCAACAGCTGTGGATGATGGAAGACACCCTGGCAGGTCTGGGGGGCCCCCAGAAACCGCCCCAAAGCACGGAGCCTGACTCCCCATCTCCTGCTCTCCAAGGCGAGGAGTCTTCAGAGAGAGAGGTGAGGCTTACACACGTCTCTTTCCACTCCCAGCTTCCTGTCCCATCTGCCCCTGGCCAAACTATCGCCCACTCACCTCTCTCCCTCTCCTTTGACTGACTAACCAGCCTCAGACAAGCACCCTAAGCCGTGGAAGCCGTAGTTTCCTTGTTACATGTGAGCGTAAGCCAGCGGGGTGCTGGACCCAGCTCAGCCCCCCCCACCCCCCAGGGGCCAACTGCGGGCATCTCTTCCCAACTCCGCAGTCAATGACATCCTGTGGAAATGGACGGAGTGGGAATATTTACACCACGGCAACTGGCAAACACACAAACCAGGGCTGTTTCCCCCCAGAGAGTCATTGCTTAAACACTTATCAGATTTCCTCCCCTTCCTCCTCCTCCTCCTCCTCCTCCTCCTCCTCCTCCTTCTTCTTCTTCTTCTATATTTTATTGATTTTTTACAGAGAGGAAAGGAGAGGGATAGAGAATTAGAAACATCAATCAGCTGCCTCCTGTACACCCCCCACTGGGGATGTGCCCGCAACCAAGGTACATGCCCCTGACCGGAATCGAACCTGGGACCTTTAAGTCCCCAGGCCGACGCTCTATCCACTGAGCCACACCGGTCAGGGCCTGGCTGCTGGTTTCCCGCCTCAGTCCTATGGTGCTGCGTCCCCGTTGCTAGGCGCTTAGTCAGTGGCCATAATAACGACGACGATCATCATGATTCCTCTTCCCCAACCCCTCCAGAGTCTGCCTGAGTCCCTGGAACTGAGCTCACCCCGGTCCCCAGAGGCCGACTGGGGGCGGCCCCCTGGGGGGGACCGAGGCCTTGCCAGCCCTCGCTCAGGTGAGCGCCCTGGGCCGGGTGGCGGGGACACCTGCATGGCACCCCCCACCCTCACCGCATCCCATCCTGCCCTTCCAGGTGTGGGATCTCCCAGGACCCCCCAGGCTTCGAGCCCCGAGGGTCGCTGCCCTCCCTCCCCGCAGCCAGGCACCAAGGTATGCGGTCTGCCTGGCCCCCTCGGGCCCTCTCATACCCCTTCCTCTGATCAGCACCGATCACCCACTCTCGGGGGGGACGGCTGGGGGAGGGGCTCTAAGGCGACAGCCCAGACCACAGAGAACGTGATGTGAGAACATTGGGGTTAAATTCTGTCCCTGCCACCGCTAAGCTGTGTGACTTCGGGCCAGTTACTAAGCCTCTCTCTGCCTCCATTTTCTCGTCTGCAAAATGAGTGCCTGCCACCTAGAGCTGATGTGGGGATTCAGACTAGATGAATGCCCAGGGAGGGTTGGAAATAGTGCCTGGATATAGTAAGTACTTCACTCACTCATTCATTCATTCATTCATTCATTTACCTATTCGTTGACTTAACAAATATTTTTAAAAATATATATTTTATTGATTTTTTACAGAGAGGAAGGGAGAGAGATAGAGAGCTAGAAACGTCCATGAGAGAGAAACATCGACCAGCTGCCTCTTGCACACCCCCCACTGGGGATGTGCCCGCAACCAATGTACATGCCCCTGATCGGAATCGAACCTGGGACCTTTCAGTCCGCAGACCGACCCTCTACCACTGAGCCAAACTGGTTTCGGCGTGACTTAACAAATATTGATTCAATATCCTCTTCACTATCCGATAAGGTAGCCAGTAGCCACTTGTGGCTGTTTAAATTTATTTATTTATTTTAAAATATATTTTGTTGATTTTTTACAGAGAAGAAGGGAGAGGAATAGAGAATTAGAAACATTGATGAGAGAGAAACATTGATCAGCTGCCTCTTGCACACCTCTTACCAGGGATGTGCCCGCAATCAAGGTACATGCCCTTGACTGGAATTGAACCTGGGACCCTTCAGTCCGCAGGCTGACGCTCTATCCATTAAGCCAAACAGGTTAGGGCAGGAAGCCTTATTAAAAAAAAAAAAAAAAAAAAAAAAAAAAAAATATATATATATATATATATATATATATATATATATATCTCACATTGATTTCAGAGAGCAAGGAAGAGGGAGAGAGAGAGATACATGCCCTTGACCTGAATTGAACTTGGGACCTTTCAGCCTGCAGGCTGACACTCCATCCCCTGAGCCACACCAGTCAGGGCTAGGAAGCCTTTTAACGGATAGGTAAACTGAGTCCGGGTGCATGAGAAAAGGCGTGGCCATGTGGGAAAGTCCAACAGAGGGAGCAGCGTGGAGGGGATGGAGATGCAGAAACAATGCTGAAGGTGATACTTTGCTTAAACAAAGGTAAACCTGGAGAGTCCAGGGACTGGCCCCCTTAAGCGGGGGAGGCTTTGTGTCTGCTGCTGATTGGCTGGTTTTCAGAGACGCGGGGCCGGCACTGATTGGCTGGCTGGCTGGGGGGTGATGACCTCATCCAGCGGATTGGAGGGCGCTTCTGGCGCTTCCTTGTTGTCATGGATACAAAACCACTGTCTTTCCTGGAAGGGCGTGGTGTGTAGAATGGACAGGAATTGCTTCTTTCCCTCCCAGCCATGCAGTTCCGCGCCTGCCCCGGCTGGGGAGGCATTCCAGAGCTGAGCAAGGAGCAAGATGGCCACGAGGTGGCGGTAGCACGCACTGAGCTTTATTGACCCCTTTGGACGGGTTTGCCCTGGGAGAAGCCAGGACCTGAGACCCCGAGGTTATTGTGGGAGCCAGTGCCCAAGGGGAGGGGGCGGGGATGTCTGAGAAGGGGGTTCAGGGCAGGGAGACAGCACTCAGCGCACAGCGGATGTCTCTGGGAGACGCCTTAGGTGGCAGCCCCTTGGGGTATATACTCTCTCTCCCCTTTCCTTCTTTCCTTCCTTCCTTCCTCTCTCTTTCTTCTAATATACACCAAATGGCCAGATTATTATGATCTCTGAATGCATAATAATCTGGTCACTCAGTATATATTACCTAATAAAATAGAAGCATGCAAATTAACCATCTTTTTGCTACACACACAGCCAATCAGAATGGGTATGCAAATTAACCCAACGACGATGGAGGTTGATTTGCATGTGGGAGGGCTGGGAGGGGAGGCAGGGCGGTGGGGGAAGCTACAGGAGCGGTGCTTCAGACAGAAGGGGGACTTGGTGGCTCCCAGGCGGCTGGGAGGGAAGCCAGGGGAAAGAAGGCCTATTCTTGCTCGAATATTGTGCAATGGGCCTCTAGTGTGTATATATATATTAGAGGCCTGGTGCATGAATCCATGCATGGGTGGGGTCCGGCCAGCCTGGCCAGAGGGAGGAGATATGGGCAGTTGGCCAGTCTGCCTGCTGGTTGAATTCCTGGTGGAGGGGACAATTTGCATATTAGCCTTTTATTATATAGGATATACAGATTATTATGCGTGGTCAGATTATTATGCGTTCAGAGATCACCATAACCTGGTCACTCAGTGTATACATAGCCCAGCTGGCATGGCTCAGTGGTTGAGCATCAACCTATGAACCAGGAGGTCATAGTTCAAAACCCAGTCAGGGCACAGGCCCAGGTTGCAGGCTCCATCCCCCAGTGGGATGTGTGCAGGAGGCGGCCAATCAATGATTCTCATCATTGATGTTTCTATCTCTCTCTCCCTTTCTGTCTGACAATAAACATCAACATGTTAAAAAATAAAAATATAATATAATTCAATTAAAAGTGAAAAAAATATATTAGAGAGCAAGGAAGGGAGAGAGAGAGAGAGAAACATCAATGTGAGAGCACAACATCGATTGGCTGCCTTCTGCACTCCCCCTACCAGGCCTCAAGGCCCCAAGGGAATCCTGGCAGGTGCCCTGATCAGGAATAGAACTGGCAACCCTTTGGTGCACGGGCTGGCGCCCAACCAACTGAGTCACCCTGGCCAGGCCGCTTGGTCTTTTATAGCTGCGGGTTTGCCTTGCCTCTGGCTAGCCAATGCTGGACACAGCTCTGTGGAGTAGTCACAGCAGGCAGGCTTTAACTGGCTAAAAATACCTGCCTGTGTGGGCTGCTATATTTGAAACAGGTGAGTGTGTCAAAGTTTGGGCTTGGGCCTGGCAGGCCCCGGGGCCGCGGTCTGGCCGCTGTGGAGAAACAGACGGCACAGGGCCATAGGCAGTGTGTGTGTGTGTGTGTGTGTGTGTGTAAAACAGGGACTGGCCCCACCGTGAGCCACAGATGGATCCAGGCCATTTCTCGTTTTTATTATTTCATTTTATTTTAAATATATTTTATTGATTTTATACAGAGAGGAAGGGAGAAGGGTAGCGATTCAGAAACATCGATGAGAGAGAAACATCAATCAGCTGCCTCTTGCACACCCCCCCACTGGGAATGTGCCTGCAACCAAGATACATTCCCCTTGACCGGAATCGAACCCGGGACCCTTCAGTCCACAGGCTGATCCAAACCGGTCAGAGCCGTTTCTAGTTTTTAGAATTTTCTCGTTGCAGCTGCAGCGATGAGTTCTCTTCCCCTTGTTTTTTGTTTTGCTTAGTGTGTCTTTCCCTTTGACCAACACATTCATGGACTCGGAGTTCTGCAGGCTGGAGGCCGGAGGCAGGGTGTCCTCAGGGCCGTGCTCTCTGGCGCTGGATCGCCCCAGGTCCCCTCCTTCGCTTGTGGCCGCAGAATTGCGAGGTCACGTGGCTCTCCCCCGGCCGGGTGCCTGTCTGTCTCCAAACTGCCCCCTCTCACCGGTGTGGCTCAGTGGATAGAGCATCGGCCTGTGGACTGAAAGGTCCCGGGTTCGATTCCGGTCAGGGGCATGTACCTTGGTTGCGGGCACATCCCCAGTAGGGGGTGTGCAAGAGGCAGCTGGTCAATGTTTCTCTCTCATCGACGTTTCTAACTCTCTGTCCCTCTCAATTCCTCTCTGTGAAAAATCAATAAAATATATTTAAAAAAAAACAAAACAAACAATAAAAACCCTGCCCGCTCTCCTGCGGGATCACATGTTCTCCGCCGGCACATCCCCGCCCTTCTTCTCCGAGTCCCATCCCCGTCCCCTTCCGTTCCAGTTGGCCCTGTGTCCTCCGTGATCGTGTGCTGGACCCGCCCATCACATGCCTGATCGCTCTGCTAACGGCCACACCCTGGGTGTGCTGTCCGGAACACGCCTTCTCTTTCGCAACGCGACTGGGCCGAGAATCGCCCCAGCCTTCAAGCTCCCGTTTCCTTTCGATGAACAATTTCTTTTTGTTTTTTTATTATAAATATATTTCTTCATTGCTTTCAGAGAGGAAGGGAGAGGGAGAGAGGGAGCGAAACATCAATGATGAGAGAGAATCCTTGATGGGCTGCCTCCAGCACACCCCCCACGGGGGATCCAGCCCACAACCCAGTGCCCTTGGCCGGAATCGAACCTGGGACCCCTCAGTCCGCAGGCCGGCGCTCTATCCACTGAGCCACACCGGCCCTCGCTGAACACTTTCTTTGGCGTTTTATCGCTGTCCTCTTGCATTTTACGTCCTGAAGGCTGACGTTCACCATCAAGGTGTCCGCAGGGCCCAAACCCTCTGAGGAGGCCGGGAGGGATCGGCCTGTGGCCACCTGACTCCGGTTGGCACATGGCATTCCCCCCGGTGCTGAGGCAGGACAGAGCCATCGGTTCTCACAGGCTGAGCCAGCCCCAGGCCTCCTGCTGTTTTCAAGGCCCTTTCAGAGGTTCTTGTTTGAGTGTGTGTGTATGTGTGTGGTATATGTGTGTGAGTGTGGTATATGTGTGGTGTATGTGTATGTGAGTGTGTGTGAGAGTGCATGTGGTGTGTGTGAGTGCATGTATGGTGTGTGTGGTGTGCGGTGTGTGTGTGGTGTGTGTGGTGTGTGTGTGTGTGTGGTGTGTGTGTGTGTGTGGTGTGTGTGAGTGCATGTATGGTGTGTGCGGTGTGTGTGTGTGTTGAGGCAGAGGGTGGCTGGGGATCAGGCTGGGCTTGGGCATCCTGGGGGGCGGGGGAGTGGGCGGCGGAGGGTCAGCCTCAGCTCCAGGCAGAAAGAGCCTCTGAGCTGGGGGTGAGCTGACGGGAAAGGGCAGGGCAGGAGGCTGAGAGGTCCAGGGAAGAGCGGAAACGGAAGCCCAGGTTGGGGTGATGAGGCGTGTCTGGTCCCCCGCCCCCCCAGGCCCCCCAGGCCCGGCCCCGGATGAGCGCCCAGGAGCAGCTGGAGCGGATCCGCAGGAACCAGGAGAGCGGCCGGCCTCTGCCCCGCCCCGCGGCCCCGCGGCTCCTCACCCTGGGGCGGGCCCTGTCCCCCGCCCGCGGCCAGCCAGACCTGGAGCGAAGGGTGAGGGGCAGGAGGGCAGAGGGCGGTGGGGTGGGTCCTCTGCCCCAGGGGGAGCCTCCCTCTCCCTCTCTGGGCAATGGGATGCCCCCACCTTCCTCCCAGGACGGTTTCCCATTTCAACCCAGTTCAGCCAGCTGTGCCTGGCCCGTCTCAGTGGGGGACAGGGGTGGAGCAGGTACAACGTCCCCCAGCTCCCAGGAGGAAGGAAGGAAGGAAGGAAGGAAGGAAGGAAGGAAGGAAGGAAGGAAGGGAGGGAGGGAGGGAGGGAGGGAGGGAGGGAGGGAGGGAGGGAGGGAGGGAGGGAGGGAGGGGAAGGAAGGAAGAAGGAAAGGAAGAGAGAGAGAGAGAGAGAGAGAGAGAGAGAGAGAGAGAGAGAAAGAGAGAGAGGGAGAGAGAGAGAGAGAGAAGAAGGAAGAAGGAAAGAAGCCTATTTTATTTATTCCATTGCAGTGAGGAGCTCCAGACCTGGTGGAGCGGCCCCCCACTTTATTGTTTGAGGGAGGAATTAGACAGGTCGTAGGATTGCTTTTGTCAATCAGGGGGCGCCTCAGTCCGACGAGCCCAAACGTGTGCCTGTGTGTAGCCAGTGTTGGGGGCAGACAGTCCGGCCGGGCAGGTGCCGGTGCAGAGGGAAGAGGGGGGCGGTTCTGGCTCTGTAGCCGGTAATCGGGGTGCGGCTCCGGGTCTCCCTGAGGCCGAGGGCGAGGCAGGCTCTCTGGGGGGAAGTCATCGTTGCCCGTGTCCTGAGACCATCTCCTCCCCTCTCTGAGCCTCCTCCATCTCACCCTCCCAATGGGGGGCTCCTGGTGAGGGGACTGTGCCCGCTTCCTCTGCAGCCCGGCCTGGCACACGCAGGAGCCCAGAAATGGCTCAGGAGCTCCGGGTCCTGGAGCAGGTAAGCAGCTGGGTGCCCAGGAGGCAAACCCAGCCCCAAGGGGCAGCGATAGCATTGTTATTTATTTATTTATTTATTTATTTATTTATTTATTAAATATATTTTATTGATTTTACACAGAGAGGAATTGAGAGGGATAGAGAGTTAGAAACATCGATGAAAGAGAAACATCGACCAGCTGCCTCCTGCACCCCCCCCCCCACTGGGGATGTGCCCTTCTGGTTGACCTAGTGGGAAATGTCTTTTGTGTGAAGTGTATCATTGGGCATGTGGAGGTATTATTGATATGAGAAAATGCTAAGTAACTGATTTACTATCTGAAAAGGGATTTACTATCGGGGAAATTGAGGGAAGAAGAGACTGAACATAAACTGCACCTATGGATGAGGACAATGGGGGATGGGGGGGGGGACGGAGGGTGGGGTGGGAACCTGGTGGAGGGGGGAAGAAATGAGGAACCTTTGTAATAATATGAACAATAAAGATTGATTTAAAAAAAAAAAAAAAAAGGTACATGCCCTTGACCGGAATCGAACCCGGGACCCTTCAGTCCCCAGGCCGACACTCTTCCACTGAGCCAAACCGGCTTCAGCAGCATTGTTATTTTTAAAAAACATATTTTTATTGATTTCAGAGAGGAAGGGAGAGGGAGAGAGATATGGAAACATCAATGATGATGCCGAACCGGTTTGGATAGAACATCAATCAGCCTACGGCCTGAAGGGTCCCAGGTTCGATTCTGGTCGAGGGCATGTACCTTTGTTGTGGGCACATCCCCACAGGGGTGTGTGCAGGAGGCAGGTGATCGGTATTTCTCTGTCATCATCGATGTTTCTAGCTCTCTATCCCTCTCTCTTCCTTTTACTACTATTTCTTAAAAATATTTTTTATTGCCCTAACCGGTTTGGCTCACTGGATAGAGCGTCAGCCTGTGGACTGAAAGGTCCCAGGTTCGATTCAGGTCAAGGGCATGTACCTTGGTTGCAGGCACATCCCTAGTGGGGGGTGTGCAGGAGGCAGCTGATAGATGTTTCTCTCTCATCGACGTTTCAGCTCTCTATCCTTCTCTCTTCCTCTCTGTGGAAAATCAATAAAATATATTTTTCACAGAGAGGAAGGGAGAGGGATAGAGAGCTAGAAACATCAATCAGCTGCCCCTGCACAACTAGATGTGCCCGCAACCAAGGTAAATGCCTCCGTTGACCTGGGAATCACACCTGAGACTCTTCAATCCACAGGCCAACGCTCCATCTAGTGAGCCAAACCAGCCAGGGCTATTACTATTTCTTTTTTTTTTTTTTTTTTTTTTTTTTTTTTTTTTAATTAATTTATTTATTTATTTATTTATTTTTTTAAATCAATCTTTATTGTTCATATTATTACAAAGGTTCCTCATTTCTTCCCCCCTCCACCAGGTTCCCACCCCACCCTCCGTCCCCCCCCCCCATCCCCCATTGTCCTCATCCATAGGTGCAGTTTATGTTCAGTCTCTTCTTCCCTCAATTTCCCCAATAGTAAATCCCTTTTCAGATAGTAAATCAGTTACTTAGCATTTTCTCATATCAATAATACCTCCACATGCCCAATGATACACTTCACACAAAAGACATTTCCCACTAGGTCAACCAGCCTCATCCAGGCCCCACCCAAGGCACTCACAGATCAACACCCCAGTCCTAAACTAACTCAACACATCCAGATCTAAGCCTTCATCACTTGATTCAGCAGACCCTCAAGTTCCCACGAAAGTTTCCAGCCATGTCTGAGAAGCAGCCGTGGGGCAGGGGCAGGCAAGGAGCGAGCTGTTCTGGGCCTGGCTGCTCAGGGCCTGGCCTCTGTTGCTCTGGTTCATTCCACAACCAGCTGCTCCGGGTCTGGTCACTGCCGCTCCCGACCTAGTTGCTCTGGACTTGGCTGCTGCTGCTCCGGACCTGGCCGCTCCCAACCTGGCAGCCGCTGCTCCGGGCCTGGCCGCACCAGCCCTGCCTGCTCCCCCGGGCCTGGCCGCTCCCAGCCTGGCAGCCGCTGCTCCGGGCCTGGCCGCACCAGACCCGGCTGCTCCCCCGGGCCTGGCCGCTCCCAGCCTGGCAGCCGCTGCTCCGGGCCTGGCCGCACCCGACCCGCCTGCTCCCCCGGGCCTGGCCGCTCCCAGCCTGGCAGCCGCTGCTCCGGGCCTGGCCGCACCAGCCCCGCCTGCTCCCCCGGGCCTGGCCGCTCCCAGCCTGGCAGCCGCTGCTCCGGGCCTGGCCGCACCAGCCCCGCCTGCTCCCCCGGGCCTGGCCGCTCCCAGCCTGGCAGCCGCTGCTCCGGGCCTGGCCGCACCCGACCCGCCTGCTCCCCCGGGCCTGGCCGCTCCCAGCCTGGCAGCCGCTGCTCCGGGCCTGGCCGCACCCGACCCGCCTGCTCCCCCGGGCCTGGCCGCTCCCAGCCTGGCAGCCGCTGCTCCTGGCCTGGCCGCACCAGCCCCGCCTGCTCCCCCGGGCCTGGCCGCTCCCAGCCTGGCAGCCGCTGCTCCGGGCCTGGCCGCACCAGCCCCGCCTGCTCCCCCGGGCCTGGCCGCTCCCAGCCTGGCAGCCGCTGCTCCGGGCCTGGCCGCACCAGCCCCGCCTGCTCCCCCGGGCCTGGCCGCTCCCAGCCTGGCAGCCGCTGCTCCGGGCCTGGCCGCACCCGACCCGCCTGCTCCCCCGGGCCTGGCCGCTCCCAGCCTGGCAGCCGCTGCTCCGGGCCTGGCCGCACCCGACCAGCCTGCTCCCCCGGGCCTGGCCGCTCCCAGCCTGGCAGCCGCTGCTCCGGGCCTGGCCGCACCAGCCCCGCCTGCTCCCCCGGGCCTGGCCGCTCCCAGCCTGGCAGCCGCTGCTCCGGGCCTGGCCGCACCTGACCCGGCTGCTCTGGGCCCGGCTGCCCCGGGCCCGGCTGCCCCGGGCCCGGCCGCTCTGAGCCTGGCCACTCCCGACCTGGATGCTCTGGGCTTGGCTACTGCTGTTCTGGGTCTGGCTGCTCCCACCCCAGCAGCTCTGGGCCCGGCTTCTTCGGGCCCGGCCACTCCGGGTCTGGGTGTTCCTGGACTGGCCACCCTGGGCTTGGCCGCCTCCGCCTCATGCCTGGCTGCCACTGCCCCAGGTCTGGCTACTCCAGTGCTGGCTGTTGATGCTCTGGTTCTGGCTGCTGTTGTTCTGGGGCCTGGCCGTTGCTGCTCCGGGTCTGGCTGCCACTGCCTTGTGCCTGGCCACTCTAGGCCTGGCCGTCGCTGTTCCAACATTCTGTCCTTTTTTTTTCTTTTTAAAACGCATTTATGTTGCAATGTTGACTGGTGAGTTGAGTTCTGACTTAGTCTTTGATTTTTCAAGATCTTCTTTGTATTTTTTCTTAAGTAATTTTACTATTTTTTTGCTCTCACTTGATTTCTTCACATTGAGAACTTCTTTGGTTTCTTCCTCCTTGTCCTGGGAGCTCAGCAGGTTGGCCTGTGGCACCCCTTTGTTCTCCGCGGGCTCCTGTGCTGCTTCAGCCTGTTGCCGGGACGGCGCCGCCCAGGAAGCAGCCCCCGGCCTTGGCTCCATTGCCGAGCTCAGTGGTCAAAGGCTCAGGGGCACCCACGCCCCCAGGGGCCTCGTGGCCCGCCTCCTTGCTGGTGCCCGGTTGGCTGGAGTCCGGCAGGGGCTTCCGCTCCCCTCCGCGTTCCCCCAGCCTAGAGCTTTTTTTTTCTCCTTCCCGCTAGGGAAGTCCAGCATCAGAGTCAACAGACTGTCTTCTGCGCGCAGTTTGCGCGAGTCCCACAGACTGTCCTCTGCGCGCAGTTTGCGCGAGTCCCGGGGGCCCGGCCTTTCGCCGCTCTCCCCGGACTCCACCTCACAGTCCCGTCTCCCTCTGCCTGAGCCTGGGTCCCCAGGGATTGGCCTAGAACTGGGGTTCGGAGCAGTCCGGACTGAGGCTCACCGCCGCCGGAGGCCTTGTTTCTTCCGGCTAGGGCAACCCAGCATCAGAGTCAACATTCAGTCCTCTGCGCGCATTGCGCGCGACTCCCGGGGCCCTGCCTTTCGCCGTTTTTCCGCCTCACGGCCCTGTCTCCTCCCGCCGGAGCCTGGGTCCCCAGGGTCTGGCCCATAACTGGAGCTCAGCGCTGCCGGTTCGGGGGGGCTCAGCGCTGCCGGTTCGGGGGTTCAGCCCAGGCTGGGGGTTTTATTTCCTTCCTGCTAGGGAAGGAAAGGCGGCTCCCCGCCCTCTCCTCCTCTCCGGCTGCGACCTCTCCGTGCGCGCGTGCGGGCGGGCAGGCGCGCGCAGCATGTCTCCGTACCTTAGGCTTTTTTTCAGCTCCTCTGATTTTCTTTCTGGTTTTCTCTTTCCTTTTTGTTGTAGAAATTTCAGTCAGTCGACTACCTGTAGCTCTGGGCAATGTCCACTCTACATTTTAGTTGTATTCCATTGAAATTGTTGTGTGCTGCCGCGGCTAGATGTCTACCCGAGCAGCCATCTTGGATCCATCTCTATTTCTTTTTAATTTTTATATTAATGAGGGGGAGAGAGACCTCTGTTGGTCGCTGCATATGCCCTGACCGGGGACCGAGCCTGCAACCTGGGCATGTGCCCTGACCTAGCATCAAACCTGCCACCAGTCGGTCTGCGGGATAATGCTCCAACCCACTGAACCACCCGACCAGGATGGTTGCAGAACCTTCTAGAGTTCGTGGGGCATCAGAAAGCCCTAGATCCCTCATACTGCAACCCCGGTGGATATCACCCCCTTTCCCCACCATCCGGAAACGGGGTGACAGTTACCGGTGACCGGAGGGGAAATTGCATAGTGCACAGAGCTTTGTATGCCCTTGATGCCGGCCTGCCCAGGTTTAGAGTCCTGGAAGACACGTGCTAAGGACTACAACTCCCAGAAGGACCCGTGGGGGCACCCCCTGTGCGGGCTAACTGCACGGTTCCCCCCCAAACCCCCAACCCCCAATCTCTTTTCCAGTTCGAGGAACACCGCCCCTTACATTCCCATGTCCGAAGGCCATCGGGAGCGAGTCCTCAGCCTCTCCCAAGCTCTGGCCGCGGAGGCCTCGCAGTGGCACCGAATGATGACAGGTGGGGGGGGGGCGGGGACCTGGGGCCCCGGGTTTAGGGTTTGGGGGAAGAGGCAGCCTGAGGCCTGGAGGGGAGGGGTCCGGGAATTCCTGGAAATCCTTCGTCCTGATGAAGAACAGCTGGACAGGGTTCGGGAGTTCCAGCCCCCAGGCCGCAGGGGCTTGGGGCCAGGACTCCTGGATCTGAGACAAGAGAAGTGGGGGGTCTGGAGTCCAGGGAGGGGGCCCTTTTCGCCATTCTCATCCCGCCCTCGTCCTCTCCAGGCGGGAATTTGGACTCGGGAGGGGAACCTCCTCCCCCGGTGCCGCCGCCGCCGTCCAACCCCAAGCCCGCGCTGGCCTCGCCCCCTCGCTCTCCTCGGGCGGCCGGTTCCCGCTCCCCGGGGCTCGCCCGCGGGGGCAGCGGGCGCGGCGCCGGCCCCGCCTCCTGGGCGGTGCCCACCTGGGACCCGGGGGCGGCGCCGCCCGCCCTGGCGCCGGACGAGGGGGCGTGGCCTCTTCGCGTCACTCTGCTGCAGTCCAGCTTCTGAACCAATGGGAGCACGAGGAGGGCGTGGCCTATGCTGCAGTCCAGCTTCTGACCCAGGGAGGCAGCCAATAGGAGCAAGCGGAGGGCGTGGCCTGAAGCGGCCCCGCCCCTCCCGGAGACCTGGAGCCACCCCGGGCTCCCGGGCGCGGTCTGGTCCTCCCGGGGGGCCTGCAGGGAGGGGTCTCTGGGGGTTTCCCGGCTCTGGTCCGAATCCGGATTAAAACGTTTGGAACTGTTGGTTAATAGCGTTCTCTCTGTCTGTCTGTCTGTCTGTCTGTTTGGGGTTGTGACCCTCCGGGGGACTCTGAAGGGCGGGGAATCCTGGGTCCCCGGGGAGCAAGGGGCAGGGACCTGGGACTGGCAGGGCTACGCGAGGAGGGAACGGGGATCTGGATGACGGGGTTTGGGGGTCTGGATGGCGGGGTTTGGGGGTCTGGATGGCGGGGTTTGAGGGTTTGGATGATGGGGCTTGGGGTCTGGATGACGGGGTTTGGGGGTCTGGATGGCGGGGTTTGGGGGTCTGGATGACGGGGTTTGGGGGTCTGGATGACGGGGTTTGAGGGTCCATGGGGCTGGGGCCGAACTTCCAGCGTCCAGCCCACAGCCAGCCCGGACTCTGGAGGTGGGGAGAGGCTCAGAGTGTAACCGAGAAAGAGACAGACAGACTGACCGCCACGGGAAGGCGCTATGCCGGGAAGGTGGTCCCGGTTGAGGGCGGGGAGGGGGGGGCGGCATTGGAGCCCGGATCCCGCTAGCCTTCGGGGAGGGGGGGGCTTCTCTGGGAGAGGAGCGACCAGGTGGGAAGAAGGAGTCCTGATTCTTTTCTTATAAAATCCCATTTGCAAAACCAAGGGATGAATGCGTGGGAGGGGCAGGCCCCAAATCCTCACTCCCTTTCTCTGGGTCTCGGTTATTGGAGCAAAATGGGTGATTTAGGGGATATGTCTCTTGCAGATTTAGGGTTTCCTCCGGAAGCCAGAGATGGGGAGTGGGGGCGGGGGTGGTGGTCTCAGGAACCCCAGCGCGTACTTGGAACAGCGAAGGAGAATGTGGGCCAAGGCCTCTCTGCCTTTTGTCCTGGGGGTCACCGTGAGACCGGTCACCAGGGGAACCGAGTTGGGTGATAGGCCCATTACAGGTGGCCACAAAGGGGCAGCAGAGGCCTCGCCGAGGTCTGCGCTGGGGTAACCTTTCTCTTCCCGCCCTCAGGGGAAAGCGGGGCCCACGTGTGGCACAGACAGTGAGTGAGGGTCTCTCTCCGGCTTCAGCCCCAGCCCCTCCTCCCTCAGCCCCAGGCCCCAGCCCCTCCCCCCCTGCAGAGTTGGGGGGCCGGGCCCTGGAGACAGGCCCTGGAATTGTCCCTCTCTGTGAGGTGACTCAGGAGGAAGATGTGAGGATGAGCGTGTTTTCTGTCCCCAACCCCCTATACCCAATCTCTCTCTAGCTTCATTCTCTTCTAGGCTTTTGCACATGCTGTTCCCTCTACCGTTCCCTCTCTTGGCGAAATTGCCCCGGACTGAAGGTCTCAGCTCCGTGTTCGTCCTGTCCCCCCGGATTCTGCTGGCGGGTCCAAGTGTCTCCTGGGTGGGTTCCCACTTCAAGATTTTTAAAAATATATTTTATTGATTTTTTACAGTGAGGAAGGGAGAGAGATAGAGTTAGAAACATCAATGAGAGATTCTTTTTAAAAATATATATTTTATTGATTTTTTACAGTGAGGAAGGGAGAGTTAGAAACATCGATGAAAGAGAAACATCGACCAGTTGCCTCCTGCACACCCCCCACTGGGGATGTGCCCACAACCAAGGTACATGCCCTTGACCGGAATCGAACCCAGGACCCTTCAGTCCGCAGGCCCAAGCTCTATCCACTGAGCCAAAGCCCAGAGTCAGTGGCGCACACTGTGCAGTTCATTCCGCGGACATGCGCAGAGCGGCAGGACTGGGAGCTGTCTGTAGCCCCTGCTCCCAGCGGAGGTTGCACAAGAGGATGCTTTGCCCCGGTTTCAGGTCCGGGCAGAGCGATGCCCGGAGGACAGGCTCAGGCTCTGGGGCCCTGGAAGGGGGTTGGAGTCTCCAGGCGGGCGCCTGGGGGTGGGTGGGAGGGCAGCCTCAGGCAATTTATTTATTTGCAAAATCAACCAAATAAGAGTTTACCAGAAGAAGTTGGTTCTAGGATGTAAGATAACAATCCAGCAGAAACCGGTTTGGCTCAGTGGACTAAAGGGTCCGGGTTCGATTCCGATCAAGGGTGTGTACCTTGGTTGTGGGCACATCCCCAGGAGGGGGCGTGCAAGAGGCAGCTGATCGATGATTCTCTCTCATCCATGTTTCTCTCTATCTCTCTCCCTTCCTCTCTGTAAAAAATCATTAAAAAAAAAAAAAAATGCCGAAACCGGTTTGGCTCAATGGTAGAGCGTCGGTCTGAGGATTGAAAGGTCCCAGGTTCTATTCCAGTCAGGGGCATGTACGTTGGTTGTGGGCACATCCCCGGTTGGGGGTGTGCAGGAGGCAGCTGGCCGATGTTTCTCTCTCATCGACGTTTCTAGCTCTCTATCCCTCTCCCTTCCTCTCTGTAAAAAATCAATAAAATATATTTAAAAAATAAAAATAAAAGAATAAATACATTAAAAAAGATAACGATCTATGTTAGATATCCACGTATCTCAATATGTGTACTACACACATACGTGTATAGGTGTCGTTTTAGCCTGTTCTGGCCGCTAAAACGGAAATACCACAGTCTGGATGACTCACGGGGCAAGCATTTCTCTCTCAGAGTTCTAGAAGCTGGCATGTCCCAGATCAAGGTGCGGAGGGCCAGCTGCTGGCTGTGTCCCCTCACGAAGGCTCCACCCTCGTGGCCAAATCACCTTCCAAAGCTCTCACCTCCAAACCCCATCAATTTATTTAAAAAAAATTTTTTTTAAATATATGTTTTCATTGCTTTCAGAGAGGAAAGGAAAGGGAGAGAGATAGAAACATCAATGATGAGAGAGAATCATTGATAAGCTGCCTCCTGCATACACCCTCCTCCCCCAATGGGCATTGAGACTGCAACCTGGGCTTGTGACCTTGACAGGAATCAAACCTGGGACTTCAGTCCATTGGCTGACATTCTATCCACTGAGCCAAATATTTAAAAAGAGAGTGATTTTAGATTTTATTTTATTTTTTAAAAAAATATATTTTATTGATTTTTAACAGAGAGAAAGGGAGAGAGATAGAGAGCTAGAAACATCGATGAGAGAGAAATATCGACCAGCTGCCTCTTGCACCCCCCCCTACGGGGGATGTGCTCGCAACCAACGTACATGCCCTTGACCAGAATCGAACCTGGGACCTTTCAGTCCACAGACTGACGCTCTATCCACTGAGCCAAACTGGCTTCGGCTGATTTTAGACTTTAGATAGCGCCTGGATTTCTGGTTTCTCCTGAAAAGTTGATAAGCCGGACCATGGGGCAGGTGACATTGTGCTCAGCGTGGCCTGGCTGTGGTGACCCAGTCCCTGCTCCCTGATTGGCTGGCTGCCTGTTCCCTGTGAGGGTCTAGATGGGGGCCGCCCTCCTGCGTTCTCTGCCATGTCCCACTGGCAGCCGTGGGCACATTCATCTCTCCGGGCGTCACCTCTGTTACCTGTAAAGCAGGGCGGATCACGGGACCTCACTCCCAGGCTCTTCTGGGAACGGAGAGATGCAATGAAACACCCACTGAGCCTGCAGGACGTGCCTGGCACAGAGCATGCTGCCTGCAAGTTATTACTGCTCATCATGAACCTTGCCCCATTCTGCTTCTGCTGGCTAATCTACCTCCCTCAGTTGTTTTGTTTTGTTAACCTTCACTCGAGGATATTTTTCCCATTGATTTTTTTTTTTTTTTTGAGAGAGTCAAAGGGAAGGGGTGAGACAGAGAGAGAGAGACACATCCATGTGAGAGAGACACATCGGTGGGTTGCCTCCCACACCTGCCCCACCGACCTGAGGCTGAGGATTGAGCCTGCAACTGAGGTATGTGCCCTTAATTGGAATCGAACCTAAGACCCTTCAGTTTGTGGGCTGACACTCTAACCACTGAGCTAAACTGGCTTGGGCCTCCGTTTGAGATCTCTGAGGCCCTGGCATATTGGGCAAATGAAACCTGGGCGAAGGAAAAGGCAAAAGGCGAGATTTGAGCTGGTCCTGGAGTGGGAGGAGCGGACGTGGAGAAATCGGGCAGAGTGTTTCACTGACTGAGAAGTGGATGTGCAAAGGCCCTGGGGCAGCAACGCCCGAGTGCCTTCTAGGAACAGGAGAACCCTGCCTTTATCTCCAGCTTAGCAATTAGGAGCACTAGATTAAACCTGTGCTACCCATTGCCTCTTATAACCTACTACCCACGCATCATATAATTTCATGAGTAAGAATTTCATAAATAAGCCCAGTGGGGGGTGTGCAGGAGGTGTTTGAAGAAAGGAGTGTCCCCTGTAGACTCTCAGAGCTGGGTTAATTCTTAGAGAACTATCCATTCCTTCATCTGTTTATCAACTAGAGGCTCAGTGCATGGATTCGTGCAGGCGTGGCGTCCCTCAGCCTGGCCTGCGCCCTCTCGCAATCCAGGACCCCTTGGGGGGATGTTGGAGAGCCCGATTCCCCGCAGGCCAGGGTGAGGGACTAGAATGCATATAAGATATTCGGGTTAATTTCTTCCCATCCTCCTTCCTCCCCCTTCCCTCTGAGATGTATCAGTCTGTTCCATGTTCCCATGGCTTTGGGCTGAGCGTCTGCTCCCCCGTGGTCATGGTGCATCCTAGCTACCCTCCGGTGGGCTGCTCAGCCGGTCACTCAGGCTCCTTTATATAGATATAGATATAGATATAGATATAGATATAGATATAGATATAGATATAGATATAGATATAGATATAGATATAGATATAGATATAGATATAGATATAGATATAGATATAGATATAGATATAGATATAGATATAGATATAGATATAGATAGATAAGTAGACCTGGGCGGGCATCAGGCAGTATCCTAGGTGCCCGGGGTTCACCACATGGCCTTTGCCCTTGTGGCATTCATAGCCGTGGGGCAGCCAAGGGGGGGTGTTTTGTGCTTGACAGGTGTGGCTCTGGGAGATGTGTGACGGAGACAGGCTCGTTCTGGAGGCCAGGGTGGACTTCCTGGAGGAAGCAGCATCAGCTAGAGGGCCGGTGAAGGGGATGCTCCAGAGAGGAAAGGAAAGGGAGAAAGATAGAAACATCAATGAACCTGAGACCCTTCAGTTCGTGGGCTGACGCTCTAACCACTGAGCTAAACTGGCTTGGGACTCCGTTTGAGATCTCTGAGGCCCTGGCATATTGGGCCGGGGTCCACAGGGAGGGGCGGGGAGGGAGAGTCAGGCCATCAGTGCAGCAGGTCCTGGGTGTCGCAGCACGGAGGTGCAGGTGCGAGTGTTCCGGGCAGAGGGCACGGCCTATGTGCCGAGGGCCCCTGGGAAGGCATATGGACATTCTTTTTTGTTCTGTTTCGTTTTGATTTTAATTAAACATATGGACATTCTTTCAACTGTTGTCAGCTGAGTCCAAGGTGACTGGCAGAGCCAAGCCACGGATACACATTCCCCAAGAAGGCTGAGAGGGTTATTCAGTACTGGCTTTTACCTCTCTCCAGGTGTCCGCAGGAGGGGGGCCTAGATATGTAAATCCAGTCAAGCACCGGGAATGCTAGGGCCTACTCAAGAATGCAAATAAGCTCCTTTGATCCTAAGTTTTGGGGACACCTCCTGGTATTCCGGGTATAAAATAAAGGCACTGTGTGGGCTCGGGTTCTTGTCCCTTTATCAGAGTGACAGTGTCCCACCCAGCTCCCAGCTTTATAAATCTATTTCTGCATCTTCTATTTTTTATTTTATTTTATGTTATATATATATTTATTTATTTTTTAATATATTTTATTGATTTTTTTACAGAAAGGGAGAGAGATAGAGAGCTAGAAATGTTGATGAGAGAGAAACATCAACCAGCTGGCTCTTGCACACCCTCTACCGGGGATGTGCCCGCAACCAATGTACATGCCCTTGACCGGAATTGAACCTGGGACCTTTCAGTCCCCAGACCGACGCTCTACCACTGAGCCAAACCGGTTTCGGCTTTTATTTTATTTTATTTTCTGAATCCCTGGCCGCCTCCACTTAGAACCGGTTCATTCATCTCTCTTTTCGTGCTGGTCTCGGAAAAGAGAGAGATCCCGCCACACCTGGCCCACCCCCGCTGCATCTGGCCCCTGCACCTGTGCAAAGGCCTGCCCGTGCGGGAGGGTTCGGCGCTGTGGGGGGCTGAGCGGAGGGAGGAAGGGGTTGAGGGGCAGGTCACATGGGGCCGTGAGGGCCATGCAGGCGTCTGGTCTTTATCTCAAGGGCAATAGGGAGCCATGGAAGGGATGTGAGCAAGAAAGTGATGGCTCAGCCCTAACTGGTTTGGCTCAGTGGATAGAGCGTCGGCCTTCGTACTGAAGGATCCCAGGTTCGATCCCGGTCAAGGGCATGTACTTTGGTTGTGGGCACATCCCCGGTAGGAGGTGTGCAGGAGGCAGCCGGTTGATGTTTCTAGCTCTCTATCCCTCTCCCTTCCTCTCTGTAAAAAAAAAAAAAAAAAAAATTCAATAAAAAATATATTTTAAAAAAGAAAGTGACGGCTCCCAGGAGGAACTGAGGGAGAGGGAGGCTCAGGGAGACCCTGGGCTCTGTCTGCGGCTTGAGAAGCAGGTGGGAGTGGACCCCATGCCCCAGGCTGGGGACCAAGAAGAGAGGCAGGTTTTAGGGGAAATGGGGTGATCCCTGCACTGGAGACACAGAGGCGGGGAGGCCCAAGGGTGGGGGGCTCTGAGGGAGATCCCGGAGGCGCTGGTGAGAACACAATGTCGGGGCTCCCCAGGCAGAGCTGGGAGAGGGGGAAGGATCTAGGGCCCCCCAACTTTAGAAGAAACGGAGTCAGGCCAGAACGAGGCTACGGGGCATCCAGGAAAGCCAGCGCCCCAATGGCTGTTGACGGGAGAGAGGGGGGTCAGGCTAATGAGTCACATAGTTACTAGGTGACCTTGGGGGAGCGGGCAGGGACGTGGCTAAGGAATGTGAGAGGGCTGGGAAGGGAATGTGAGGCCAATCGTGTTTGGTAGCAGCTGTGTTCCCAGGGCTGGGGCGTGTCTCAGCCCTCCTCGGCCTCACGTTCAAGGGGGGGTGGTGGTGGAGGGGGTGGGGGGGAGAGAGGGAGCTTGGTAGCTGGATGGAGGAGAGAAAAAGGGCCTAAGCAGCTGAAACCGGTTTGGTTCAGTGGATAGAGCTTTGGTCTGCGGACTGAAAGGTCCCAGGTTCAATTCCTGTCAAGGGCATGTACCTTGGTTGTGGGCACATCCCCAGTAGGAGGTGTGTAGGAGGCGAGTGATTGATGTTTCTCTCTCATCGATGTTTCTGACTCTTTTTTAAAAAAATTAAATTATTATCTGTGTACATATTTTAACATTGCCCCCCCTCCCCCCAGTTTCTGACTCTTTATTCCTCTCTCTTCCTCTCTGTAAAAAAATCAATAAACTATATTTAAAAAAGAAAACAGAAATATGGCCTGAGCAGGGCCAGGGGTGAGGGCTGGGCGAGCCCCGGCCTGAGTGAGGGAGGGTTTCAAGGCTGATGAGTGAGGGGGGGAGGAGATGAATGTGTGTGTAGGGGGGGGTGGGGGGGGTCAGGGGGAGAGGCTAGAAGATTAGAATTCCACTCACCCCCGAGGCCCATATAGGCATGCTGCATCCTAAGGTTCTTATCTTAAGGGTTAGAAATTCTTTAAAAAAAAAAAAAAAAAATATATATATATATATATATATATATATATATATAATCAATTTTTTTTTTTTGCAGAGAGGAAGAGGGATAGAGAGCTAGAAACATTGACGAGAGAGAATCATCGACCGGAGATGTGCCCGCAACCAAGGTACATGCCCTTGGCCGGAATTGAACCCGGGACCTTTCAGTCCGCAGACCGACGCTCTATCGACTGAGCCACACCGGTTTCGGCTCTCCCTCCTTCTTTCTCTAAAAATCAATGAAAACATTTTCAAAACACACAGAAAGAAAAACCTGTGACGTGTTGCTAGCCAAGAAACAGAGCCTGGTGCTTGCCAGCTTCAGGGAGGGCGGGACTTCCCCATGCTGACGCCCCTGCTGGACCCCCGGGGCTGGGAGGAGAGGGCACTGAGCTTCCCGGGCCCTGATAGCATGACCATGGTGAGTGTCCATGTGGCATCGGAGTCAACTGGTGAGCGGCTCCCCTGGACTGAGAGTGGGGTGTGTGTGTGAGGAGGCTGAGAAGATGCAGCGAGCCCCAGAAGCAGTGTCTGCGGCAGACCCACCGGATTCTCCCCTCCCTTCCTCAGTGTCTGCGGGAGGAGCTGGCCGCCTCCAGGCCTGCCCCGGAGGCCACAGCCTGAGAGGGCCCAGGGCCCAGGTGTGTGGGCGCCAGGGGAGGGCTCCCCATGCCCTCCTTTCCCCCCCATCTCTCCCAGCCCCTGGCGGCCGGGGCGGGGGCTGCTGCGGCGTCCCTGGCCTCCTGGGAAGGCCGCTCCTGCACAGGACCTGGTGACCGGGGTGCAGCGCTGGGGTGCGGGTGCGAGGCCCCGTGGAGGCCCCTGCCATCCCTTCCTGCTTTGCCTCATTTCCTCATGGGCTTCCCTGACTAGGTCTCTCCCTCTCCAAACTCTGTCTCCCAAGTTCTGGTTGCTGCCCTCTGACTCTCAGACGCTATGCCCTCTTACCAGTGAGCCAACCCACCTCACCCACAAAAGCAACTGGCAGCTGAAACCGGTTTGGCTTAGTGGCTAGAGTGTCGGCCTGCGGACTGAAAGGTCCCAGGTTCGATTCCGGTCAAGGGCATGTACCTTGGTTGCGGGCACATCCCCAGTAGGGGGTGTGCAAGAGGCAGCTGATCGATGTTTCTCCCTCAGCGATGTTCCTAATTCTCTATCCCTCTCTCTTCCTCTCTGTAAAAAAATCAATAAAATACGCCGGGACCGGTTTGGCTCAATGGATAGAGCGTCGGCTTGGGGTCTGAAGGGTCCAGGGTTCAATTCCGGTCAAGGGCACGTACCTTGGTTTCGGGCATATTCCCAGTAGGGGGTGTGCAAGAGGCAGCTGGTCGATGACTCTCTCTCATGGATGTTTCTAACTCTGTATCTCTCTCCCTTCCTCTCTGTAAAAAAATCAATAAAATATAAAAAAATCAATAAAATATATATTAAAAAAAAAAAAAAAGCAATTGGCAGCCAGAAGGAGGAGGGCATCGTTCCATTTATTTTCAGTCCTTTGTGAGTCTGGCCACACCGCCGCCCGCCCCATCCCCCACCCCCGCATCCCCCTCGCCGTCCTGCTACCCAGCCCTGAGCATCCTGGACCCAAGGGGCTGCAGCTCCCAGCAGGCCTTGCAGCGGGAGCCTCTGGCCGGGGGCTCCAGGGAGATGTTGCAGGTTGGTTTCACCAGAGCCCCAGTGACAGGTCCGCAGGGGGAGGAAATTAAGGCCTAATTAGGAGATAATGCGGGAGGCGAGCCAAAGGCCAGCAGGGGAAAGGGGTTTGGGCCTCGCCGCCCGCGGAGCAGGAGGGTGGCCGGCGCCGAGAGAAATGAGGGCAGAGGATGCCTGATTTGGGAGGAGAGAAAACGGGCGGGTAGGAAACTGGGGGGGCGCGGCGCCCTCCGCCTAGGAGGGCTGACCCCGCACTGGCCCGGCGGGGCGCGGGCCCGGGCCCGGGCGGGGGTGGCACCCCGTGGGGTGGGGGTGGGGCCGCAGGGCCGCCGCGGATTGGCCGCCGCGGGGGGTGTGGGGGGAGCGGCGGGCTCTGATTGGCTGGGGCGGCCGCGCAGCCCGGCGGGCGCCACACCCCCGCGGCCCCCGGCGGGAGGCGAGGCGGAGGCAGCTCGGAATGTGCGCGGGTCCGGGCTGTTGGCGCCCAGGATTTGGGGGGCAGATGATGACCCCGAGCAGAACCGCGGGGGCAGAGCGGCTCAGGGCGGAGCCGGAGGTCACGGTCACCTGGCGCGGGAGTTGGGGCGCTCTGACCCGGGAGTTGGGGTGGCGCCAGAGCCACCAACGGGCCGCCTCCGCCTCCGGGCCCTGAACTCGGGGAGGGGCGTGACCAGGAAGTGCTGCCCGGGGGCCCGTCCACCTGAGACGCTCGGGATCAGTCGGGGACCGGAAACTTCCCGGCCCCCTGATGCTGAAGGGGGCTGGGAGGAGGCAGGGCGAGCCGCGTGCGCTGTTACCTCCTAGAAAAGTTACAAAAACAACGTGCAGCCGGGACCGGTTTGGCTCAATGGATGGAGCGTCGGCTTGGGGACTGAAGGGCCCGGGTTCGATTCCGGTCAGGGGCATGTACCTTGGTTGCGGGCACATCCCCAATAAATAGGGGGTGTGCAGGAGGCAGCTGATCGATGACTCTCTCTCATCGATGTTTCTGGCTCTCTATCTCTCTCCCTTCCTCGCTGTACAAAAACCAATAAAATATATTAAAAAAAAAAAACAACAACGTGCAGATCGCACTTCCCCGCGGCTTTTATTTGTAAATAAAGGACGCATTGAGCCCCTCCGGCCTCCCCGCCGCCCTCTCGGGGGCCTTTCCGTTCCCGTTCCCGGGGCGCCGCCGCCGGGTCTGAGCGGGGGATGGAGACCCGCGGGGGCCCGGCCTCCCCCCTCTCACTTCCGGCAGCTTTTCCGCTCGCGCCCGGAGGCCGAAGCCGATCCAAATGCCGCTTTGCCCGCGAGCAGCCTGGATGCGGGTGGAACTGACCCGGGTGGGGGCGGGGAGGACCGACCCCTTCCCCACCCCTCCCCCCCCGCCCCCCGGGGCCCGGCGCATGCGCACTGGGCGGGCCGGCGCGGGCGCGGGCGGCCGAGCGCCCGGGAGCGGGCGGGAGGGGGCCGGGGGGCGGGGAGCGGGTGGGAGGAAGCCGGTTGGGGAGGGGGGAGCCGGGGGGGGGCGGGCCCCGGGCGGGGCCGCGACCTCCTCCGCGGGGCGGGCGCTGCCACCCGCCGCAACGACCATGGCGGCGGCCGCGCTGGGCCAGGTGGGTGCGGGCGTCGCGCTTCCCCAGGGACCTCCCGCCTGCAAGCCCGCCCGCCGGCTCCTGGGCCGCTGCGGGGCGCCGAGGAGGAGGAGGAGGGGGAGGAGGAGGAGGAGGAGGAGGAGGAGGAGGAGGAGGAGGAGGAGGAGGAGAAGGAGGAGGAGGAGGAGGAGGAGGAGGAGGAGGAGGAGGAATGGGGGGCCGGGGGGGGGTCGGGAAGGAATGCGGGGCTTTAGGGGCGATGCGGAGCGGGGACCTGATTGGGGGGCTGGAGACCGGGCCCGGGGTCCGGGAGGGAGGAGGGGACCCTAACGGGAGAGGCCGGGGCCGGGGGGCTGGGAAGGGACCCGCGGGGAGCGGGGAGCGGGAGAGGGGCTCGGCGTCTATAGGGGAAGAGGGGGGGGGATGAAGGCGCGGAATGCACCCTCCGGGCTGGCCTGGGGATCGGGGTCAAGCCCCTCTCCTGTTGGCACTGACAGTGGAGGGAGATGTGGGCGGGGGTGTCCCCCGAACCCGTCATCTGAGCCCCGCAGCGGGTCGGTGACCGGGCTGCTCGCGGCCAGGCGGAGACAGCCCCCTCTTGCTGCGGGGCGAGCCTGCAGCGTTTCTGCAAAGCCTGTGGGCTTTGGAGATGGAGGCTTCTCAGGGGGAAAGGAAACAGTTACCAGTCTAGGAGGGAGGGGGAGGGCATTGCCACCCGCGGCCGCAGCTAATAACCTTGGGAGGACTGTGTGCTGCTAGCCTGGCCGGCCCGCCCGGTCCCCGAGCCCAGCCGATGGGCGGCGGGCCGGCCGGCGTGTCCTCCGGGGCTGCCTCCGGGGCTGCTGGGGCCGGGCCGGGCTGTGGCGGGGCGCCGGGGATCCTGGTGGGACTGGCAGGGACCGCCGGGCTCTCAGGCTGTGGAGAGCCTTGAGCTGTGGGGACCGTTCTGATCGGGGATGGGAGAGTCCTGTGCTCTAGTGTGGGGTCCCCCTTCTGTGTGTGTGTGTGTGTGTGTGTGTGTGTGTGTGTGTGTGTGTGATGTGGGGGGCTGGGGGCAGGCCTGCATGTGGAAGACAGTGCTGGACCAGGACAGAGACAGCCGTGGTGATGATGACACACCTGGGCCATGTGGGGAGGCAGCCCCGGATTGTGGTGGGGACAGTCCCGGCCGTAATGAGACACGGTGGAGGCTGCATATGATGTTACAGAGCCCGGCCCTGTGCATGCTGCCCCTGACCTTCCTCATTTCTTTTATATATATATATATATATATATATATATATATATATATATATATATATATATATATTAGCCCTGGCCGGTGTTGCTCAGTGGATAGAGCATCGGCCTGTGGACTAAAGGGTCCCGGGTTCGATTCCGGTCAAGGGCATGTACCTTGGTTGCGGGCACATCCCCAGTAAGAGGTGTGCAGGAGGCAGCTGATGGATATTTCTCTCTCATCAATGTTTCTGATGTTTCTTACTAGTATCTCTCCCCTTTTTTCTTTGTTAAAAAAAAATCAATAAAATATATTTTTAAAAATAAACATTTTTATTGATTTTTTTTTTTTTTTTTTTTTTACAGAGAGGAAAAGAGAGGGATAGACAGCTAGAAGCATCAATGAGAGAGAAACATCCATCAGCTGCCTCCCGCACATCCCCCACCGGGGATGTGCCCACAACTAAGACACAGGCCCCTGACAGGAATCGAACCCGGGACCCTTCAGTCTGAAGGCTGATGCTCCATCTACTGAGCCACACTTGATAGGGCCTTCCTCGCTTCTTAATTAGCCCCATGCTTTCACACTTTTGGTCCCAGATGCCCACCTGCCACCCCAGAGCCTCCTTTGGGTCCAACCCCTACGGCTTGGGGTGTCCGATGGTGGGGCACCTTCTCTCGGCCCCGAGAGGATGTCCTGGGAGGGTGAGGGCAGCTTCCCCAGGGTGCCGGGACTCTGGAGCTGCGCCCTGCACCTGCCCCGCCCTGTGGGTGTGTCTTTCTGCCCCAGGCATCTCTCTCTCCTCCACGTCTGTCTCTAAGCTTCTTGGAGACGGCGTCTCTCCCCTCCAGCCCTTCCTCCTCCCTCGTCTCTGTGGTCTCCCTTCCACTGAGGCTGAAGTGTGGGCTTCCGGGCTTCCTTTTTCCTCGTCCTCGCTCTCCGGACTCTCTGTATCCCACTCCGAATGTTTCCAGGTTTCCCAGGCTCTGCTTTCCCTGAGTTTCTCTCCCTCTTGTCTCTTGTCTCAGCCTCTCTCGCCCTAGTCTGTTTTGGCAACTCTTGGTCTTGTTTTCTATTCTTTCAAGTGAGTGTTTTCTATTTCTCTGTCTCTTTTTCTCATTCTTTAAAAAAAAAAATATATATATTTTATTGCCGAAACCGGTTTGACTCAGTGGATAGCGTGTCAGCCTGCTGACCGAAGAGTCCCAGGTTCGATTCCGATCAAGGGCATCTACCTCGGTTGCGGGCACATCGCCAGTAGGGGGTATGTAGGAGGCAGCTGATCGGTGTTTCTAACTCTCTATTTCTCTAACTCTCCCTTCCTCTCTGTAAAAAATCAATAAAATATATCTTTAAAATATATATTGTATTGATTTCTTACGGAGAGGAAAGGAGAGGGAAAGAGAGTTAGAAACATCGATAAGAGAGAAACATTGATCAACTGCCTCCTGCACACCCCCTACTGGCGATGTGCCCGAAACCTTGACTGGAATCGAACCAGGGACCCTTGAGTCCTCAGGCTGACACTCTATCCACTGAGCTAAACTGGTTTCAGCTCTTTTCCTCATTCTTACTCTTCCCTCTCTTTTCTTAATTTTAAAATTACTTTATTGTATTATTATTTTATTTTTTCCTCTCTTCAAGAAAAATATATTTTTTATTATTTTAGAGAGGAAGAGGAAGGGAGAAGGAGCTAGAAACATCAGTGAGGCCAAAACCGGTTTGGCTCAGTGGATAGAACGTCAGCCTCTGGACTGAAAGGTCCCAGGTTAGATTCCAGTCAAGGGCATGTACCTTGGTTGCGGGCACATCCCCAGTGGGGGGTGTGCAAGAGGCAGCTGATCGATGTTTCTCTCTCATCGGTGTTTCTTACTCTCTATCCCTCTCCCTTCCTCTCTATAAAAAAATCAATAAAATATATTTTTTTAAAAATCAGTGAGAATCATTGATCAGCTGCCTCGTGCACGCCCCCTACTGGGGACCCTGGGGCATGTGCCCTGAGCGGGAATGAGACCCTGACCTCCTGGTGCATAGGCTGCCACTGAACTTCTGAGCCACACCGGCCGGTTACTCTTCTCTGATACTCCTTTTACTCTCTTTTTATTATTATTATTATTTAAATATATATTTTATTAATTCTCCACAGAGAGCAAGAGAGAGGGATAGAGAGCTAGAAACATCAATGAGAGAGAATCATCGATCAGCTGCCTCTTGCACACCCGCCACTGGGAATGTGCCCGCCACCACGCCACATGCCCTTGACCGGAATCGAACCCGGGACCTTTCAGTCCGCAGGCCTACGCTCTATCCTCTGAGCCAACCCGGTTTTGGCTCCTCTTACTCTCTTATTCTTTTCCATTTTGGTTCCCCTCTCTCTCTCTCTCTCCTTGAGCTTCCCTCTCTTGCTCTCTTTCTTTCCCACCTCCGCTCCCTCTGAGCTGCCCCTGCCCTGCGTGCAGACTCCACGCTGTGGGTGTCCTGTTCCCTCCGGGGCCGCAGGCTCAGCAGGCCGCACACCGCCACCTAGAGGCCATGCGTGGGAGCACACCTGAGCCTGCCCGAAGCCGGTGCCCACGCTCTCAGGGCTGCTCCTCAGGCTTCATGGCCCAGACTTCCGGTCAAGGAAGCCCCGGGGCCCCTCTGCCCAAGACTCACCTGCGGACCAGCCGCGGCTGCCGTCCACATCCGTTCTCCCGCGTGGTGTCAGCTCCCCCGGCTCCCAGGAGCGGGCGCAGCCCCGCCGCCTTCCCCGGGGCTGGAGAAAGGCGCTGTGAGGCCCAGCACGCGGGGCAGAGGCCACCCTGCTGTGCACAGCCAGACCTGGGCGGTGTCCATCTGGCAGTGGCCACGGCCGGCTGGAGTGGCGGCCGCCAGGTCCGCATGGCTACCCCTCAGCGCTGGGACCGGAAGGGAACTGGATCCCTGGGGTCCAAAGCAAGCGTGGGGCTGGGGGCTTCAAGTCCTCTGAATCCAGTGGATCTAATACCCTGAACGAATATGGACTAGGACCCCTGGGTCTGAGGGAGGAGGGGCTGAGCCTGGACCCCTGGGTCTGAGGGAGGAGGGGCTGGGGGCCTGGACCCCTGGGTCTGAGGGAGGAGGGGCTGGGGGCCTGGACCCCTGGGTCTGAGGGAGGAGGGGCTGGGGGCCTGGACCCCTGGGTCTGAGGGAGGAGGGCTGGGGGCCTGGACCCCTGGGTCTGAGGGAGGAGGGGCTGGGGGCCTGGACCCCTGGGTCTGAGGGAGGAGGGGCTGGGGGCCTGGACCCCTGGGTCTGAGGGAGGAGGGGCTGGGGGCCTGGACCCCTGGGTCTGAGGGAGGAGGGGCTGGGGGCCTGGACCCCTGGGTCTGAGGGAGGAGGGGCTGGGGGCCTGGACCCCTGGGTCTGAGGGAGGAGGGGCTGGGGGCCTGGACCCCTGGGTCTGAGGGAGGAGGGGCTGGGGGCCTGGACCCCTGGGTCTGAGGGAGGAGGGGCTGGGGGCCTGGACCCCTGGGTCTGAGGGAGGAGGGGCTGGGGGCCTGGACCCCTGGGTCTGAGGGAGGAGGGGCTGGGGGCCTGGACCCCTGGGTCTGAGGGAGGAGGGGCTGGGGGCCTGGACCCCTGGGTCTGAGGGAGGAGGGCTGGGGGCCTGGACCCCTGGGTCTGAGGGAGGAGGGGCTGGGGGCCTGGACCCCTGGGTCTGAGGGAGGAGGGGCTGGGGGCCTGGACCCCTGGGTCTGAGGGAGGAGGGGCTGGGGGCCTGGACCCCTGGGTCTGAGGGAGGAGGGGCTGGGGGCCTGGACCCCTGGGTCTGAGGGAGGAGGGGCTGGGGGCCTGGACCCCTGGGTCTGAGGGAGGAGGGGCTGGGGGCCTGGACCCCTGGGTCTGAGGGAGGAGGGGCTGGGGGCCTGGACCCCTGGGTCTGAGGGAGGAGGGGCTGGGGGCCTGGACCCCTGGGTCTGAGGGAGGAGGGGCTGGGGGCCTGGACCCCTGGGTCTGAGGGAGGAGGGGCTGGGGGCCTGGACCCCTGGGTCTGAGGGAGGAGGGGCTGGGGGCCTGGACCCCTGGGTCTGAGGGAGGAGGGGCTGGGGGCCTGGACCCCTGGGTCTGAGGGAGGAGGGGCTGGGGGCCTGGACCCCTGGGTCTGAGGGAGGAGGGGCTGGGGGCCTGGACCCCTGGGTCTGAGGGAGGAGGGGCTGGGGGCCTGGACCCCTGGGTCTGAGGGAGGAGGGGCTGGGGGCCTGGACCCCTGGGTCTGAGGGAGGAGGGGCTGGGGGCCTGGACCCCTGGGTCTGAGGGAGGAGGGGCTGGGGGCCTGGACCCCTGGGTCTGAGGGAGGAGGGGCTGGGGGCCTGGACCTCTGGGTCTGAGGGAGGAGGGGCTGGGGGCCTGGACCCCTGGGTCTGAGGGAGGAGGGGCTGGGGGCCTGGACCCCTGGATCTGAGGGAGGAGGGGCTGGGGGCCTGGACCCCTGGGTCTGAGGGAGGAGGGAGGAGGGGTATAGATCCTGGGTTCTGGGGGAGCCTGACCTTAGGTCCCCCACTCTTATCGGGGTTTGAGCCCCCCGGCGAGGCCCTCACTTACCTGAGCACTTTCCCTTGCCGGCTTCTGTCTGAGCTGGTCTCGGGGCCGGGGCCAAAGTTCCCGGGGGGGAGGCGCCTGCGTTTGACTTTGCCCGCATGGAGGCGGGCGCGGGGGCTGACTCAGCTCTTTCCTTGGTGGCCCTCGCGGGGGCAGGGGAAGACCTGGCCACGCCCATGGACCCTCACCGGCCCAGGCCTGGAAAGAAAGATGGGGGGGGCCTCCCACGTGAAGGAGGCAGCCAAGGACCGCCCCCCCCCCCCCCCCCCGCCTCACCACCTTTCCTCTGTCCCCACCCCAGATCTGGGCCCGGAAACTTCTCCCTGTCCCCTGGCTTCTGTGTGGCCCCAGAAGATATGCCTCATCCAGCTTCAAGGTAGAAGGAAGGACCCCCAGGGAGAGGGGCTGGGGCCTGGGCTGCGGGGTCTGAGGGAGGAGGGGCTGAAGGTGGGATTTGGGAATCTCCAAAAGGCCCAGGGTTCAAAGGTCAAGGTGGGCAGCACCAGTGGTCGGCAAACTCATCCGTCAACAGCACAGCGATGGAAATTTCCTTGGAGAGCCACATTTTTTAAATGTAAACTTCTAAGGCCACTTCTTCAACATAGACTCGCCCAGGCCGTGGTATCTTGTGGAAGAGCCACACTCAAGGGACCATAGAGCTGCCTGTGGCTCTCGAGCCGCAGTTTGCCCACCACGGGGCTAGCCTGATTGCCTGCCACCAGGCTGTGGGAAAGAGTTGAAACTGCACGTCCCAGAAGCCTCTGGAGCCACAGGACCCTCTTCTGGCTGGGTCTTAGTCGCAGGGCTTCATGGGAGTTGTAGTCCCCCCCCAGTCTGGAGGTTGTGGCAGATTCCAGGGTCCCCGGGTCCCCTCTCTTTTCTCAGGCTGCAGACCTGCAGCTGGAGATGACGCAGAAGCCTCGCCAGAAGCCTGGCCCCAACGAGACCCTGGTGTTCGGGAAGACGTTCACCGACCACATGCTGATGGTGGAGTGGGCCGAGCAGACGGGCTGGAGCCAGCCCAGAATCCAGCCCTTCCAGAACCTCTCGCTGCACCCGGCCTGCTCCGCCCTCCACTACTCGCTGCAGGTGGCATGGCGGCCGAGCTCTGTCCCTCGTCCCCCCCATATCTTCCCTCCTGCTGTGTCTGTTGCTGGGGCCACCTTGCTGGGTCTGCTTCTAGTGTCCTCTTTCTGTGTCTTCCTCATCTGTTCCCTGAGGCTCCCCGTGTCCCTGGGCCTGGGCTGACTGACACTGAGGTCCCCAAGAGGGGCAGATCCAGTTCCTTCACTTGAAAACCCCACCACTTGCCTGGCCAGTTTGGCTCAGTGGTTAGGGCATCGGTGGGTATGATTCTAGTCAAGGGCATGGGCCTCGGTTGCAGGCTCGACCCTCAGCCCCAGTCGGGGTGCATGTGGGAAGCAAACAATCAGTGTGTCTCTCTCACACTGATGTTTCTCTCTCTCTCTGTCTCTCCCTTCCACTCTTTTAAAAAAAATATATATATTTTATTGATTTTTTTTTTTTACAAAGAGGAAGGGGGAGGGATAGAGAGTTAGAAACATTGAAGAGAGAGAAACATTGACCAGCTGCCTTCTGCCTCCCCCCCCCCCCCACTGGGGATGTGCCTGAAACCAAGATACATGCCCTTGACTGGAATCGAACCTGGGACCTTTCAGTTCACAGGCCGACACTCTATCCACTGAGCCACACCGGTTTCGACTCCCTCCCTTCCGCTCTTGCCAAAAAAAAAAAAAAAAAAAAAAAAAAAAGGAAAATTATCCTCCAGTGAGGACTTAAAAAAAAAATAAATAAAAGAAGAAGAAGAAAGAAAGAAAAGAAAGCCCAGAATTTGGTTACCAGCTAGTGTGACCTGAGCCCTGATGGAGGCGGCCAGGGCACTGTGGGAAGGCAGAGGAGGGACCCAATTCAACCTCTCACTTGAAAGGAAATGGGGTCCGTCTGGGCAAAGAGGAGAAGGGAGGATAGTAGAGGGAGGGGGGACAGCCAGTGCAGAGGCATGGCACAAAGCAGAGCCTGGCTCACCTTGGGGAACTGTGGACTGGAGCCCGGGGCAGAGGTGGAGGGTGCCATCAGGGCCACGGAGGCTCCGAGCAGGCAGGCGCGGAGCAGGGCCAGCACTGGGCACCGGGAGACCCTCTCGGGGCCTGTGGAGGGCCAGGTGGAGCGGGAGACGGGAGGCCTGGGGGCCGGGCTGGGGCAGAGGCTCGGGTGGGAGTAAACAGGCAGGTGGGGAGGCCGCGCTGGGGCCGGAGCTGGGAGCTGGACAGGAAGAGACAGGGCGAAGGCATCGGGGCCTGAGGGATTGGCAGGCTGCAGGAGGGAAGAGGGAGGCATGGATGGTGCCCAGAGGTTTGGCTGGGTGACCAGGAGGCCCGTGGATTGCGAGCATATAGGGACTTGGGAGGCCGGTCGGCTCTCAGGGCTGGTGGGGGCCTGAGGGGAGAGAGCCAGAGCATTTGGCTTGCGGCTTAAAGCTCTGGCTGAGCTCGGTCTCCCTGCAGAGACTTTAGTTGGGACGGGACTTGCATGAACCTATTCCAGCTCTAGTAGCTGGTTTGCGGTTTGAGTAGTTGTTGTTCCTTTGGAGCTGGTTCTGTGGCATGAGGCATGCTTTTCTCTTAAGAATTTTGAGGGCTTTCCCCCCCCCCCCCAACCCCTCCCCTCTGGACGTTTGACTAGAACCAGCCAACTCTGAGCAGGGAGACAGCCGTGGGTGGCAGTTAGAAGCTCAGGATGGACAGTGGGGATTTTGACCACAAGGAGGTGCTTTCTGGAAACTACCATTTATTTATCTCTCTGCCTTCCGGCTGTGGACCCAGCACGCACTCCTGGTTATTCTACTTATTTCTGCCTTCTTTGGCTGATTCTTGTATGTGCCTCCATCAGGGATTGAACCTGCAACGTTGGCAGGTGGGGGAACGATGCTCTAACCAGCTGCGCTACTCCCACCCGATCATCAGCTCTACCAGCAGCCCGGCAGCTCCATCCTGCTCCCCTCACCCTGGACCCTGCACCCCCCGCCCTGGGCCCCTGCACCCTTGTCTCTGCTCTCTCTCTGGCTTTCTCCAGTGTCTCTGGCTCTCCCCCGCCTCCTCTGTGTGCTCAGTGGCTGGTCTCGACCCAGCTCTGCCTCTGGCCCTGTTTGCTGGTGCATTCGTGCGTGCGTGTGTTGTGTGTGTGTGTGTGTGTGTGGTGTATGTGTGTGTGTGTGTGTGTGTGTGCGGTGCATGTATGTGTGTGTATGTGCGTGTGTGTGGTGTATGTGTGTGTGTGTGTGTGTGTGTGCCTCCCTGATCTCTGCGCGCCCCCTGTCCCCGCAGCTCTTTGAGGGCATGAAGGCGTTCAAGGGCAGCGACCGGCAGGTGCGGCTGTTCCGGCCCTGGCTCAACATGGACCGCATGCTGCGCTCGGCGCTGCGCCTCTGCCTGCCGGTGAGGCCGGGGCCGGGGCCGGGGCCGGGCGGGGGGCGGTGAGGCCGGGGCGGGCGGGGGGCGGTGAGGCCGGGGCCGGGGGCGGGGGCGCCGGGCCTGATCGCGGGTCCCTGCAGAGCTTCGACAAGGCCGAGCTGCTGGAGTGCATCCGCCGGCTGGTGGCCGTGGACAAGGACTGGGTCCCCGACAGCGCGGGCGGCAGCCTGTACATCCGGCCGGTGCTGCTGGGCAACGAGGTGGGCCCGGGCCTCCCTGCGGGGGGGGGCGGGGACCGGACCGGGCGGGGACCGGACCTGCCGGGCGGGCTGCGGGCCTGGCCCCCTCCGGGCCCTGACGCCCCCCCCCCCCCCGCAGCCCTCCCTGGGGGTGGCCAGCGCCAGCCGCGCGCTCCTGTACGTCATCCTGTGCCCCGTGGGCTCCTACTTCCCCGGCGACGCCCTGAGCCCCGTGTCCCTCCTGGCCGACCCCGCCTTCATCCGCGCCTGGGTGGGCGGCGTCGGCGACTGCAAGCTGGGCGGGTGAGTGCCCCCCTCTCCCCTCTGCTCCCCTCTCCCTCCCCCCCTGCACCCCTGGCCCCCTGGAAGGGGATGTGGCGTCCATGCTTTGGGGTGTCCCTGGAAGGCCAGGGCCCTCCCCGTCCCGCTGCACATGGTTGGGGCAGCTGTGCCCACACATGGGTGTGACGTCATTGGCACCTGGTGGTGAGGGCGGGGGCGGGGGCGGGGTCAGAGAGGAAACCAGGGTTGGCCTTGGGAAGCCCCAGCAATCAGGTTTGCACTCAGTCCATTGGTGTCGCCCCATTAATCCCCAGCGCCCAGCTCCCGGCCCCTCCCCAGCACCCAGGCCCGCCCCCTCCCCAGCACCCAGGCCCGCCCCCTCCCCAGCACCCAGCTCCCGCCCCGGCCCGCAGTGCCCCTCACCTGCGGGGGTTCCCTGGGTCCCACTGTCACCTGGCCCTCTGCTGGGGGCCGCAGGGAGGGCTGGGGGGACGGTGGAGGCAGAGGAGGGGGTGCCGGGTGTAGGGACAGCGAGTGTGGCCGCAGCCCGGGGTTCGCTCAGGCCCTCTGAGGCGGACTGGAGTGGAGCTGGGGCTCGGCCGCCGTGGGAGCCCCTGTCCAGTGTCCGGGGGGCGGGCTCGGGGGTGCGGGGCGCTGTCGCCCTCACAGGGGAGGGGCGGCCTCGGGAGCCCGCGGGTGGGAGGAGGCGCCCGGGTGCAGACGCGGAGAACAGCCGCCCAGCGGGACCAGCGGCCGGAGGGCGGCCAGGAGCTGTCCGGCGGGAAACAGTCCTGGTCAGAGCAGGAGGGCTGTGGTCTTCTTTCCTTTTTCTTTTTCAAAATATGTTTTTGCTGATTTCAGAGAAGGGAGAGGGAGAGAGAGAAACATCCACATGGATCGGCTGCCCTCCACTGGGGACCAACCCCACATCCTCTCCGAAGTCAATAAAAAAGTATTTTTCTAAAAAGCGAAAAAACAAAAAGAAAAGGTGACCCGGACATGGGAGGACGGACTACTGAGAGCCTTGGCCCCAAGCAGCGGTCCTGGGGCCTGGGGGGGGGAGGGAGCGGTGGGGGGTAGAAGGGGGGGACGGGGGGACTGAGAGTTGGGGAGTAGCAGGTGGGCCCTGGTGTGGGAAGGCCCACTGAGGGCCATGCTGGGGTCCCCCTGCCCCCGGCGATCACGCTGTCCCCCGCCAGGAACTACGGGCCCACAGTGTTTGTGCAGCAGGAGGCGAAGAAGAAGGGCTGCGAGCAGGTGCTCTGGCTGTACGGGCCCGACCACCAGCTCACTGAGGTGGGCACCATGAACATCTTCATCTACTGGACCCACGAGGACGGGGGTGAGACCCCCCGCCGCCCCCCAGCCCCCCCTCCACCCCCCGCCCCCCAGGGCCCTGCTGGAAGCGGGTGGTGCAGTCCTGGCAGAGGGCGGGTCTCGGGGGTTGGGGGGCTGACTCCTGAGCGGCCGGAGGGGCGTGAGGGTGTGAGGTGACCCCCCCATCCTCGCCCCTGACCCAGTGCTGGAGCTGGTGACCCCGCCGCTGGAGGGGGTCATCCTGCCCGGAGTGGTGAGACAGAGCCTGCTGGACCTGGCCCGCTCCTGGGTGAGGCGGGGGCCGGGAGGGGGCATGGGCGGGGGGGTGGGGGCACACTGGTTGGTCTCTGTCCCCCTCCTCTGGGCCTCTGCTGTCCGTCTCCCCCTTGGGTCTCTGTCTCTTTCCCTCCCCCCTCCCCCTCCCCACCCCGCCCCCTCCCCCTCCCCCCGTCCTCACGGTGCGCCCGGCCGCAGGGCGAGTTCCGCGTGGTGGAGCGGAACATCACCATGAAGGAGCTCCAGCGAGCCCTGCAGGAGGGCCGCGTGCGGGAAGTCTTCGGCTCGGGCACCGCCTGCCAGGTGTGCCCGGTGCACCGGGTGCTGTACCAGGGCCAGGTGAGTGGCTGCCGGGGGTGGGGAGCCCGCGGGGAGGGGAGGGGCCGGTCCTCACGCGCCTCTTCCCAGGACCTCCACATCCCCACCATGGACCACGGGCCCGAGCTCATCCTCCGCTTCCAGAAGGAGCTGAAGGCCATCCAGGTGAGGCTGCTGGCCGGTTCCCACCTTCACCCCAGTAATCCCAGGAGGTGACCTGCCCCCCACACACACACTGGCCTGGGCCCTGCAGCCTGTGGCCAAGGACCCTCTCCCTGAGCCTCCGCGGCCCCGGGTGTCCTTCCCACAAGCCTCTGGGACCTGGAGCCACGGGAGGCCACCCCCCGCGGATGCCCTGGAGCCCGGCTGTCCCTGTGGCGCTGGGCCTGCGGTGGCCGGGGCAGGGCTGCTTCCTCTCATAACCCCTGGAAGCGTGTCCCTACACGGGGCCACACAGCATCCTTCCTGCGAATCTCCCAGAGCTGCCTGGCCCGTGAGCTGTGGCCGGTGCATGGGGTGCAGAGAGTAATGTGACCAGGTGTCCCGCTTTTGGCGTGGCAGCCCCGATTTTTAACAATTCGTTCCGAGTCCTGCGGCGTTTTATTTATTTTTAAAATATATTTTATTGATTTTTTTTTTTACAGAGAGGAAGGGAGAGGGATAGAGAGTTAGAAACATCGATGGGAGAGAATCATTGATCAGCTGCCTCCTGCACACCCCCTACTGGGGATGTGTCCGCAACCAAGGTACATGCCCTTGACGGGAATCGAACCCGGGACCTTTCAGGCCACAGGCGGATGCTCTATCCACCGGTTTCGGCTCCCGCGGCGTTTTTTAAAAAAGTCCCGATCCCCCCCCCCAAAAAAAAATCTGGACTTTTTTAAAACGCCGCGGGACACATTGTTAAAAATCGGGACGTCTGGTCACTCAGCGTAGAGCTGCACTTCTCCCCGTTATTCCCCCGTCAGCTCTCAGGGCCTGACAGTAACTCCTCTGCAGGACTACATCTCCCGTGAGCCTCTGCGCCACCTTTGCAGCGATTGGCCCTTCCCCCTCCCCGTACTTGGAGGCGTCTCCTAGGAGCCACCTGGGACGCCCCCGCCCGCGGGAGCCCAGGGTGGCTCCTCCCCTCACGCTCTGCCTCTGTCGCCCGCAGTACGGAGCCAAGGCCCACGAGTGGGCGCTGCAGGTGTGACGCCGCCGGCTGCCCGTCCGGCCCGCGGACCCGCCGGCGCTGCGTAGCCTCCAGCCGCAGCCGGATGCTCACCTCCCTACCAATGACTCCACCTCAAGTGCAATATGAAAGGCCAGGCCGGGGGCCGGGACGCCTGGGTCTCGGGCGCCCCCTCGTGGCCGCTACACTCCCAAAGCCATAAGGGCCGGGCCCAGGCGCCTGGGCCCAGCTCCGCCTGGGCCGAGGGTCAGGGATACACCTTGGCCCGACTCTGCACCTCTCCTCCGTTCTCAGGCCGGACCTCCCTAGTGCTGCCGTTGATTTCTTCTTCTTGCTGGAATTTTGAAATAAAAATGCCAAATATAAGACTCGGGCTGCCATCTTCAGTCTTATGACCACTCAGGCCTCCAGGGTCTCTTCACCAGGATTCGTTTTCCATCCGCGCCCCCATGCCCTGGCGGCTCCTCTGACGTGGGAAAGTCTTCCTTCATCACTAACTAAACTTAGCTTCTCCCCCCCACACACACACCCTTGGTGGGGACAGTCCCATGGTACATGCGGTCACTACACTTAGGGTGAAGAAGAGAATTTGGGGGTGTCCATACTTATTTCAGATAACACTGCCTAGAGATAAACTCTTATAAAAAGAATCCCCAGTAACTGACGGGGAAGTGAGTTCACTTCCCTGAGCCTCCGTTTTCTCATAAAAAAAAAAAAAAAAAAAAAAAAAAATATATATATATATATATATATATATATATATATATATATAATTGATTTTTTTTTACAGAGGAAGGGAGAGGAATAGAGAGTTAGAAACATTGATGAGAGAGAGACATCGATCAGCTGCCTCCTGCACACCCCCCACCAGGGATATGCCCACAACCAAGGTACATGCCCTTGATCAGAATCGATCCTGGGACCTTTCAGTCCGCAGGCCGATGCTCTATCCACTGAGCCAAGCCAGTTTCGGCTATGTGAACATTTTTATTGGTTTCTAACAAAACAACAGCAACAACAAAAACTTATCCATAATGACTCCCAAAAAATCAGATTAGTCTAATTTGTGAATGGTATGTACCAATTCTAAGTCAATGAATGACTAAGTCAAGAATATTAATAGCCGAGACTGGTTTGGCTCAATGGATAGAGCGTCGGCTTGGGGACTGAGGGGTCCCGGGTTCGATTCCGGTCAAGGGCATGTACCTTGGTTGCGGGCATATCCCCAGTAGAGGGTGTGCAAGAGGCAGCTGATCAATGACTCTCTCTCATCGATGTTTCTAACTCTCTATCTCTCTCCCTTCCTTTCTGTACAAAATCAATAAAATATATATTAAAAAATATATATATATCTATTAAAAAAGAATATTAATAAAATAAATTCTGTTCTATTCAGGAACACCTAGTATTTTGCTATATAAAAATAGTGATGAAAAGTATTCACTTATGTACATATCTTCCTTGTTATAAGAAAAAACAATGAACAATAAGATTAAATCGCCGAAACCGGTTTGGCTCAGTGGATAGAGCGTCGGCCTGCGGACTGAAAGGTCCCGGGTTCGGTTCCGGTCAAGGGCATGTACCTTGGTTGCGGCCACATCCCCAGTAGGGGGTGTGCAAGAGTCAGCTGATGGATGATTCTTTCTCATGGATGTTTCTAACTCTCTAGCCCTCTCTCTTCCTCTCTGTAAAAAATCAATAAAAATATATATATATTAAAAAAAAAAAAAAGATTAAATCGAGCCCTAGCTGGTTTTGCTCAGTGGATAGAGGGTCAGCTGGCGATCTGAAGGGTCCTGGGTTCTATTCTGGTCAAAGGCGTTTAGGCTTGATCCCCAGTAGGGGGCATGCAAGAGGCAGCTGGTGAATGTTTCTCTCTCATTAGTGTTTTTAACTATTCCTCTCCCTTCCTCTTGGTAAAATCAATCAAATATATTTAAGAAAGGAAAACACGATTACATTGAGGCTTCCAGAAAAAGAGAAAGCTAAAGGGTTCATCACCCCCAAACCAGTATGACAAGAATTACTCCAGGGACTTCTTAAAGAAGAAAAAAAAAATTTGCAAATCAAATATCTGATAAGGATCGTTCTCTGTTATCTATAAGACGGAGGTATTAACAGTACCTCCCTCAGGTACGGAGGATTAAACCGGACAGTTGTGCCTGGAGCACTGTCCGGGACAGCTGGCCCTGGAGGCTCTGGGTCGGAGGTCAGCAAACTCATTTGTCAACAGAGATAAATATCAACACAACGATTGAAATTTCTTTGGAGAGCCAAATATTTTAAACTTCTTCTAGCGCCACTTCTTCAAAATAGACTCGCCCAGGCCGTGGTATTTTGTGGGCCAAAGAGCCGCATGTGACTCACGAGCCACAGTTTGCTGACCACTGCAGCGGACCACTGAGGCTGCCAACACCCCCAGGCCCTGGATGTGTGCGACTGAGACAGGGAGCAGAGGGACTGGCCGGTCCCCACACGGGGGGAGCCAGCCACCGCCCCGGACCTTCGCATCTCCTTCTCCCTTCTCCACCTGCTAATGTATTAGTCATTAGGCTGCCAGTGTATTAGTCATGGACTGCCGCGTAACAAGTCACCCCAAACCCTCACCGCTGACCGTAACACGCATGTCCTGCCTGTGTCCCAGGGTCTCTGAGGGTCTGCGTGCCGAGCGGCGTCACCAGGGGGTTCTGCCTCCGGCTGTCTCGTGAGCTCCGGCCAAGCTGTGTGACCAGAACCCCAACCACCTGGAGGCTCAACGGCTAAACCAGTGGTGGGCAAACCGTGGCTCGAGAGCCACATGCGGCTCTTTGGCCCCTTGAGTGTGGCTCTCCCACAAAATACCACGTGCAGGCGTGCACGTCCAGTGCGAGTGAAACTTCGTGGCCCGTGGCAGAAGTCGGTTTTCGGCCCGGGCGGGTCTAACTTGAAGAAGTGGTTCTTAACGCTGAGCCATATTCAAGGGGCCAAAGAGCCACATGTGGCTCGAGAGCCACGGTTTGCCGACCACTGGGCTAAACAGTTCCTTTCCAAGCTCACTCAGCTGGCTGCTGGCTGGAGGCCTCAGTTCCTTGCTGCCAGGTGGCCTCTCCATTGGAGGTTTGGGCATCATCATGGCACACCAGCTAGTCTCTTCCAGAGAGAGAGAGAGAGAGAGAGAGAGAGGGAGAGAGAAGCAGCCATAGTCTTTTAAAAATATATATTTTTATTGATTTCAGAGAGAGGAAGGGAGAAGACAGAGATAGAAGCACCAAGGATGAGAGAGAATCATTGATTGGCTGCTTCCTGCATGACCCCTCCTGTGAATCAAACCCACAACCCGGGCATGTGCTCTCGACTGGAATCGAACCTGGGACTCCTCAGTCTCTATCCTTTGAGCCAAAGCAGCTAGGACCAGCCAGCGTATATAATAAAATGTAATATGCAAATTGTCCCCTCAACTGGGAGTTCAAACAGGTGCCGGCCAACTGCCTGCACCCCCACCGCCCTCCCTACTCTGATTGGGGGCGGGGCCAGCCCACCAACCATCTGCGGCCCCTCCCCCCAGCCCGCGGGGCCTGATGGTTCCCAATCAGATCTGGCCAGCAGGACCCAACCCTGCACGAATTTGTGCACGGGGCCTCTACTAGTCTTTATAACTTGCTGAGCGGTAATACCATGCCCTCTCCTATGCCACAGGTCACACAGACCAACCTGAGAGCACTCTGGGAGAGGACAGAGGACGGCGCAGCAAGTGGCTATTAGGAGGCGGGGATTGTTAGGGTTCATCTCGGAGTCTGGCTGAATTTGGGGAGTCGTGTGTGAAGACAACACAGCTCCCATCAGCCTGGGTTCTGCCCTCTGCCCCTCTGCCGACGGGACTGCACAGGAAGTTTGGAATGAGCGTCCATAGTGGACGCTGTGGGTGTTTCAGGTCACCTCGGTGTTATCTCGTACAGGGACCCATGGCCCGCGGGCCAGGATGTAGACGGTTGAACTGAGCAGGTAGCACTCTGTGACTGCACTGGGTGTGTATGTAACGCTGATAAAAAGAATAAATACCAAAAAAGGGAAACAACCCCCATCAGCTCAATAGAAGGAAGGCATGGGGAGGGAGGGGGGGAGGGAATAATACGCTCTTTGAACTCCACACGGATCAAAGATTTCAGAGGGAAATAAAAAAAAGATTTCCATGGAACATGTGACACCATAAAAGAAGGAGAAGTAAACACTAGAAAGTTCCTTTACAGCCTGGGTGTGGAGAGAAGCTTTTGAACTCAGAATCCAAAAGCCATTAAAACACACACACAAACACACATACAAACATACATGCACAAAACAAACAAACAAACAAAACAGAGAGCCGAAACCGGTGTGACTCAGTGGATAGAGCGTCAGTCTGCAGACTGAAAGGTCCCAGGTTCGATTCCGGTCAAGGGCATGGGCCTTGGTTGCGGGCACATCCCCAGTGGGGAGTGTGCAGGAGGCAGCTGATCGATGTTTCTCCCTCATCGATGTTTCTAACTCTCTATCCCTCTCTCTTCCTCTCTGTAAAAAATCAATAAGATATAAAAAAAAAAAATTTTAAAAAAAAACAGAGAAAAAACCAAACACACAGAAACACTGAAACGTTTAAATGCACAAATAGGATCACACATTCTTTCTCTTCCCTTTCCTTCCCTTTCCTTTCCTTCCTGAACAAGATAGTCTGAAGGCCCTGGACCGAGGAGGCCAGGCCCTCTGGGGGTGGGGTGGGACCAGAACGGGGGTCAGGACCACAGAGGGTGTGGAGGGCACCCACTCACATGGCAGCTGAGCACAGAGCGCAGTGGGAGAGAGGAGTGGAAGCCCACGCTGAGTGAGGAGGGTTTGGGACAGGGCGGAGGAGGGGATGGGGAACACACAGGGAATTAATAAAAAAAAAACAATTTAGGGAAAATGGACGTCAGATTCCTCAGGTCTGGAGAAGGGGTATAAGTATGGAAAGGGAGCAAGTTGAATTGGGTACAGCATTACAAATTCACAGTTTTCTTTCTTTTAAAAAAAAATATATTTTATTGATTTTTTACAGAGAAGAAGGGAGAGAGAGATAGAGAGCTAGAAAGGTCGATGAGAGAGAAACATTGACCAGCTGCCTCTTGCACACCCCCCACCGTGGATGTGCTAACAACCAACGTACATGCCCTTGACCGGAATCGAACCTGGGACCTTTCAGTCCGCAGGCCAACGCTCTATGGCTGAGCCAAACCGGTTTCGGCCAAATTCACTGTTTTCAATAGACTAGAGGCCTGGTGCACGAAATCCATGCACAGGTAGGGTCCCAAGGCCTGTCCTGTGACCAGGGACGATCAGGGCCTTCCTTCGTTCTGCACTGCCCCCTGGTGGTCAGCACATGTCATAGTGAGGGACCAAACCCCAGGTCAGACTCCCAAGGATATACTTTGCCTTGGCTCAGTAGCTCAGTTGGTTAGAGCATCGTCCCAATACATTAAGGTTGGAGGTTCGACCCCCAGTCAGGGCACATACAGGAAAAGATCAATGAACTCATCAATAAGTGGAACAACAGCCCTAACTGTGTTTGGCTCAGTGGATAGAGCGTCGGCCTGCAGACTAAAGGGTCCCAGGTTCGATTCCGGTCAAGGGCATCTACCTTGGTTGTGGGCACATCCCCAGTGGGAGGTGTGCAGGAGGCAGCTGATCAATGGTTTTCTCTCATCAATGTTTCTTTCTTTTTTTAAATATATTTTTATTGATTTTTTACAGAGAGGAAGGGAGAGAGATAGAGAGCTAGAAACGTCAATGAGAGAGAAATATCGACCAGTTGCCTCTTGCACACCCCCTACTGGGGATGTGCCCACAACCAATGTACATGTCCTTGGCTGGAATCGAACCTGGGACCTTTCAGTTCGCAGACCGACGCTCTACCACTGAGCCAAACCGGCTTCGGCTCATCAATGTTTCTAACTCTCTATCCCTCTCCCTTCCTCACTCTAAAAAAAAAAAGAGTCAATAAAATATATCTTTTTAAAAAAATAAGTGGAACAACAAACTGATGTCTCCCTCCCTCTCTCTCTCTCTCTCTCTCTCTCAAATCAACACATAAAAACATATACATAAATAGATATGGAAATATATAAAAGGTACCTATACCTAATGTGTGTGTGTATAGCCCTAATATATAGATGTGTGTATATATACGGCCAAAGGGTGCATTCACAATGTTACAGACGCTGCCAGATTGCTGTAACACTGGTGCCCGCCAGATAAAGCAGCTGCAGCTTAGGCATCGCAGCCTTCTCTGATGCGGGAAGGGACTAAAATTACAGTGTTTCCCGAAGTGCCGTCCGCGTGCCCCCAGGGGCACGGGGAGAGTTGGGTGGGGGTACGCGTTGCACGGGAGTTTGGTGGGGATGTGCGCTGCACCGGGCTTAGCGGCGCCTAATTCTACGTCCTCATGAGGACGAGGGGTACTCAGCGTTACGAAAAGTATAGAAGGGGCACACGTCTGTCAAAAGCTGGGGAGACTCTGGACTGAGAGGAAACAGGCTTGACCAGGACGGCGTCTCGGGCCGGGGGAACACTGTGCCGCCGGGGAACAGGGCAGGCCCTCGGGGAGTTCTTGGGGAAAGAGCTCCAAGTGACAGCTCTCAGGGGCACAGAGGCGTTCTTTTTCATGTTTTGGGGTGTCCGTGAGTGGAAGGGAGCAAAAAAAAATAGTGGTTGTTTTTTCCCCCAAGCACCGTTTTCTTTTTCTTTCTTCTTTTTAAGTATTCTTATTGATTTTTTAAGAGAGGAAGGGAGAGAGAGAGAGTTAGAAACATCAATGAGAGAGAGACATTGATTAGCTGCCTCCCGCACACCCCCCACTGGGGATGTGCCCGCAACCAAGGTACATGCCCTTGACCGGAACTGAACCTGGAAGCAGAGCTCAGAGGTTATCTGCAGTTTCTATCTCTGAAGGTTACTGAGTCAGTGGGAATTACTCTCCCGGGCTCCCGGTCCCAGGCAAGGGAAAACTGCCTTAGCCTCCAAGTCTCCACCTGAAAGCTAAGGTAAACAGCTTCCCCCCCCCCCCCCCCCTGTGTTTAATCAGGTGCAAGAGCCAAACTAGAGGGTTAAAATTCAAACAGCAGCTTTTACCAAAGTATGGTTGCCACTATATTTCATAAAAAATCAATAAAGTATATTAAAAAAAAAAAGGTAACTGAGGCAACTTCCCTACCAAATAATAATGTAAATCCTTATTGATAAGATAATCTGCCTGTTCCTGGAATTGCCTGCCCAAGGACACAGGGTGTGTCCCACACCTGACTACAAGGGGTGGCGAGGCCAAAGCAAAACCGTAGCCCTCCCCTGAGAGGTGTGCTCCCGCCTGGCCCCCAGTGTTCCCAAATTAATACTTTTCCAGTCTCCTTCATTTGTGTGCGGCCTTCTCCAGAACCCGAACCCTGAACCCAAACGCTGAACCACAAGGGACGTGAAAGGGGCTCCCGCAATGATGCTTTTGTTATGCAGGATATTTATTGATTTCAGAGAAGAAGGGAGAGGGAAAGAGAGAGATAGAAACATCTATGGCCAAAACCGGTTTGGCTCAGTGGTAGAGCGTCGGTCTGCGGACTGAAAGGTCCCAGGTTCGATTCCGGTCAGGGGCATGTACATTGGTTGTGGGCACATCCCCAGTAGGGAGTGTGCAAGAGACAGCTGGTTGGTGTTTCTCTCTCATCGACGTTTCTAGCTCTCTATCTCTCTCCCTTCCTCTCTGTAAAAAATCAGTAAAATATATATTTTTTTAAAAAAGAAACATCCATGATGAGAATCATTGATCGGCTGCCTCCTGCACGCCCCCTACTGGGGATCAAGCCCGCGACCCAGGCATGTGCCCTTGACCGGAATGGAACCCAGGACCTTTCGGGCTGTAGGCCCATGCGCTACCCACTGAGCCAAACCGGCCAGGCCAGCCTCAGCCCTTGTTCTCCTGAAGCTTCGCTCTCCCCTCAGCTCTCTGTTTCCTCCTGGAAGTCTATGGGAACTTTCCGTGCTATTTCCTGCCTCTGAATTTCTTCTTCAGTGTTCAGCAGCGTCTCTCTGGGTGGCCTCCGGGGTGAGACACGGAGGCCGGTCGGTCTTCCAGTTCGGGAACGCTCCCTTCGGCCCCTCTCACCTGCTGTTCGCTCTTCGGACGACGTTGTCATTTCCGTGGCGGTTTCATTCCCATGTTCCTGCTAGCAGTCCCATTTTGATCTTTTCGAGGCCCGCATGGCCTTTTAATAATGCCTTGCTTTCTCTCATTTCTGATCCTTTAAAAAAAAGTCCTTGGACATTTGAGTGGGTTCATTTTATTTTATTTATTTATTTATTTTAAAATATATTTTATTGATTTTCCACAGAGAGGAAGAGAGAGGGGTAGAGAGTTAGAAACATCAATGAGAGAAAATCATAGATCAATTACGGTACCTCCTGCACCCCCCACTGGGGATGTGCCCGCAGCCAAGGTACATGCCCTTGACCGGAATCAACCCAGGACCTTCCAGTCCGCAGGCCGACGCTCTATCCACTGAGCCAAACCGGTTTTGGTGAGTGTGTTCATTTTATAGTTGACAATATTAAGAGGTCTTAAGCTTTCTTAGGAAGACATGTTTTGATTTCCAAATTGACAAAAGGCTTTCAATTGAACCTAAAGAGACCAGGTCCTGGGTCTGCTGAGGAAAACAGAAATCACTCCAGGGTGATTCAAACACAGGGGCCTTATTGAACAGAAATGGTTACAAAGTGCCAGGAGGCTGGAAGAGCAAAAGTAATTTCTTCTTCTTCTTTTTTTAATGTACAATTCTTTTTTTTTTTTTAAACTCACCTGAACATATTTTTTATAGAAGAATTTATTTTTCAATATTTTTTTAATTTTTATTTATTTTTAAAAAATATATTTGTATTGATTTTAGAGAGGAAGGGAGAGGGAGAGGTAGGTAGAAATATCAGTGATGAGAGAGAATCACTGATCGGCTGCTTCCTACATGCCCCCTACGGGTGATGGAGCCCGCAACCAAGGTACATGCCCATGGTTGGAATGGAACCTGAGACCCTTCAGTCCTTAAACCAAAGCTCTATCCACTGAGCCAAACCAGCCAAGGCTAAATACATATTTTTATTGATTTCAGAGAGGGAGAGGTAGATAGAAACATCAATGATGAGAGAGAATCGCTGATTGGCTGCCTCCTGCACACCCCCCACTGGGGATCAAGCCTGAAACCTGGGCATGTGCCCTTGGTGGGAATCGAACCTGGGACCTTTCAGTTTGCAGGCCGATGCTCTATCCCCTGCGCTAAACCTGCCAGGTCCGAACATATGTTTTCATTGATTCTGAGAGAGAGAGAAGGAGGAAGAGGGAGAGAAAAACACCTAGCGGTTGCCTCCCATATGTGCCCTGACCAGGGATCTAACCTGCCACCTAGGTAAGTGCCCTGACAGGGAATCGAACCCGGAACCTTTTGGTGCGCTGGACGAGACACCCAACCAAAGGAGCTGCACACCCATGGCGAAGAAGGCGGTTCCTGAGCTTGGGGGTCGCAGCCACCAGACCAGCTCAGATCCTATGCATGGGGGCCTGGGGGGCCGGCCCCGCAAGGCAGAGCTCAGACCCTGTGCACGGGGGCCTGGAGGGCCGGCCCCGCAAGGCAGAGCTCAAGCAGCTGGCTCCCCCGAGGCTTGGTGCAGGGCAGAGTGGAGGGGGGGCTCAGTGGATAGAGCACAGGCCTGTAGACTCAGAGGTCCCGGGTTCGATTTCGGTCAAGGGCATGCGCCTTAGTTGCGGGCACATCCCTGGTGGGGGGTGTGCTGGAGGCAGCTGATCGATGTTTCTCTCTATCCCTCTCCCTTTCTCTCTGTAAAAAAATCGATAAAATATATTAAAAAAAGAATTGTAACCGGGAGCCCTGGCCGGTTTGGCTCAGTGGATAGAGTGTCAGCCTCTGGACTGAAGGGTCCCCGGTTTGAATCTGGTCAGGGCACATGCCCCGAGCTGTGGGCTCGGTCCCCGGTAAGGGGCGTGCAGGAGGCAGCTGACCCATGGTTCTCCCTCATTAATGATGACTGTCTCTCTCTCCCTCTCCCTTCCTCTCTGAAGTGTATAAAAAAAAAAAAAAAAAAAAAAGAATTGTACACGGGAAACCTGTGGCGTTTTATTAACCAAAGGCAATAAAAACATGACGTGCAGGACACGTTCTCCGGGCTATAAAGATATGACACTGAAAAAAAAAAAAGATCTGACACCGAGAGCATGTGAGGTAACTCAGGGTCCCCAAAATTGACTTCCTAAGCCATGTGATCATGAGACTGTTTAATGAGAGAAAGAAAGAAAAAAAAAAAAACTACAAAAAAAACAACAACAAAAAGGGGTATCCTCCTGGAACTCTCGCTGGGTGAGACTCCACTTGGGAAGGACCGAACCGTCAACCATCAAACTGCGAACCTGCCCTCACCAGGTGGATGAGCAGGTGAAAGCCTCACTCCTAAGAAAATCTTACCCCAAAGACCTCTCTCCTCGGTGAGACATGTCCCAGGGGAGAGGAACAGGCTCCAGCCGGTGTGGCTCAGTAGGTTGGGTGTTGACCTATGAACCAGGAGGTCCCGGTTCAATTCTCCGTCGGGGCACAGGCCCAGGTTGCAGCCTCCATCCCCAGTGTGGGGGCAGCCGATCAATGATTCTCCCTCATCATTGATGTTTCTATCTCTCCCTCCCTCTCCCTTCCTCTCTGAAATCAACAAACATATGTTTAGAAAAAAGATTAACCCTAGCTAGTTTGGCTCAGTGGATAGAGCATCGGCCTGGGGAGGGAAGGGTCCCAGGTTCCGTTCCTGTTAAGGGCACATGCGCGGGTTGAGGGCTCAATCCCCAATAGGGGGATTGCAGGAGGCAGCTGATTCTCTCTTCCCTCTTCCTTCCTCTCTGAAATCAATTAAAAAAAAAAAAATTAGCCCTGGCCAGTTTTGCTCAGTGGATAGAGCAACCGGCCTGGGGACTCAAGGGTCCCAGGTTGGATTCCGTTCAAGGGCATGTACCTTGGTTGCGGGCACATCCCCAGACGGGGGTGTGCAAAAGGCAGCCGACTGATGTTTCTCTCTCATCGATGTTTCTAACTCTCTCTCCCTCTCCCCTCCTTTGTGTAAAAAAATCAATTAAAAAAACATATTTAGCCATGACCGGTTTGGCTCAATGGATAGAGCGTCGGCTTGGGGACTGAAGGGACCCGGGTTCGATTCTGGTCAAGGGCATGTACCTTGGTTGCGGGCATATCCCCAGTAAGGGGTGTGCAAGAGGCAGCTGATCGATGACTCTCTCTCGTCGATGTTTCTAGCTCTCTATCTCTCTCCCTTCCTCTCTGTACAAAATCAATAAAATATATTAAAAAAAACATATTTAAAAAAATGAAAAATAAATTTTAAAATTTTTAAAAAGATTGTATTACTGGTTTTCTTCTCTTCGAGGCATTTTCTCTCCATGTACCAGTTTTGTTTTCAAGTTTTTGTGTTTTTCCCCCCCCCCAATTACAATTGACCGGCAAGGTGATGTTCAGATAAATGCCACAGTGATTAGACATTTATATAACGCATGAGGCGATCGCCTGATCGGAGCAGGCCACCCTGACGCCACACGCGGTCCTCACACCGGAGTGACCGTGTGCCCCACGCTGCGCCTCCCTCCCGTGACTGCCTTTATGACCGGCAATCTCTGCTTCCGAATCGCTTCCCTCCGGCCACCTTGAAAGGCGGGCGTCCGGGATGCCAGACTGTCACAAGCTCATTGACTGAATCTGCAACCGACGTGCGGCCGAGTGTTTGGGGAACTGGATGATGAAACCCACGGCTTGCTATTTTTAGTGATGGAGTGAGCCAGGGAGTGATTAGGGGAAAGCTGACGGCTTAAAGGTGAATTAATCATTACCAGAAAGACAAACAGCTGTGAATGGCGGCGTGCACACACAGATGCCCTTTTCCCACACGCAAACGTCTCATCATGATCGTTCCCACACACGGTGCTGGGAAAGCTGGTACCCACCTGCAGAAGAATGAGGGGGGCCCGGCCAGTGTGGCTCAGGGGGCAGAGCGCTGGCCTGCGGAGGGAAGGGTCCCCCGGCCATGGGCACGTACCTCGGTTGCAGGCTCAAGTCCAGGCCATGGTCTGGGCAAGTGCAGGAGGCAGCAACGTGTGTCTCTCTCACATCAGTGTTTCGCTTTCTGTCTCTCCTCCTCCTCCCTTCCACCCTTTCTAAAAAATCTGTTTATTTAAAAATATACGCCTTGCCGAAACTGGTTTAGCTCAATGGATAGAGCGTCGGCTTGGGGACTGAAGGGACCCGGGTTCGATTCCGGTCAAGGGCATGTACCTTGGTTGCTGGTACATCCCCTGTAGGGGATGTGCAGGAGGTAGCTGATCGATGACGCTCTCTCATCGATGTTTCTAACTCTCTGTCTCTCTCCCTTCCTCTCTGTACAAAAATCAATAGAATATATTTTTTAAAAAATGCACCTTGACTGGGAGTTGAACCCATGACCTCTCAGTGTGCCGGCTGATGCTCGAACCAACTCCGTCACACTGGCCAGGGCTAAGACGGCACATTTTTTAAAAAATATATTTTTTATTGATTTTTTACAGAGAGGAAGAGAGAGGGATAGAGAGTTAGAAACATCGATGAGAGAGAATCATCGATTAGCTGCTGCCTCTTGCACACCTACTACCGGGATGTGCCCGCAACCAACGTACATGTCCCTGATGGGAATCGAACCTGGGACCTTTCAATCCCCAGACCGACACTCTATCCACTGAACCAAACCGGTTTCGGCTAAGATGGCACATTTTATGCTGTGTGTATTTGATTACAATTTTTTTTTTTTTTTTAAGATCTTGAGCTCTGGCCAGTGTGGCTCCGTGGTTAGAGCGTCAGCCCATGTGTGGAAAGCAAGGTCACAGGTTCGATTCCTAGTCAGGAGCACATATCTGGGTTGCAGGCTTGAGCCCAGCTCCCGTGTGGGCAAGCATGGGAGGTAACCCATTGATGTGTCTCTCTCACATCAACGTTTCTCTCTCTCCCTCCCTCCCTCCCTCCCTTCCACTCTTTCTCTAAACAATCCACAGAAAAGGTATTCTTGGGTGAGGATTAACAAAATAAGTAAACACACAAACAAATCAACTGTCATTTTTCTTTTTAAAAAGATATTTCTTGATTTCAGAGAGGAAGGGAACAGGAGAGAGAGATAGAAACATCGATGATGCGAGAGAATCATTGATCAGCTGCTTCCCATCACCCCCCACCCCCCGCCACTGGGGATGTGCCCGAAACCCAGGCATGTGCCCTTGGCCAGAATCGAACCTGGGAAAATTCAGTCCTCGGCCGACGCTCTACCCACTGAGCCCAGCCGGTTAGGGCATCAAGCCGACATGTTCGATGACAGCTCGGCACGGCAGTGCCTGCGGGCGGGGCCGGTGGCCTCCATCCGTGTTTCGGTTGGCAGATGCCACGTGCCTTGAGCCAGGGTGAGTTTTGTCACTTTGGACGTTGGACTCATTCACGACTTCCTCTGTGACATCGGAGTGGAGTGGCGTCTCTCCGGAGACCTTTGCTTTGGCCGGCAGCGCTGGGTCTGTCACTCGTCCAACCGCTCCTCCCCGCTTCCCCCACCTGACCCGGGGCGACTTCAGACCCAGCCCACGTGACTGGTCGCCTGCTGGTTACACACTTTTAAAAAATATATATATATATCTTATTGATTTTTTTACAGAGAGGAAGGGAGAGGGATAGAGAGCTAGAAACATCGATGAGAGAGAAACATCCATCAGCTGCCTCCTGCACACCCCCCACAATGGGGATGTGCCTGCAACCAACGTACATGCCCTTGACAGGAATCGAACCTGGGTCCCTTGAGCCCTCAGGTCCACACTCTATCCACTGAGCCCACCGGTGAGGGCTTTTCTTCTTCTTTTTAATATGTTTCTCTTATCAATTCAGAGAGGAAGGGAGAGGGAGACAGAAACATCCATGATGAGAGAGAAGCATTGATTGGCTGCCTCCTGTTCCCCCCACACTGGGGATCAAGCCGATAACCCGGGCATGTGCCCTTGGCCGGAATCGAACCCGGGACCCTTCAGTCTGCAGGCCAACGCTCTGTCCACTGAGCCAAACCTACTAGGGCTTTTTAAAAATTTAACATGTTTATTGATTTCAGAGAGGGAGGGAGGAGGAGAGAGAGAGAGAGAGAGATCAATGATGAGAGAGAATCATGGATCGGCTGCCTCCTGCACACCCCCTACTGGTGATCGAGCCCACAACACGGGCAGGTGCCCTGGGTCAGAATCGAACCCGGGACCCTTTAGTCCGCCGGCCGAGCTCAACCAGTCAGGGCACCCGCTTCTCCTTGACCGGGAATCGATGTTCTACCACGGAGCCACGCCGGCCAGCCTGGCTCTCTGCCCTCTCATCGGCGTATACATGCCTGTCCCAGGGGCGGCAGCACGGGTTTCATTGGCGGGGGAGCTTGAACTTGGTAAAATTTTGAACTAATAGACGAATCTCAAGCCTTGTGCAGAGAACCCCAGGTTCCCCATCCCCACCCCCATTTACTCTCTCTCTCTCTCTCTCTCTCTCTCTCTCTCTCTCTCTCTCTCTCTCTCTCTCTCGGTCATGTATTTACATTTCCAGAAGCATTCGAGAAAACATTGGTGATACCATGTCCCTTTGTCCCTAAACACCTCCGTGTGTGTTTGCTAAGGACAAGGGCATTCCTTTTAAGAATCACAATACGAGGATCAAAACCAGACAGTGTGAGGTGGACAGATTCCTACTATCTGCCACGCAGACACCACCCAGGGCGGGAAGTCCCTCCTCCTGGAATTGCCATCCAGGGGCTTCTCTCTGGTCTCTGTTCACATGAGCAGGTCTGTCTTTCTCCTTCTTGACCTTTACACTTTTTATTTATATATTTATTTATTTTTTTTAATACATTTTATTGATTTTTCATAGAGAGGAAGGGAGAGAGATAGAGAGTGAGAAACATCGATGAGAGAATCATCGATCAGCTGCCTCTTGCACATCCCCTACCGGGGATATGCCCGCAACCAAGGCACATGCCCTTGACCGGAATCGAACCCGGGACCCTTCAGTCCCCAAGCCGACGCTCTATCCATTGAGCCAAATCGGTCCCGGCAGACCTTGACACTTTTTAAAAAAATATTTTTTATTGGCCAAAATCAGTTTGGCTCAGTGGATAGAGCATCAACCTGTGGACTGAAGCGTCCCGGGTTCGATTCCGGTCAGGGGCATGTACATTGGTTGCGGGCACATCCCCGGTGGGGGGTGTGCAGGAGACAGCTGGTCGATGTTTCTCCCTCATCGATGTTTCTAGCTCTCTATCCCTCTCCCTTCCTCTCTGTAAAAAAATCAATAAAATATATGAAATAAACAAAACAAAACAAATATTTTTATTGATTTTTTACAGAGAGGAAGGGAGGAGAAAGAGTTAGAAACATCGATCAGCTGCCTCCTGCACACCCTCCACCGGGGATGTGCCCGCAACCAAGGTACGTGCCCTTGACCGGAATCGAACCCGGGACCCTTCAGTCCGCAGGCCGACGCTCTATCCCCTGAGCCACACCGGTCAGGGGGACCTTGACCCTTCCTGAGTCAAGGCCAGCAGTTTGGCAGCAAGTCCCCGGATGGGAATTCGTGGGGCGTTTCCTCCCTGTTAGTCTCAGGTGGGGCAGCAGTTTCTTAATCTCCCTGAATCCCACCCTGAGAGCCCCCTGGAACAAGCAGGAGAGCGGAAGTTCACCGAGAACATCTCCCCCAAGCCGCTGGCCGTGGAGCCCCAGGAACCCCGGAATAGAAGTGGGTGGGGCCAAGCCCGAACCCGGACGGGGGGCAGGGAATGTGGGGGCTCGAATTCCCCCACCTGCCCTCAGCCCTGGAGGAGAAGCTGCCTCACGGTCAAGGGCTCGGTGAAAACATGGCAACAGCAGCAGCAGTCACATGTCCTGTGTGTGTGCACACGTGTGCGTGCATGTGTGTGTGTGTGTGTGTGTGTGTGTGACTTCACAAGCTCCATTAGTAAGAGACTACGGGAAGATGGAAGGTGCGGGTATGTTCTGGGCCCTCAGAGATCTTAGAATGAATGACTCAATAGAATCTCTTTTTTCCTGGTTGATTTTTAGAGGAAGATGCAAGAATCCTTGTCTTAGTTCCGAGGACCAAGAGGCCTTCCCATTTCTAGTGCCAAACGAACCCAGAAAACTACAACTCCCATGAGGCTGTGGGCAGGCAGTGTCATTCAACACAACCCCCTGCCACGGAGGGACCTCTGGGGAAGGGTTCCACAACACCAAGGGGAGGCTGGGATCCAGTGAACGGGGATGAGTTCTGTGCTGTCAAAGGGCAGGGATGGTCCAGAGTCCCTGGGGACCCCTTAGGGGACCCCCTTAGAAGGCCCAGAGGGATGCTGGGACCTTGTCACATCCTTTCAGCAATTGGGGGTGGGGGGAGCGTGTCCCTGGAGACAGGGGGCCAGGCAGCTCCCATTCCCTCCCTCCAACACACACGCTCACTCGGGTCCTTCGTTCAGACTCTTTATTGTCCCAAGTAAGAAAAATAAAAACATAAATACGATAAATAAGCCAATAAATAAGGGGCGGGCGGCCTCAGGACGTGTAGCTGGGGCTGCGGCCGGGCGAGGGCCACAGCATGCTCAGGGGGTCCGAGGAGCCCACGTCGGGGGGTGGGCCGGGGGCCGGGCCCCCCGGCGGCTCCGGGGGCGCGGGGGGCAGGCCGGGCAGCGGCAGGAAGCGGGCGGGCCCCCGGGGGGGCAGGTCCCCAGGGCCGGGGGGCAGGCGGAGCGGCAGGCCGCGGGCCTCCGACCGGTAGACGTTGTATCCGTCCTCCAGGAGCAGCTCCCGGAAGCTGCAGGCCTCGGGGTCAAAGCGGAGCTGAGGACACAGCGAAGAGGTCAGAGGTCAGAGGTCAGAGCCACGGCCATGGCCACGCCTCCCGCAGCTGCAGGACCTGGGGTCCGGCCTCCCACCCCGGCCTGGAGGACACCCCTACAGGGTCCTGCAAGGTCCCCACTCCCGGTCCCCACGTCACCAGGACCGACATTCCAGCCCGGGGGACGGTGGAGGCTGCCCGGACCAAGCAGGGAGCCTGGCTGCCAGCTGAGGTCAAGGTCACGGATGGCCGTGAGCCAGACACGTGGGGTCAGCAAGGGCCGTGAGTCAGACACGTGGGGTCAGTCACAGGCCTCGTGACTTGGGGCCATGGCATCCATCCCTGCCCGAGCCTCAGTTTCCCCTTCTTGCAAACGCGACACCAACAGCCTGGCTTCATGGTTCCCGGGGGCGGGAGGGGGGGACATCAGGTCCGGCCATGAAGAGAGCAGAGAACCGGCCTCGCCCGGCACCGGTGCCAGAGGCGGTCCCCAACGGTGACTCGGGGGAGGAAGGACTGGGTCCCAGGAGGGGACCGGACACTCACCGACCCGTACAGCCTCCCGTCCGGCCTCTGGCACAGGAACCTGGACGTCCTGACTCCCAAGATTTGAATGACCCCCGGCTTCAAGGCTTTCAGCTCCAGGAGGCCTGAGGGGGGAAAGAGTCAGAGACCCCGACGGCCTTTTCCAGCCCTCCTCCCTCAGACCCAGGCCCCCGGCCCTCCTCCCTCAGACCCAGGCCCCCGGCCCTCCTCCCTCAGACCCAGGCCCCCGGCCCTCCTCCCTCAGACCCAGGCCCCCGGCCCTCCTCCCTCAGACCCTGGCCCCCGGCCCTCCTCCCTCAGACCCAGGCCCCCGGCCCCTCCTCCCTCAGACCCAGGCCCCCAGCCCCTCCTCCCTCAGACCCAGGTCCCCAGCCCTCCTCCCTCAGACCCAGGCCCCCAGCCCTCCTCCCTCAGACCCAGGGGTCCAGGCCCCCGGCCCTCCTCCCTCAGACCCAGGGGTCCAGGCCCCCGGCCCTCCTCCCTCAGACCCAGGGGTCCAGGCCCCCAGCCCCTCCTCCGTCAGACCCAGGGGTCCAGGCCCCCAGCCCCTCCTCCCTCAGACCAGGCCCCCAGCCTCCTCCCTCAGACCAGGCCCTGCCCCCACGCTCACCCTCCGGACTCCTGTGAGCAGAGCCGACCACGCTGCCATCAGCCCTGATCTCCAGGTGGGCCTCCGTCTCCTGGGCATCGTCCGTGTAGAGGTACCGCTGCCTCACCTGGCCCCCAAACTGGAGGAGGGGGCTGGAGTCTGGGACGGGGAGGGCCCGGCAGGCTCCCAGCAGGAGGGCCAGCACAGGGACCCACCCCAGGGGCTGGCGCTGGGCGCGGACCCAGCCCATCGATGGCTCCGTCCTCTGCGAGGGCTCAGCCCGCAGCCTCAGGCACCGAGGGTCCGGGTTCTGGGCGTCCGGACGGCGGTCCAGGCACTGCAGTGCGGGCCTCCCCACGCCTGTGTCCTTCTGCACGTGGGTCCCAGGCCGAGGGACACCGGGCCTCTGGGAGAGATGCAGAAGCTCTGGGTTTATATCCACACCGACCCGCCCAGTCACCTTCTCCACGCCTGACCCGTGATTTTTGACCCACTTGGCAGGCGCGCCGATTCCACCGTGGCCAGGTCATCCGGACGGGTGATGCAATCCGGCAGGGGTCCTTCCAGCGGGGGGGCCTGGGCCCCTGGGTCTGAGGGAGGAGGGGCTGGGGGCCTGGACCCCTGGGTCTGAGGGAGGAGGGGCTGGGGGCCTGGACCCCTGGGTCTGAGGGAGGAGGGCTGGGGGCCTGGACCCCTGGGTCTGAGGGAGGAGGGGCTGGGGGCCTGGACTCCTGGTCTGAGGGAGGAGGGCTGGGGGCCTGGACCCCTGGTCTGAGGGAGGAGGGGCTGGGTGCCTGGACCCTGGTCTAAGGGAGGAGGGGCTGGGGGCCTGGGTCTGAGGGAGGAGGGGCTGGGGGCCTGGACCCTGGGTCTGAGGGAGGAGGGGCTGGGGGCCTGGGTCTGAGGGAGGAGGGGCAGGGGGCCTGGACCCCTGGGTCTGAGGGAGGAGGGGCTGGGGGCCTGGACTCCTGGGTCTGAGGGAGGAGGGGCTGGGGGCCTGGACCCTGGGTCTGAGGGAGGAGGGGCTGGGGGCCTGGGTCTGAGGGAGGAGGGGCTGGGGGCCTGGGTCTGAGGGAGGAGGGGCTGGGCGCCTGGGTCTGAGGGAGGAGGGGCTGGGCGCCTGGGTCTGAGGGAGGAGGGGCTGGGGCCTGGGTCTGAGGGAGGAGGGCTGGGGGCCTGGGTCTGAGGGAGGAGGGCTGGGGCTATAAACTGCCTGCCTGCCCAATGAGGGCTACAGCTGTGTCTGATTGCACCGGGACATCTCGCTCTGGGAGTCAGACCCTGAGGGCCTCCAGGCATCAGGAAACGAACCAGAGCCACGTGAGCAGTGTCCTCCTGGACCAGACTCCTCTCAGCAGCTGGTACCCAGACGCCCCGCCTCCTTCTCGGCCTCCGTCCAGACCAGGTGCCCCCAGCAAGGCCTGGGTGGAGGTGCGGTCTCTCACGCTGCAGGGGCAGGTGAGCCAGCTCCAGAGAAGGAAGTTAGACTAAGGTGGCCAGACGTCCCGCTTCTGGCAGGACAGTCTTTGTCTTTTTATAATATATTTTATTGGTTTTTTACAGAGAGGAAGGAGAGAGATAGAGAGCTAGAACCGTCGATGAGAGAGAAACATGGATCAGCTGACTCCTGCACAGCCCCCACTGGGGATGTGCCCGCAACCCAGGTACATGCTCTTGACCGGAATCGAACCCGGGACCTTTCAGTCCACTGGCCGACGCTCTATCCACTGAGCCAAACCGGCCTCGGCATGGCGGGACAGTCCTGATCTTTAATCATCTGTCCCTCGTCCCACAGCGTTTTAAAAAAGTGCCAATTGCCAAAACCGGTGTGGCTCAGTGGATAGAGCGTCGGCCTGCGGACTGAAGGGTCCCAGGTTGGATTCCGGTCAAGGGCATGTACCGTGGTTGCGGGCACATCCCCAGTGGGGCGTGTGCAGGAGGCAGCTGGTCGATGTTTCTCTCTCATCGGTGTTTCTAACTCTTTATCCCTCTCCATTCCTCTCTGTAAAAAATATTATATATATATATATATATATATATATATATATATTTTTTTTTTTTTTTTAAAGTCCGGATTCTTCAGAGGTATGTAAGAGGAGTGAACTGACGGTTCTTGGGGAAAAGGGGAGAGGGGGGTGCGGGAAGAGACTGAACATAAACTGTGCACCTACGGATGAGGACAATGGGGGGTGGGGAAAGGGCAGAGGGTGGGGTGGGAACCTGGTGGAGGGGAGCAATGGTGGTGGTGGGGGGGAAGGAACATTTGTAATAATATGAACAATAAAAACTTATTAAAAAAAAAAAAAAAGTCCGGATTCTTGGAAAGATTTTTTTGAAACAATTTGTCCCGCGTCCTGCATTAAAAATCGGGACTTTTTTAAAACGCCGCGGGACAAATTGTTAAAAATCGGGACGTGTGGTCACCTTACCTTGCCCATGCTCGGGAGGGGCGCCTTCAGGACCCGCCAGCCTGGAAAGCTGCAGTCCTCAGGGACCCCAGAGTCTCCCCGGCGGAGGGGCGGAGGGCGAGCCTGAGGAATGTGGGGCTGGGGAGGAAGGGGCAGGGGCACCCTCAGGCCGGGACCCATCCTGCAAGCTGGCGGCGGCGCCCCACCTGGCAAACAGGTTCTCTGTGGGACGCCGCTGCCAGCACTGCCCTCCCCTCGGGCTGAGTCGGGGCCCCACCCCGCGCGGCCGGGGCGAGGCCCAGCCGGGCGCATCCAGACACCGGGAGCCCAGGACCCCAGGGGAAGGGGGAGAGGCGGACGGACCGGATCGCCCGGGTCCGGCATGGCACTCCCTGCAGGTCCTGCAGAGGATGTGCTCCCGGGCGGCCGGGTAGCTGCCCAGGTCCGAGCCCGGGGAGAGGGGGTGGGTGGCGGGTGGGGACGGTGGGTGCCCGGAGGGCAGGGCTGGCCGGCGGGCGGGCGGACTCCAGCTGGGCTGGGGTGCAGGGGGGAGGGGAGAGGTGGGGCTCCACCTGGCAGCTGGGGCCGGGCTGGGAGAGGTAGAGGCCCGGAGCTTGGGACTTCGCCCGCCCGCGCTCCCAGCTCCCGGCGCTGCCTGCCGCGGCCGGTGCGGCGAGGAGGCGGCTGCAGGGAAGGGCTTTGGGCCCCGGGGACCCGGAGCCTGCGGTGCTGGGCGGCCGGAGAGAGACTGCTTTTGGGGGACACACCGAGCCAGTGGCAGATCCACCGGCCACCTGCCAGGAGCTCAGGTGAGTGGGGAGTGCAGACACCCCAAGCCCAGGCACCCCATCTCAGCCTCTAACCGCCCTGGACCTGAGCAGCCTCCCGCACCCATCACCCCAGTTCCTGCTCCCGGAGGCGGGGGGCGGGGGGCCCTGGTCCAGATCCCTTCTCCGTCCTGGGCCTCCAGCCCTCGGCGGTTTGGCGAGTCTCTTCCTGCCGTCTCTACGGATCTGGTCGCTCACACAGGGGTTCGCCTGGCCTGGCAGAGGCGCTGGGACACGGTCACACCGGGGCCTTTATTTGCATGCGGGCCTGACAGGCAGGGGCTGCGATCTTGGCAATCCCCTTCCCACCCCAACCCCCCGACCTCCAGCTCCTCCGCCCTCACCCCTGGCGCAGAGCCTCAGGCCCCTCATCCCTGGCGGCCGCGCCTCCCTCCCCCAGTCTTCCCGGCTCTGAGCTCCTTCCTGCTCCCTCGCCTCTTCCACCTGCAGCCATGTGGACCCTGGGCCGGCATCGCCTCTGCCTGACGTTCCTGCTCCTGTGCGCCCTCGCGGGATTCTGCTTCCTCCACACCTACCGCGGCCTCCTCGGCGGCGGCGGCGGCGGCCTGGGGCTGTCGTTCCCGTGTGCAGGCCGACCCCTGGCGGCCACCCCGGTGGCCGTCTTCTGCCCGGCAGGTGCTCGGGCGGCCCTCAACGCCTCCTCCTGCCCCGAGCCCCCCGCGCCCCCCTCGGGAGCCTGGACCATCGTCCCGGACGGCCGGCTCGGCAACCAGATGGGGCAGTACGCCACGCTGCTGGCCCTGGCCCAGCTCAATGGCCGCCAGGCCTTCGTGCTGCCCGCCATGCACGCCGCCCTGGCCCCGCTGTTCCGCGTCACGCTGCCCGTGCTGGCGCACGAGGTGGACGGCCGCACGGCCTGGCAGGGCCTGGAGCTGCACGACTGGATGTCGGAGGAGTACACCCGCCTGCGGCAGCCGCTGCTCAAGCTGTCCGGCTTCCCCTGCTCCTGGACCTTCTACCACCACCTGCGGGAGCAGATCCGCCGGGAGTTCACGCTGCACAGCCACCTCCGGGAAGGGGCCCAGCGGTTCCTGGCGGGGCTGCGCCTGCCGGGCACCGGGGCGCCCCCCAGCACCTTCGTGGGGGTCCACGTGCGCCGGGGGGACTACCTGGAGGTCATGCCCCAGCGCTGGAAGGGCGTGGTGGCCGACCGCGCCTACCTGCAGGCGGCCATGGACTGGTTCCGGGCCCGGCACCAGGCCCCGGTCTTCGTGGTGGTCAGCAACGGCATGGCCTGGTGCCGGGAGAACGTGGACGCGTCCCGCGGGGACGTGGTGTTCGCGGGCGACGGCGTGGAGGCCTCGCCCGAGAGCGACTTCGCGCTGCTCACGCAGTGCAACCACACCGTCATGACCATCGGCACCTTCGGCTTCTGGGCGGCCTACCTGGCGGGCGGGGACACCGTCTACCTGGCCAACTACACGCTCCCGGACTCGCCCTTCCTCAAGGTCTTCCGGCCCGAGGCCGCCTTCCTGCCCGAGTGGGTGGGCATCGCCGCCGACCTGTCCCCGCTGCAGCAGCGGCCGTGGGGCTTCGCCTGACCCACCCAGGGCCGGCCCGACGCGGCTCCCGGGGCCCCGCCGCTTCTGGAGACGCTGGTGGCGGCCCCGCGGCTGGTGGGCAGCGTTTTGCGAGGGGTTCCAGTTGGCCAGGCTTTCGGGGGAAGCGAGAGGCTCCTCCCAGCAACTGCCTGGAAATATTCTATCTAGAAGCGGCAGGAAGCGTCTTCCTGACCGGCAATGCCCGGGGAGGCTCCGGATCGCCCGTCCTTCCCAGCCCTTATCCGCACTGTGGACGGCTGCCCCCCAGCCGCCGGGAGCTCCGGATCACCCGTCCTTCCCAGCCCTTATCCGGCAATGCCCGGGGAGGCTCCGGATCGCCCGTCCTTCCCAGCCCTTATCCGGCAATGCCCGGGGAGGCTCCGGATCGCCCGTCCTTCCCAGCCCTTATCCGGCAATGCCCGGGGAGGCTCCGGATCGCCCGTCCTTCCCAGCCCTTATCCGGCAATGCCCGGGGAGGCTCCGGATCGCCCGTCCTTCCCAGCCCTTATCCGCACTGTGGACGGCTGCCCCCCAGCCGCCGGGAGCTGCCCTCTCTCGGGCTAACTCACTCAGGGCTCAGGTCTTTTCTAGAAGAGGCGTTTTTCCTCGCCTGGACCCTCAGGACTGAAGGAACTCACGGGTGCTCCAGGGCAAGCACCGGCCAACGCCCCTTGTGTTTCTGGGGTGGTTCCAGGCGGGCCATTTGCTCTAGAGAGGGCCCCGCGCTATGCCCCCGATGAACCCCGCAGAGGGAGGGGTGGGGGTCACTTTGGTGAAGAGCTGAGTACCATCAGAAGCTCCACTTCCAGGAAGACGGATGGCGGACAAATTGTGTTTTGCTGGGGCAGTTTGTGAGACGAGGGAAACCGGAGTCACCTCTCAGCCCCCCTCCTCCCCCCGTGAGGAAAACCACAAAGACACGCCCCCCTCCCCCCCCACCCCGGCGGATAGGCTGAAAGGTGGGAGGTGGAGGGAGGGGGTGGCTGCTGAAATGCGGGCACTTCTGGCTGCAAGGCTTTCCAGAAACGCAATGGGACTTTTTACGCACAAAGACGGGCACTGCCCACGTTGGCTCCCAGTATGGGGTGCGTCTCCCAGTTAAGGGTGGTCCTTCCTCCGCAGCTGAGCTGCTGGGGGAGATGGGATGGAATAAATGTGCCCTCTGAGCTGGCAGGAAGCCGCTGGTGTGGTCCCCCTTGCCAACCACTGTCTGTCTGCCCCTAAAGTCTCTGACTTTGACCTTGGGCAAGCGCGGGACAGAAAGAGCCAAGGGTGTGCAGACCCTGGACTAGCCTCATACCCAAGCAGGAGTGCCCTTGGCTAGGACCTGGCCAAGCAGGACCGGATTCTTGACTCAGGTTTCAGGACTCCTCGGTGCTTTTTGAAGGGGATACTTTTATTACAGACTTGTTTCTAGTCTTCTCATGGAATTTTTTTTTGGGGGGGGAGGGGGGGTGGGACTATTCTCTACTCAGCTGCCACAGGTGGGAGAGGGAGGTATGAATTAAAAGTCCACACCACCACCGAAACCGGTTTGGCTCAGTGGTGAAGCATCGGTCTGCGGACTGAAGGGTCCCGGGTTCGATTCCAGTCAAGGGCATGTGTGTTGGTTGCAGGCACATCCCCAGTGAAGGGTTTGCAGGAGGCGGCTGGTGGATGGTTCTCTCATCGACGTTTCTGGCTCTCTCTCTCTCTCCCTTCCTCTCTGTAAAAAATCAATAAAATATATTTTAAAAAATAAAAGTCCACATCACCAAACTCTGACTCTGTAATTTTTTTTTTTTTTTTTGAATCGTGTGTGTGTGTGTGTGTGTGTGTGTTAGGAGGAAAAGTGCTGACCTTCCAGGGACTCTCATGGCTCACGTCTTAGGGTATCCTCCCTGCTCAGCTCTGGCAGCCTCTTGTTGTCAGACTTGTGGTCTCTGAGCCCCAATTCCATTCTCACCTCTCCACACTGGCCCCCAGACCTCACTTTCCTCCGGGACCTTGGCATTCAAGCCCCAGAGGCTGGGAGCCAAGGTGGAGGAGGAAGTGAGCGCGGCGTACAATTCCTGAACTACATTTCCCATAATGCTGCGGGGGTCGGCTGCGGCGCTCTGGAGAGAGACACCAGGGGCCTGCTGGGAGTTCTAGTCCTAGGGCTGGGAAGGGCCGCTTCTCGCGTCCTCCCAGGTCGACGCCGGGGTCTTGGGCATCTGGTTGGGAGCTTGGGTTTTCCTGGGGCCCGGGATGGGGAGGGAGCTGAGGCCGGGATTCCTTTCCTCGTGTCTGGAACGCCAGAGCCCAAGGGGTGCCTCCTTCGATAAATGCTGGGGAAGTTCCGGTCTCAAAGGCGGCCGCCTCTGTGACGTCAAAGCGCGATGGGCGGGGACTCCCTTTGTTGCGGTCCAATCAGATTCGGCGTGCGGCTTCTGGGCGGGGCCAGGGAAGGCCCCTCCCCCCAGTGTTGTCCCTTGGGAGTTCGGGGCTCCAAGTAGGAAGTTAGAAGACGGAGGCTGTGTTGGGGGGGGCGGGGGAGTACCTTGCGGACAGGGGCGAACCGTGTCAAATGCTCTCTATGCCACGCAACCAACCTCCCCCTCGCCCCTAACAAACTCTTTAACTGTAGCAAAGGGGAAATATTAGAGTGGAAGGAAGGTCCTCCTCTCAAAGCCCTCGGAACCTGGAGTCGGCTCTTCAGCGAACCTTAGTGTTTTGAGAGCACAAGACTCTGGAGTCCAGATCTTCAGCGAACCTTAGTGTTTTGAGAGCACAAGACTCTGGGCCGTGGCTGATGAGGGTGCATCGGGACTCCTCCTTTTCCTAACGAGAAGTGTGCGTCCTGCACATTGCGGGGTCCATTAGTCTCGCTGAGGGCTCACCTCCTCCGGGGGAGAGAGGACTTTTCCCGGAGGCCGGCGTGGGTTGGACGCTCTGGCCTCCAATGGGGCCGCGGTTTTCCCTCCTGGTGGCCGCGCTGGGCAGCTGCCTGCTTCCTGCCCTCGGTTGTCTCATATGTGATAAAAGGGTCGTGGATGCGCTAAAAAAGATGGAGACGGATTACCTGCCTGATCACCTGGACGCTCAGTATCACAAAGACTTGATTGAAAAGCTATCGAATGGCATGAGGGAGTTCGAGAACCTGCAGCTTGAGGATGAGAGCTTTTTGGGGGTCATTGGTGAGGGCCAGGCAGAGCCGGGACTCCTGGGTCCTGGGAAAGGAGGGATCTGGGACTAGGGTTGCTGGGGCGCAGGGGTGAGAGGGCTGGAGACAGTCTTCTGGGCTTGGGTACAGATTTAGAGGGTTTCCCTAAAGGCTAGAAATTTTATGCAACAAAACTACAATTCCCAGAAAGCAACAGGCGGATAATCCCCCTAACCAGGCCTATCCTTGCCCAGTGGCCCCATGGGTATTGTAGTTTCTAAAACTAGGTGAGCCATTGGAATATGAGGTTCTGTCCTCCCCTACCCCCCCCCCCCCCGCCCCCAACACACATAGATGATCCCACACTGGAAAAGGGAACCATGAGTTTTCTGAAGCAACTGAAACGCATCACGGACAGTGACGTAAAAGGTAAATGCATGGAGGAGACGGGAGGGGCTCCAGGGAAGTGATGGATGGCGATGATGCCAGGTTAGGCACTGGGCTGTGGCACCAGGCTGCCTAGGTTCAGTTCCTGGCTCTGCCACTTGCAGGCTGTGTGGCCTTGCAGCTCCGTCACCCTAAAATGGACCCCACACCAGTGCTCTCTCGTCCCAGTTGTTGCTTAGCCAGTATGTTAAGTGGCCACTCAGTTTCACTGTTCTTCCCGGGGAAGCCGAAAAGCAGAGCGCCAGGCTCTGTCTGCAGAAGACAGAGGCACACTTCCTGCACCTCACTCACACCCAGGACCCCGCTTCTTCCTGCTTCTTCCCAGGTGAGCTCTTTGTGAAGGAGCTGTTCTGGATGTTGAAAAACGAAAAGGAGATCTTGTCCAGACACGTTTCTGTGTTCCAACAAGACGGTGAGGGAAGATGGGGGTCCAGGGCCCCCACCTCTCCGTGCGCAGTCCAAGAGTCCTTGTCCTTAGCCCCTTGCTTCTCCAAGTCTGGCCCCTCAGCTCTCCCCACCCTCCTCCCTCAGACCCAGGGGTTCAGGCACCCAGGTCCTTCCTCCCACAAAACTGGGAGTCCCCCCCCACCCCACCCTTGCCCCTCTCTCGTCTCCTTTAACTTAACAACACGATTGTCTTTCTCTCTCTTCCGAGGCAGTTCTCTGTCCCAACAAATGTGGTGAGTGCGGACGATGGGAGCTGTCCCTCTTCCCCTCATCCCTCCTGTGACTGCACAGCCTTTCTCCCACCCCTGCTGGGTCTCTCTCCGCATCTCTTCTCCGCGCCTGCCTGCGAGGTTCCGGGTCTCCAGCATTCCTTCTGCACCAAGGCCATCTGGGGGAGCACTTTTTCTGGAGCCTGGTTAGATCTGGGCTTGCTGCCGAGCTACGAGCTGCGCTCGAGCCCTGCCCTGCCCTGCCCCGCCCTGCCCATGGCCTGCCCCGGCCCTCTCCTTCGAGCCCCGTCTCTCAGTGGGGACAGACGGCCTTGACCTTGACCCTGGCTCCTGCAGGCATGATGTTGCAGTCCATGATCTGGTGCTCCACATGCGAGAAGAAGCTTCACGCCTGTCGGAAGAAAGCGGACTGCGGGGGTGCGAGAGCCGGGCCCCAGAGGAGGGGTTGGCGCCGAGGGGGTGGAGCAGCCAGAGGCGGTGACTGAGTCCAGAGAAGGCCAAGACCACAGGCAGCTGAGGAGAAAAGGCGGGGCTGGCCCAGCGGATGGGAGTTGGGGGGAAGGCCCAGAGCCACACAGGGAGCAGCACCCCACCGTAACCCCCTCTCCCCAGAGCGCAAAGTCAAGGTCCACGAAACGGAAGACATGATCCTGGACTGTGAGCTCAACTGGCATCACATTTCCGAAGGCCTGACTGACTACAGCTTTTTCAGGGTGGGGCCCTCCAGCCCTGCACCCTTGAACTTCCAGGGCCACCAGGCCCGTGGGAACCCCGTCTCACGATCCCCATGACCCCACGACCTGCTAGGTTTGGCTGCCAATGACCCCGTCCTGTCAGTAGGGACCCTTAGACCCTGACCAGTAACCCAGGACTCCCATCTCCCCCCTCTGAGACCCGTCACCTTCTCACCCCCGGACTGCCCCCCACGCCCCAACTTCCCAGGCCTCTGTGACCCCCTTGAGCTTGGGTCTAGGTTTGGAAGAACAAAACAGAGAGTTTGGTGTACAAGGGGACGGCGCCCACCCTGACCAAGCCCAACGTGAAGGCCTCGGACGCGGGCGCCTACCGCTGCCAGCTGAACACCGTGAATGACCTCCCGGCCACCATCATCCATTATCAAGTCCGAGGTCAGCGCCCGGCGTGTGGGACTCCGCTTCAGGGCTGCGTGTGGGGGAATGACTTCCTGCCACCATGTGGACTTGGGCCAGGAGTGTCACTTCCTGCCCCGCGGGTGGGGCCGGCCACGTAGGCAGGGTTTCCTTCGGTGTGGGTGGGAGCACGGTGATTACCTCCTGCTGGGGCTGGGTCCTGGGGGGCCGAGGGGGCAGGGAGGGCTCGCCTTGACTGTGCTGGGACCTCCTTCGTGCCTTCCCGGATTACTCCTTTCTTTTTTAAAAAAAATGTATTTTATTGCCAAAACCGGTTTGGCTCAGTGGATAGAGCGTCAGCCTGCGGACTGGGGGGTCCCGGGTTCGGTTCTGGTTAGGGGCATGTGCCTTGGTTGTGGGCACGTCTCCGGTGGGAGGTGTACAGGAGGCAGCTGGTCGATGTTTCTCTCTCATCGATGTTTCTAACTCTCTATCCCTCTCCCTCTCTGTAAAAAGTCAATAATATATATTTATTATTATTATTTATTATTTTTTTATTTTTAAAATATATTTTATTGATTTTTTACAGAGAGGAAGGGAGAGGGATAGAGAGCCAGAAACATCAAATGAGAGAGAAATATCAACCAGCTGCCTCTTGCACACCTCTTACAGGGGATGTGCCCGCAACCAATGTACATGCCCTTGACCGGAATCGAACCTGGAACCCTTCAATCCGCAGACCAACGCTCTATCCACTGAGCCAAACCGGTTTCGGCTAATATATTTTTTAAAAAATAAAAAACATAAAATATATTTTATTGATTTTTTTTTTTTTTTTACAGAGAGGAAGGGAGAGGGATAGAGAGCTAGAAACATCGATGAGAGAATCATCGGTCAGCTGCCTCTTGCACTTCTCCTACTGGGGATGTGCCCACAACCAAGGCACATGCCCTTGACCGGAATCGAACCTGGGACCCCTTCAGTCCGCAGGCCGACGCCCTACCTACTGAGCCAAACCGGTTTTGGCTGGATTACTCCTTTCTTAAGGTGACCAGACGTCCTGATTTTTTAACAATGTGTCCTGCGTTCTGCGGTGTTGATCCAAAAATCGGGACTTTTTTTTTTTTTTAAATGCCGCGGGACGCGGGAAACATTGTTAAAAAATCGGGACGGGCCAAAACAGGTGTTTCTAGCTATCTATCCCTCTCACTTTCTCTCGGTAAAAATTCAATAAAATATATATATTATTGACCTGGGACGTCAGTCCGCAGGCCGACGCTCTATCCACTGAGCCAAACCGGTCCCCGCAAAATATATATATATTTTTAAAAAATCGATAGGGACTGTCCTGCCCAATGCGGACGGCGTCTGGTCACCTTGTCCACCTTTCTCCTCCTCGATCAGTGTTGCCCCCCAGGGAGGCGGAAGAGACGCCGTCCACCGTCGTCCCCAAACCGGAGGACCTGGACGTGGCCCTGGACGAGGTGACGTGGGCTCCCAACAGGTCGTCCACGACCCCGCCGCCGCCGCCGCCCTCCGCGGCGCCCGCGCCCACGGTGGAGAGCATGCTGAGGAGCCTCCTGGTCGGGCTGCTGATCTGGGGCTTTGTGGTGCTGATAGCCAGCATCGTCATCTTGTGAGCAGCCTCCGAGGAAGTGAGGGTTATGGAGTGGGGGGAGGGACTTCCAGTGCAGCGGGGGGTGTGGGAGCCGGGGAGGCCCTGGAGCTGAACTGCTAAGGGGGGCGGAGGGCGGAGGCATGTGAGGGTGAAGAAGCTCGGGTCGTTGCTGGAATAAGATCAGATCTCTGCACGGAGGAGGCTGGGATCTGAGCCCCGTCCGGCTGTTTTGCACCCCGCTGTCTCCCAGGATGCTCTGCTATTGGTCTGAGAAGAGTCCTGGCTACTTCATCGACTCCATAAAGACCTGGCTCAGCACTGCCCCGGAGGCGGCTCAGAGCCCCGACGTCCCAGAGAAAACGGCCAAGAAATCCAGGAGCCAATAAAAGATTTATTTGATTGTTTTAAGTGTCTGACGCACTCGTGCATGCCGATCTCAGCTCTTGGTGTCCCCACCCCCCCACCCCGGAGAGCAGAGGTCTGGGGACAAGCCTCCTATCTGGGTGGGGGGGGGGGCCTGGAGCCGGGCCCGGGGATCCTGGCAGGGCCCAAGGGCTGCAGCGTGCCCCGGGACGAAGGCGCGGGGCAGAGCTAGGGCTGCCCAGGTCTCCTCCTCCAGGCCCGGTCCCCTCACAGGACGCCCCCTCCCCGCTCTTCCTGCCCGGTTTCCTCTCGCCTTTTCCTGTCCCCCACCCAGTGCTGGGAGCCGGGGCAGAGGAGAGGCTGGACGGGAGCCGTGGGGTCGGGAACAGACCCAGGCCTACGGAGCCAGGGCCCTCCGGGGTGCTGCCAGGACCCCGAAGCAGGGTAAGAGCCCGGGACCCAGGAGTCCAGATCCCTCCTCCCTCAGATCCAGGGCTCGGTCCTCGGCCACTTCCCGTCCCATACCCAGGAGGCCAGGCTGCCTTCCCGTTCCTCCACCCAGACTCAGGAGCCTGGGCCCCAGCCCCCTCCAGGCTCTGACCCAAGTCCAGGTCCCCTCCAGCAGCCCATTCCCCGCGGGCTCAGAGCCTCAGGAGCCCGGCCTTGCCCACCCCCCGCAGGGCCATGCTTTCTGGTGAGCGGAAGGAGGGCGGGAGCCCCCGCTTCGGGAAGCTGCATCTCCCCGTGGGCCTTTGGATCAATTACCCCAGGAAGCAGCTGGCCAAGCTGGGGCGGCGCTGGCCCAGCGCAGCCTCCGTCAAGTGAGTGCCCTCCTCCCCGGGACTCCTGCCCCTGCCCCTGCCCCGAGGGCCTCTGGCCTGTCCTTGTCCACGACCCAGGCCCTGCCCTGGGCAGTGCCAGGGGCCTCTGAATGGGCTGCGGTGGGGAGGACGCAGTGGGCCCCAGGGCCCGGGTGGGGGAAGTGCTGGGCGTGGACACAGGGTGGGGACCCAGAGGAGATGGGTTGGATTCCCTTCTTTCCCTGACCACCTTTTGAGATCCTCCTTCGGGATCTTATTGATTTATTTAATCTCTTATTTATTGATTTATTTAATCTCTTTCCTTGTCTCTGGCTTCTGCATTCTCACCTCCATTCGCTCTACGCTTCTCCCCTTTCTGTCCGTCCCTGGCCCGTCTCCATGGGCCTCTGTCCCCCTCCCCCCCAACCTGGGTCTTTGTCCGCCTCCCTCCCTCCCTCCCCCCGCCTCTCCGCTCCCCGGCGGGCTCCCAGGTCCTCCTCTTCAGACACGGGGAGCCGCAGCAGCGAGCCGCTGCCCCCGCCGCCGCCGCACGTGGAGCTGCGGCGGGTGGGCGCGGTGAAGGCGGCCGGCGGAGCCTCGGGGAGCCGCGCCAAGCGCATCTCCCAGCTCTTCCGGGGCTCGGGGGCCGGGGTCGCGGGATCCGGCGTCGCGGGGGGTCCCGGGACCCCGGGCAGCGCGCAGCGCTGGGCCAGCGAGAAGAAGCTGCCGGACCTGGCGGCGGGCGTGGCGCCCGAGCCCCCGCTGGCCACCCGCCCGGCCGCGCCCCCGGGCGTCCTCAAGATCTTCGGCGCGGGGCTGGCGTCGGGCGCCAACTACAAGAGCGTGCTGGCCACGGCGCGCTCCACGGCCCGCGAGCTGGTGGCCGAGGCGCTGGAGCGCTATGGGCTGGCCGGCAGCCCCGGCGGCGGCCCCGGCGACAGCAGCTGCGTGGACGCCTTCGCGCTGTGCGACGCGCTGGGCCGGCCCGCGGCGGGCGGCCTGGGCAACGGCGAGTGGCGCGCGGAGCACCTGCGCGTCCTGGGCGACGCGGAGCGGCCGCTGCTGGTGCAGGAGCTGTGGCGGGCGCGGCCCGGCTGGGCGCGGCGCTTCGAGCTGCGCGGCCGCGAGGAAGCTCGCCGCCTGGAGCAGGAGGCCTACGGGGCCTCCGACGGCGAAGGTGAGGCGGGCCTGGGGCCTGGGGGCGGGGCCTGGGGCAGGAGCTGATCCAGGGCGGGGCCTTGGGCGGGGCTTTGGGGGGCGGGGCCAGGCTAGTGCTGACTCAGGGGCGGGGCCAGGCGGAGGAATGGGTCGGCTTGGGGGCGGGTCCAAGCGGCGGGAGGGGCCGGCTTGGGGCGGGGTCAGGCGGCGGGAGGGGCCGACTTGGGGGCGGGGCCTTGGGGCGGGGTCTTAGGGCGGGGCCTGCGGGAAGGGGCTGGAGATGACCCAGGGGCGGGGCCAGGCGGAGGAATGGGTTGGCTTGGGGGCGGGGCCAGCGATAGGCGGCCTGCAGGGCTGGAAGCGAAGCCCCTGGAAAGGGACCGGGCGAGACCTAGAGCACTGGGTCAAGAGGAGGAAAGGTTGGGTTCAGACCCGGGTCACCCAGAGGTGCTAGGCCAGAGCCCTGGGGAGAAGTGCAGCGCCCATGGACGGGGCCTCTGGGGCCGGGCGGGGCGTGCAGAATAGAGGGGCCTGGAGCTGGAGGTGCTGGGCGGGCGGGTGAGCGGCCTGGGTTCCCCAGACAGGAGGCCTCTGCCCTCGGCGGATGGAGACTAGAAGGGGAGGGACCTGGAGCGAGGAGAAACGGGCGGCCCGACCAAAGCCTGAGAGTGGGCGGAGCCTCAGAGGGGCGGGCCTTGGAGCTGGTGGCTTGAGGGTAGGAGACCCGGGAAGATGGGGCCTGGAACTGGAGGTGGTGCCATTGGTGAAGCAGCAAGTGTGGAGCGAGAGGAAAGAAGAGGGATAGAGAGATAGGAACATCATGGCTGCCTCCTGCATGCCCCCTACTAGGGATGGAGCCTGAAACCGGGCATGTGCTTTGCCTGGGAATCGAACCGGTGACTTCTTGGTTCCTGAGTTGATGCTCAACTGCTGAGCCACACCGGCTGGGCCATCATTGTCTTTATTCTTTTTTTAAAATTATTCTTCAAAAAGCATTCATTGGGCACCTACTCTGGGCCACACGCTAAGGACCCTGGGAGAACACAATGGGGACATTGGCCGGTGACGTTCCCAGCCTCCTGGATTGCGCAGCCCCGTGAGAAACACATCAGTTCACCGGCTCACCTCACCTCCTCCGCTAGGCGCCTGCTGGATGCCAGGGCCGTGCTGGGTGTGCCCAGGGGTGCCATTCTCTGCTTCAGCTTGGCATGTCAGGGAAGGGCGTTGTGTTTCCACCGGGCAGGGTCTTCTCTGCTCACTGCAAAGTCCCTCGTGGCCAGAACAGAGCCCAGCACATACCAGAGGCTCAAAATACATTGAATGAATGAATTTCTGACTTAAAGGTGGGGATGGGTAGGAGTCAGGCGGAAAAAAATACCTATCTCCAGGCACAGGGGACAGCATGGGCAGCCCCATCTCTCCGGAGCCAACTCTGTCCCTCGATAACCGCCCGATTTCTGAGATTTCTGAGTCGGTCTCTCCGGGTCCTTTCCCAGGTCCAGCCTCATTGCTCGCCCCGTCTCTCCCCGCAGGCTCAGGCCCCGCCTTGTGGAGGCCACAGAAGAACCGCTCCCGGGCGGCATCCGGCGGGGCGGCCCTGGCCAGCCCCGGCCCCGGGTCCGGGTCGGGGACGCCGGCCGGGCCGGGCAAGGAGCGCTCGGAAAACCTCTCTCTGCGGCGCAGCGTGTCCGAGCTCAGCCTGCAGGGCCGGCGGCGGCGGCAGCAGGAGCGCAGGCAGCAGGCGCTCAGCATGGCCCCGGGGGCGGCCGACGCCCAGATCGTGCCCACCGACCCCAGCGACTTCGATCAGCTGACCCAGTGCCTCATCCAGGCCCCCAGCAACCGGCCCTACTTCCTGCTGCTCCAGGGCTACCAGGATGCCCAGGTTCGCTCAGCCCCTCTCGCCCAGGGAGCCCTGTGCCCCACCCACCTTTAGGCTGAGGGGCGACAGAACTACAACCCCCAGCATCCCCTGGGTTACCGTGTGCTGGAAGGTGTGGACCCAGCCAGGTAGGAGCCGCTGGAGGAGAGGGTAGTGGGGGTGGACGAGGATAGATGGCTGAGAAAGACACCCGGACGAGCAGGGAATAGTTCTCTTCATTCAAAGTGGGGGAAAGCACTTTTGGAGGATGGCAGAGCCTGTGGTAGAAAGATCTCCGTGAGGGTGCCTCGAGGGAAGTAATGGGAGAGTCTGTCTTTTCGGGGAGCCTGTATTTCCTGGAGAGGAGCGGACAAATCCTTTTATATTTATTTATATTTTTAAAAATATATTTTATTGATTTTTTACAGAGAGGGAGAGGGATAGAGAGTTAGAAACATCAATAAGAAAGAAATATTGATCAGCTGCCTCCTGCACACCTCTTACTGGGGATGTGCCCGCAATCAAGGTACATGCCCTTGACCAGAATCGAACCCGGGACCTTTCAGTCCACAGGTCGACGCTCTATCCACTGAGCCAAACCGGTTTCGGCTGAATCCTTTTTAATTTTTTTTAATTTTAATTTTAATTTTATTTTTCACATCGGACTGGTCATGTGCCGAAGGCGTAACAAAGTTAATGGGCGGCACATCTCACACAGCTACGTGAACACCCAATCATCACGCTTATGAACTCCAAAAGGATATGAATCCTTTTTTAAAAGGTGGCTTACACTGGAATGGTTTTTAAAAAAATATTTTATTGATTTTTTTTTTTTTTTTTTTTTTTTTTTTTTTTTTTTTTTTTTTTTTTACAGAGAGGAAGAGAGAGGGAGAGTTAGAAACATCGCCCTCCAACTGGAATTGAACCTGGGACCTTTCAGTCCGCAGGCCAATGCTCTATCCACTGAGCCAAACGGGTCAGGGCTTCACCAGGATTTGACCATTATTGATGGGGGCAGATGGTTCTGCTCTTTCTGTTTGACATACGCAGTAGACTTATTTAAGTGTCAAGGAGCAGAGAGGGAGAAAGGGCTAGCAGCTGGGAGTTGGTGGGAAGTTATTTCATTCCAAGGACTGTAATGTAGTAGTGGAAATACTCATATTTCTGTGTGATGATTGGGAGAATCATCCTGATAGTGTCCTCTGCTTTGGGCAGCCAAGCTCAACAGGTACGTTTGGGATCAATGAGAAAGCCCGCTGGAGGTGGTGAAGCTAACGGAACAGTCCTGTTTTTACTGTCAGAGGGAGATCCAATGAGCTCCCAGCTTAGCTGCGTATGTGGTGAGAGTTTAAGACTTCAGAGAAGAGCTTGCACAGAACAGAAGTCATTCCTTTGTGGACCAACAGGATGTTCCACAAGTTCATTGTAGGAAGGGGTTTGCATATATTACAACAGCTCATTCCTCCAGACGAGGTTGGAGAAAAAGGGTCTACTTTGGGGATGTGGTCCAATTGGAAGGATCTATTTGGGGAGTGTGGGACAGTCTTTATGGGAAGAGGGGGAGACATCGGAAACACCCATTCTTTGGGTGAAGCCCATGAGAAATTCCTGTGAGGAAGAGGCTTTATGAGAAGTGTCCATTCCTTGGAAAAGGAGTAAGAGGTGAGTCTACTCTAAAAAGGAATTTATTTGTGCTCCTCTGCTGATGATTGCTGTAATCTAAGAGTCCACCATGTCTGCTATGAAAGCATCCCTTCTGGAACAGGAGAGCCCATTTTATTTTATTTTTTTTTTATTTTTATTTTTTTAAATATATTTTATTGATTTCTTACAGAGAGGAAAGGGAGAGGTAGAGAGCTAGAAACATCGATGAGAGAGAAACATCGACCAGCTGCCTCTTGCACACCCCGCATCGGGGATGTGCCCGCAACCAATGTACATGCTCCTGACCGGAATTGAACCTGGGACCTTTCAGTCCGCAGACCGACGCTCTACCACTGAGCCAAACCGGCTTCGGCAAGGAGAGCCCATTTTAGAAAAGGTGTTCATATATAAATAAATATATTTATTTCAGAGAGGGAGATGAGAATTATTAATTGGCTACCTCCTGTATGCCCCCTACTGGGGATTGAGCCTGCAACCCAGGCATGTGGCCTTGACTGGAATCGAACCCAGGACCCTTCAGTCCACAGAGCCAAACCAGCTAGGGCCAAATATTTTGGATCATTCCATTCCTTTGACAGGGATGGAAAATGGGAGCGTCTACCTCCAAAAAGAGTCAGACTGGAAAGGTCCGTTTTTTTCTAGAGGCAGATGAGCAGATCCATTGTAGGAAGGGTGTCTCTGCAAAGTCCACCCGCTGGGTAAAGGTAATGGGAGGGCTCAGTGTAGGAAGAGGATCTACGTATATCAGAATGACTGTTCTCTCAGACGAGCATGGAGAGCAGAAGGGTCTAATGGCAGAAGCGGATCAGACGGAGCTCTCCCATTGTTATGGGATGGAGATGCGAGAGTCATTTTGAGGAAAGAGGGCAATGCACCTCTTCCTTTGGGGGGTGCAATGGGACCCTCCATCATGAGAAGGTCCTTGAAAACATGTTAATAAGGTGGGGCTCCTAGAAGTGCCCTCCTTTTTGGGGGATGGGATTATTGAGGGCATCCATCCACGGGAGAGCACCTTTGGAAACATCCATCCCGGGAGAGGGGGTAATAGGTGAGTTCATTGAACGATTCTGTCTCCTCGGAAGCGAGTCCATCAAAGGGTGGGGAAAAAAAGGAGAGTCCATTGGAGAAAGGGGGTCTCCTTGGAAGTGTCCATTTATGGGGTGGAGATAATGGAAGAAATCTTTGCTCAAGGGCGTGGTCTCTGGGAAGGTATCCATTCCTTGCTTTAGGGATGTTGAAAGAAACTATATTTAGGAGGGGAAATGTGTTTGGAAGCCTCCATCATGGGAGTGGAAGGATGGGTAAGTGGGGTGAGGGGCAGGGAAATGGGAATGCTCCTTGGAGAAAGGTTTCCTTGGAAAGGCCCATTCTTTGGGGGGGGGGGGAAGGTAATGGAATCGTCCATTTTAGTAATGGGCACACTGTCCTTGGAAGTACCCATTCCTTGGGCTGGATAAGACGGAGAGTCCTCTGTAGGGATTGGTCGGAGAGAGTCCATTCAGAGGAGGTGAGATGATGGGAGAATCTCCTGGAGAAAGATCTGGGAATCATCCACTCTTTGAGGGAGGGGAATGAATGGGAGAGCCCATGTCAAGAAGGGGTTTCCTGCCCCTCCTGTGTGGCTCAGTGGTTGAGTGTCTACCTGTGAATTGGACATCAAGGTTAGATTCCTTGGTCAGGGCACATTCCCCGTTTTTGTGCTCGATCGATCGGTGTGAGGCATGCAGGAGGCAGCCAATCAATGATTCTCTTTCATCATTGATGTTTCTCTCTCTCTCCCTCTCCCTTCCTCTCTGAAATAATACAAAAAATACTTGGGCCAAAACCGGTTTGGCTCAGTGGATAGAACGTCTGTCAGCCTGCGGACTGAAAGGTCCCAGGTTCGATTCCAGTCAAGGGCATGTACCTTGGTTGCGGGCACATTCCCAGTGGGGGGGTGTGCAGGAGTCAGCTGATCAATGTTTCCCTCTCATTGATGTTTCTGACTCTCTATCCCTTTACCTTCCTCTCTGTAAAAACAAAACAAAACACACACAATAAAATGTACATTAAAAAAAAAGACTTGGAAGCATCAAGTCTTCAGGCTGGATGCTATGGGGGAGTCCAGCATGGGAAGTGCCTTTGAAGGGGGCACCCCGGGGGTGGGGTGGTTGGTGAGTCCTTGGGGGTCCGGGGAGACCTCCTTGGAGGTGTTCCTGGGAGGGAGCGGATGGGAGGGCCCATAGTAGAGAGGTCTCTCTGGAAGCATCCATCCATCCGGGGCCTGTGTCCTTAGCGCCTCTTCCCCTTCCCCCGCAGGACTTCGTGGTCTACGTGATGACGCGCGTGCAGCACGTGTTCGGCCGCGGCGGGAACTCCTCGGCCCGCGGCGGCGGCGGGTCGCCGGCCCCGTACGTGGACACCTTCCTCAACGCCCCCGACATCCTGCCGCGCCACTGCACGGTGCGCGCCGACCCCGAGGCCCCGGCCACGGTGCGCCCGGCCCGGGGGGCCCCGGTCACGCACAACGGCTGCCCGCTGCTGCGGGAGGCCGAGCTGCAGCCCGGCGACCTGCTGGGGCTGGGCGAGCACTTCCTGTTCATGTACAAGGACCCGCGCGCCGGGGGCTCGGGGCCCGCGCGGCCGCCCTGGCTGCCCGCGCGCCCCGGCGTCACGCCCCCGGGCCCGGGCTGGGCCTTCTCCTGCCGCCTGTGCGGCCGCGGCCTGCAGGAGCGCGGCGAGGCGCTGGCCGCCTACCTGGACGGCCGCGAGCCCGTGCTGCGCTTCCGGCCGCGCGAGGAGGAGGCGCTGCTCGGCGAGATCGTGCGCGCCGCGGCCGCGGGCGCCGGGGACCTGCCGCCGCTCGGGCCCGCCACGCTGCTGGCGCTGTGCGTGCAGCACTCGGCCCGGGAGCTGGAGCTGGGCCACCTGCCGCGCCTGCTGGGCCGCCTGGCCCGTCTGATCAAGGAGTCCGTCTGGGTGAGCGACCCCGACCGCTGCCCGGCGCCGCTTCCGCCCCAGGTCCTGTGTCCAGCCTCCTGCTGGCCACACCTGGCACCGCAGTTTTGTCGTTGGGCGGGGAGGAACTACATCTCCCGTGATGCCTCGGGAGGGGGTTGGGGCTTTAAAGCAGCGAGGGGGGGTCCCAGGGGATGCTGGGAGTTGTAGGATTCACCCACGGTGCAGTACCTTGCCGACCTTCGCAGCTGTGGGATGAATGGAAGAAACATTCTGGGAGCTGGAGATGTGGGGAGGGAGGGAGAGAGCCCATTGCATGGGAAAATCGCAGAGATTGTTGTGGGAAGTGCGGCTGGAAGCTCATGGGGTCTGAGGCTGGGCGTGAGATCTCTCCTAGAGGCGAGGGAGGACAACCCTGGGAGTGCCAGGGAGAGGCGATGACGGGGTTGCCCTCAAAAAACCTTGGGCCTGTCAGAAGGTTTCGGGGTAAGAAGGGACCCTGTTAGAGAAGGGGACCTGGGGGAGAGAGGGGTGTGTTTTAAGAGGAGAGACCTTTCCGAAGCTTGAGTCCATTGGAAAAGTGCGGAGAGTCTCTGTCTAAAAGGTGCTTCTAGAAAAATATGGGTGCTGGCTCTGGGCCTGTCTCCCCGATCCCCCCTCACTTTGACTCTACACCTTCTTGTTCCGCAGGAAAAGATTAAGGAAATTGGAGACCGCCAGCCAGAGAAGTAAGAGAAATTCTGGGAGAAGCAGCTAGAGCAGCGGTTCTCAACCTTCCTAATGCAGCTCCTCATGTGGCCGGGACCCCCAACCATAACATTATTTTCGTTGCTACTTCATTACTGTAATTTCGCTGCTGTCATGAATCGCAATGCAAATATCTGTGTTTTCCCATGGCCTCAGGCGACCCCATAGGTTGAGAACCTTTGAACTAGAGGGACGTGGGGGTTGGGATTTGAGTCAGTTCTGTTCTCTGGATGCATGTCATAGCCCAGTGGTCGGCAAACTCAGTCAACAGAGCTAAATATCAAGAGTACAATGACTGAAATTTCTTTTGAGAGCCCCATTTTTAAAAAAATATATATATATTTTACTGATTTTGTACAGAGAGGAAGGGAGAGAGATAGAGAGTTAGAGACATCGATGAGAGAGAGTCATCGATCAGCTGCCTCTTGCACACCCCCTACTGGGGATATGCCCGCAACCAAGGTACATGCCCTTGGCTGGAATTGAACCCGGGACCCTTCAGTCCCCAAGCCGATGCTCTATCCACTGAGCCAAACCGGTTTCGGCGAGAGCCCCATTTTTTAAACTTAAACTTCTTCTAACACTACTTCTTCAACATAGACTTGCCCAAGTATTGGTATTTTGTGGAAGAGCCACCCTCAAGGGGCCAAAGAGCCACACGTGGCTCCAGATTCGCAGTTTGCCGACTACGGTCATAGCCCGTTTCTGCTCTTCCTGCTTCTACTCGGCTACTCCAGCAGTGAGCTGGGGGTTAGATTCAGTCCACCATGAGACGCAGATCTCGGGGTTTGGGCACTAGGGTGGGGTTGGGCGAGGATCACAGGTCCATCTCCTTCCCCAGCCACCCTGAGGGGGTCCCCGAGGAGCCCTTGACGCCCGAGGCTGTGTCCGTGGAGCTGCGGCCCCTGATGCTGTGGATGGCAAACACCACGGAGCTGCTGAGCTTTGTGCAGGAGAAGGTGCTGGAGATGGAGAAGGAGGCTGACCAGGAGGGTGAGCGCGGACCCAGACCCCAGCCCTTCCCAGCCCACTGCCGTTCCCTGGACCCGGGGCCCGGGCTCCCCTCTGCCAGCCTCTGGTTCTCCCTCTCACCCCCACGCCTGTCCCAGACCCACAGCTCTGCAATGACTTGGAATTGTGTGATGAGGCCATGGCCCTCCTGGACGAAGTCATCATGTGTACCTTCCAGCAGTCTGTCTACTACCTCACCAAGGTTGGCCTTCACCTTTGCTTCCTGTTGGCATAACCTAACTTCCCGTGAGCTACAATCACATCGCTCTAATGTCACTTCCGATTTGCCCTCACAAGATTTCCTGCTTCTCTGACATCACTCCCCGTTTGGGCTTACATCACTTCCTGTCTTCTGGCTTCTCTTCCTGTCTCTGCACTCACCTATCCCCCCCCACCCTCAACAGTTTAGTCTCCCTACCTGGTTATATCACTTTCTCAGGCTCCCTTTTCCTGAGTCAATTCTTTAGTCACTCATCAGTTGATAGATGGATATATAAGAATATAGATATAGATAAACAGTGTTAGCTACGGTCATTTTAATGAAAAGTCGTCTTTAACCAGCCCTGACTTCCTGCTTCCTGTGTTTGCTGACCTCACTTTCTGTAACTGAATCAACTCCCTTTTCTGAGTCACAGACCTTTTTCTCCCTGGAGTGCCCATCCTATGGGACCTGTTTGCTGCCCCATTTCCTCGCCGCCATCCTTGTCCTTCATATTGCTTCTTGGCATTCTCAGGGTTTCTGGCGGGTGGCGGACTTGATTCCCTCTCTAAAATGAAAAGGAATCTTTCGGGGCAGACAGTGTATGTTCCTTGAGGAGCCTTGATTGGTGAACCCCTTTCCTCCTGAAAGCTTCACTTCCTGTACATCCCTGCCAAGTGTGGTTCGCCTTTTTTTCTGGCTCTGACTTTATTTCCTGTCCTTGGCCTGATCTCACTTTCCACTGGCTGACTGCCACCCCACTCCCACTTCCTGACTCTCCATTCTTTTTCTTTCCTTCAGGAATTTGGGATAAGTACTTCTTTGACTAAAGGGGGCCTCCTTGCTCAGTATCCTTTGTCCTTCTTGTTGAGAAACTGCAAGTCCCGTAAGGCACCAGAAGTGGTCTTAAAATGCCCAAGAAACTTCTGCAAAGCCTTTCTTAAGACCTGAGGTGCCCCAGGCCGGATGCATGCTAGACACCCAATTGGAAAGTAGGAATTGATTCATGGAGATCTTTAGGATGTTGAAGGCAAAATGGACTACAATTCCCAGAGACCTTTGGTGGAACTCCCCCAGTATCTTCATTGGCTGCTACCCTGACTCTTCTGGGAGTTGTAGTCTGATCTTGTTTGCATCTCTGTTATCTCCTCAGACTCTGTATTCCACGCTGCCAGCTCTCCTGGATAGTAACCCTTTCACCGCGGGGGCAGAGCTTCCGGGCCCTGGCACGGAGCTGGAGGCCATGCCTCCGGGTTTGAGACCTACCCTGGGCGTGTTCCAGGCAGCTCTAGAGCTGACCAGCCAGTGCGAGCTGCACCCGGACCTTGTGTCTCAGACTTTCGGCTACTTGTTCTTCTTCTCCAACGCATCCCTTCTCAACTCGCTGATGGAACGAGGTGAGCGTCCGACGGGGAAGGGCGAGGAGGCAGAGACGGGAGTCCCTGATATCCAGGTCACGTCAGACCCATCACAGGCTAAGGCCTGGCTCTGAGGCACTCTGGAAAGCAAGCTCTAGGTCCCACGCTGAAGGACGGGAAGGGGCTGTGAGGGAGGGCAGGGTCCATGCACCCACTGCTGTTCATCCCTTCCCCCACAGGCCAAGGCCGACCTTTCTATCAGTGGTCTCGAGCTGTCCAAATCCAGACCAACCTGGACCTTGTCCTGGACTGGCTGCAGGGGGCTGGACTGGGAGACATTGCCACGGAATTCTTCCGGAAACTCTCCATGGCTGTGAACTTGCTTTGTGTGCCTCGCACCTCCCTGCTCAAGGTGAGTCCTGACCCCTGGCTCCTGGCTCTTCAGCCATGCTCTGAATTCAGCGTGCCCTTGGGTCTTCCCTGGGTCTCCATGTTATTCCCAGTCCCAGCTCAGACACCATGGAAGATGCACTGGCAGCTCAAAGGATATATCCAACAAGTATCCAAACGGGGCTGCATCTGGATCTCAGTGGGACTGGTTAATAGTTTCCAGGACCCCCACCCTCAGACATACTGACTCAGGAAGTTAGGTATGAGATCAAGGAATGGGGTAGTTTAAACACTCATTGGCCCTAACTATCTTGGCTCAGTGGATAGAGCATCAGCCCGCAGACTGAGGGGTCCCAGGTTCGATTCCAGTCAAGGGCATGTGCCTTGGTTGCAGGCTTGATTCCCAGTAGGGGGTGTGCAGGAGACAGCTGATTGATGTTTCTCTCTATCCTTCTTCCTTCCTCTCCATAAAAATCAATAAAATATATTAAAAACAAAACACTACACACTCATTGAACATAAAACTACATGCCAGGCACTTCTGTTTGAATGCTAAGCCCCATGAAGTGGGTTACTAATGGACAATTTTTTCTCAGACAAGGAAACAGAGAATTAGGAAACAGATAATTAGGTAGGCTAGGTCACTTGACTTTATTTATTTATTTATTTATTTATTTATTTAAAAAATATATTTTATTGATTTTTCACAGAGAGGAAGAGAGAGGGATAGAGAGTTAGAAACATCGATGAGAGAGAGTCATCGACCAGCTGCCTCTTGTACACCCCCTACTGGGGATGTGTCCGCAACCAAGGTACATACCCTTGACTGGAATCGAACCCGGGACCTTTCAGTCCGCAGGCCAACGCTCTATCCATTGAGCCAAACCAGTGCCGGCCATTTATTTATTTTTATTTGTCAAATGTGTACAGAGCATTTAATAAGCACAGGCAGTGTTCTAAGTACTTTAGAATCTTGCCATACTGAATCATTACAACAGCCCCTGTAGTAGTCGCTAATCTCCCCCAACTTACAGGTGAGGAGAGCCAGGCAAGGTGACTTGCCACAAGGTGACAGGGATAAGAAACTCCAAACTGGAGTTTCTGACCCCAGGCAATCTGAGTCCAGTCTCTGGCTTTGACCACACCGAGGATTCCGATGCCAGCTAGATTAAGTGTGGGGATTTTCAAACAGACACAAAAAGTAGCCACAGTGGAATAATGAATTCTCAGGTACATCACCAGCTTCAATACTATGAAGGAACAGCTAAGTTCGCGTTTTCTCCGTCCCTGCCTACTCCTGTCTTCATTTATTCCACAGCAAATCACTTTAAAGAAAATGTTTTTGTTAATTTTTAGAGAGGAAGGGAGAGGGCGAGAGAGCGAAACATCGATGTGAGAGAGACGCATTAATAGGTTGCCTTCTCTACACATCCTGTCTGGGGACTGAACCCGGAACTTGGGCATATGCCCTGACCATGACCTCCTGGTTCATGGGTTGATGCTCAATTTCTGAGCAACACCAGCTGAGCAGCAAAATCACATTTTTAAAAATTTTTTTTTTTTATTAAAAAAAGCAGGCAAGAATTTATTGAAATATCTGGCCAGGACAGACGCGAGAGCACCACACGCAGGTGGTCTCCACACGACTGCACCGTTTCAGGGGTAGGCAGCCCCTTTTAAAGGTTCAAACCATAGGAATTTTCCTTTGTTCTAAATTTTAAATCTTAAAGATTACATTCTAAAGACTGGGGTCAGCTAGTCACATCCTGCTGTGACCCTATCCTGCGATAGCTGATAACACAGAAGCAGAGCTCAGAGGTTATCTACAGTTTCTATCTCTGAAGGTTACTGAGTTAGTGGGAATTACTCTCCTGTGGTCCTGGTCCCAGGCAAGGGAAACTGCCTTTGCCTCCAAGTCTCCAGGGTTGTCTTCAGGGATAACCAGGCTTCACAGTGCCCCCAAGACATGGCGCAGACAGCAGTACCTCCCGCTACCTCCAGCCCCTTTATGGCGGGCTCTCTAGGATTTCTCAGCTGCTCCACAATGACCACACACTTCTCCCCTCCTCTTCCCACCAGGCTTCCTGGAGCAGTCTACGCACTGACCACCCCACGCTGACCCCTGCTCAGCTCCACCACCTGCTCAGCCACTACCAGCTGGGTCCTGGCCGCGGGCCCCCACCTGCTTGGGACCCTCTCCCTGCAGACCGGGACGCCGTGGACACAGGCGAGGAGACATGGGGACAGGCATTGGGCTACCAGCTTTCTTCTGTCCTTGGGACCTAGGAATCCACAGCCCCAGCCCCTTCCTCCTCCTTACTCAGGATTTGGACCCCTCGTCCTCTCCTCCCCCAGGACCTCAATCCCCTTCTCCCCAGGATTCAGGACTTCAAGCCCCCAGCTCCCTCTTTGTTTTCCTAGGGGTTCAGACCCCCAGCTTCTTTCCCCTACAAACGGCCCTCCCCGTCATCCAGGAGTCCCGGCTCCAGGCCCTCCACTCGGAGGAATCCATAAAACTAAGTTCCAGCCCTTCCTTCCTCGCGGACCCAAGAACCCAACCACAACGCTCGTTTCCCAGGCAACGGTGTCCTTTTAGAGTGTGGACTACAACTCCCATGATGCTTGGGAACTCCGAGAGTCGCTGTTGGGAGTGGACCCCGCTCCAGGAGTTGCTGGGGGGTTTTAAGTTTTTCCTTCCTTCGGACGTGACACCGCTGCCTAGCCTCTCTCTGTGTCACGTCCTCTGCCTAACGCCCATTTTCATAACTTAACTCTGCGTTTCCGGCCTCACAGGGGACATCTTCGAAAGCTTCTCCTCCCATCCTCCCCTCATCCTGCCCTTGGGCAGCTCGCGCCTGCGCCTCACCGGGCCGGTGACGGACGACGCCTTGCACCGCGAACTGCGCAGACTCCGCCGCCTCCTCTGGGATCTTGAGCAGCAGGAACTGCCGGCCAATCACCGCCACGGACCCCATGTGGCCACGCCTCCTTGAAAGCCAATAGCGAACGAGCGCGCGAGCCTTGAAAAATTCTGGGATTGCTCCTCATTGGAGCCCTCCTGAGCGCAGAACTTCCTGGGAGTTGTAGTTTGGAATGCTGGGAGTTTGAGTTTTTCGGGTCGTAGAGGATGGGACGGTGGGTAGATGGGTTTGGGATTTTGAGTGCCAGGAGCAATAAAGGTATCTGTGGTATAAAGGTATTGACAATGTCTCGCTTGTTAAGACCCGGAAGCGTTTTTTTGATGTTTTTCTGCAGAATATAGCACCAGGGCCCTGGCCTGGGGCACTGGGCTCCCGCCCACTCCGAGGAGGTATTTATAACCACGGCCTCAGCTTGTCCTCTTGCACGTAACCCAACCCAGGAGCGCGGGGGCCTCCCACGAATCTCGGGGCAGAGCTTGTAAGCTTGCTCTGCCAAATACCAGGCCCTCGGGCCTGCCAGTGGGAACCAGCTATCCTCCAGTTTTTTTTTTTGTTTTTTTTTCATGCTCATTTTGATCCCCGAAGTCCATACTCGAGCCCCCTCCTCCCTCAGACCCAGGAGTCGGTCCCCAGCCCATTCTGGACTTTCTGTCGGTCAGGCACACCGCCCAGTCCCAATACTTCTAGTCCCCATTCCCTGCATCCGGAAGTCTGGGCTCTCTGCCCACTCCTCACACCCAGGGGCCCAGGCCCCGCCCACGTTCCTTCAAACCCAGGAATCCAGGTCCCTTTCCCCCTCCTTCAGGGCCCGGGAGTCCGGGAATCCAGTTGAACTTTTCACTCCCCTGAACCCGACTCCTGCTGCTGCGTCAGGGAAAAGCTAAGCGACAGGTGGCACCTGCCCGTGGGGTCGGGACGCGACCACCTGCCTCTGCTGCTCACCCGGCGCCACTCGCCGCACCTGCGGCTGTCAGTCCTCCCGCCGCGGCCCCGCCCGCCCCGCCGCCCCGGGACGCGAAGGAGGAGCGAGCCCGGGAACCCCAACGCCAGCCCCGCCCCGCCCCTCTCAGCCCCCGCTCCCGCCCCTTCTCACGGTCCCAGGCGGGGCTCCCGTCTCCCCGCCCCGCTTCACGGACTCCCAGCACGCCCCCAAAGCGGGGGAGGGGTCCCAGGCTGGTGGGGTGCAGCTCGCAGCCTCCAGCCTGGACCTCGGGACTCAACCTGCTGCAGAGCACGGCGACACTGAGCCACCCGGTGAGAAGCCCCTGGGGGGGGGGGGCGGTCAGACCCGTCTTACCTCTTCTGTCCCCTCTCTGGACTCAGTCCCTCCCCCACAGACCGTGGTGGCTGACAACCGTCTGCTCCCTTCCCAAATGCAGAGGGAGGAGACTTTTCCAGCCCCGGGCCTACCAGGGCTCCTTCCCCCTGGATTGAGGATGTGGGCTTCTAGGCCCAGCCCTTCTCCCTTTTTCCTTCCTTTCAAGACTCAGGGGACCAGGGCCCCAGTGTCCACCTTCTTAGGACCTAGGAGTCCCAGACCCCAAGTCCTTTCTCCCCCAGGGTCCAGGAATTAGGGCCCTGAGCCCCTCCCTCAGACCCAGCCCCTCCTTCCTTACACCCAGGGGTCCAGGCCCCCAGCCCCTCCTCCCTCACAACCAGGGGTCCAGGCCCAGCCCCTCCTCCCTCACACCCGGGGGTCCAGGCCCCGAACCCCTCCTCCCTCACACCCGGGGGTCCAGGCCCCCAGCCCCTCCTCCCTCACACCCGGGGGTCCAGGCCCCGAACCCCTCCTCCCTCACACCCGGGAGTCCAGGCCCAGCCTCCTCCTTCCCCAGGATCCAGAAGTTGTGGCCCAAAGGCCCTCCTGTCTGTGAGTCCTCCAGGTGCCGGGCAGCCTCCTGACCTCCGCTGTGACCCCGCCTCCTGTGGGGTCCTGCCTTCCCCCAGTCCAGGTCCCTATCCCAGCCTTGGCCATGACCCTGGCGGCTTCCTCCCAGCGCTCCCAAATCATTCGCTCCAAGTTCCGCTCTGGTGAGATGTAGGGGCCGGGGAGCAGTCTAACTCTGGGGGCGTGCAGGGCCGGGTGAGGTGGGAGCAGGGCGGTGGGACCCGAGAGGTCTGTGTCTTTCTGTGCGAAAGGAGGCCTCAGCAAGGGGAGCAGGCTGTGCTGGATCAGTGAGTGTGCAAATGGCTAGTCCAATGCTCCTGTGAACGGTGGGGAGTGGGCGGACAGAGGTGGGTGTGCAGAGGGTCAGAGGAACCCGGGGCTTACCCTGATGTGTGTGCAAAGCGACGTGCACCGAGTGGAGTCTTCAGAGCGGCCTGTGGGGGGGGACAGTGAGCTATTAAGCCTTGCAAGTGTCAGCGCTGAGTGTTAGGTCCCACTGTCGGTGGAAAGTATGCAAGTGTGTGGCACTAGAGGTCAATTTCTGAGTAGGCAAAAGGCCCCTGAGTGTGCCCATGAGTGTGCACCGTGGTTGGATGGGTGCAAAGACACAATAACCAAAAGAAGAGCAAGGACCGTGCAACGAGTGCAGGCGCACAAGAGCAGCAATGTGCACAGGGACCGGATCCTAACTGTGCAAATAAAATACGGGTGCCGATGTGGCTTGGGGAAGGGACCCGGGTGACGAGTGAGTGTCAAAGGTACACACGAGGGCACAGAGGTGGCGTGTGTGCAAAACTAGGACCCAGGGGGATGTGTGTTGGAAGGTGGGTGTGAGAGGCGGCGACGGTGGGAGGCCTGGAGGCAGCTCAGAAGGCCGCGGGGCGTGCCAAGTGGAGTGCCTGATCCAGGAGGGCGGGCGGCGAGGTGCACAGGGGCCAGGCTGCCAAGACGGAGGTTGTGCCAGGGGTGGGTGGGCACACACTCCTAAAGGGGGCAGGTGGAGTCGGGGGGGGGGGGGCAGGGCTGCCGCCTGCCTGCACGCTGGGCTGGCTGGCACCTCGCCCCAGAATGGCTCTGGCCCTCAGCGCTCTGCTGGCGGGGAGCAGGCGGGAGGCCCAGGAAAGGGAGTGGGCTGCCTGCCACCCGCCCGCAGGGCTGTGTGTGTGTGTGTGTGTGTGTGTGTGTGTGTGTAAGGGGGCTGGGCACGCACATCCCGCCAACAACAGCAGCTCGAACGCCTGCCAGGCCGGGTTCCTGGACACTCCCTCCCGCCTCTCTCCTCCCACCCCCTCCTTCCCTCCACAGTCCTCCAGCTCCGGATCCACAGACGGTATCAGGACCCGAGTAAGTGTGGGCCCTGCGCGGGAGGGGATGGGGTCCCCGCCACTCCCAAACCCCCAGCCCCCGCTCCCCGGGGGCCCCTGGAGTGCAGCTGCTGGATTTCCTGGCTGGTTCCAGAGCCTCAGTCCCTATGCCCTGGGGACACAGACCCATCCTCCCCGGAGGTCCCCTGCACCCCACCCCTCGGGGCTCTGGTGTCCCCAGTTCAGTGAGATGCGTGCACCCAGAAGAAACCACCCCAGGCTCCACCTCTGGCGCACACACGAGTCTCAGGATGTGGCGTTCGGCTTCCCTCACTCCTCGAGACCAGGCGTACTGGGCCCACCCCGTTCCGGCAAACCCCAGACCCGAGGTCCTCAGCTGGCGTGTGTGTGTGTGAGATCCAGGATTCCTGCCTTACTGAGCTGGGAAAGTCTGGGCTTCGAGCACTTCTCCCGTAGATCCATCCAGACGTCGGGACACCCCGCTCCCACCACTTGGCTTTCCCTCCCTGGTCCTGCTGCCCCACACGGGGGTGTGGGTGTAGAAGGGGTGGGGGTGTCTGAGGCCTCGGGGACCCTCCTTCCCACACAGCCTTTTCCTCCTCGCCTGGCTTGCTGCCCGAAGGCCTCTCAGGACCCTTCACCGCCCCTCCAGTCTCGGACCCAGACCCGCGGATCTCAGCCTCCGGGCCGGCTCTGGCCCCCGTCCCGGCCTCGCCCGCGGGCCCCGCCTCTTTCCTCTCCAGTCCTGGGGTCCTGCACCCCGAGCCACAGCGCTGCCCGTGGAGGCCCCAGGAGGATGTGAGTCTCCCCCAGAGTGAGGGAAAGGGCCCCCCGGACCGTCCAGCCTCGGTCCTCTTTCCAAGTTGACCCCCGACTTCACATGGGGCTCGGCAGGGAAGGAGGAGCAGAGCTGAGGCATACGACATCACCCCTGCTTTTCCAGGCGCCTCCCAAGGTCTCCCAGCGCTGGACGGAGGCCAAGTCCCAGGGGAACCTGACTTACCACCAGTACCTGCCCCCCGAGCCGAGACGAGGGGCCAGGGCAGACTCCCAGGCCCGAGGGGCGGCCGGGGCTGCCCCTCAGCGGCCACTTGCCTGGGCAGAGACAAACACCCAGCAGCCACCTCCTAGGTATGGCCCCCATTTCTTTTTAATTAAAATATATTTTTTTAATTTTATTGATTTTTGACAGAGAGGAAGAGAGAGGGATAGAGTTAGAAACATCAATGAGAGACATCGACCAGCTGCCTCCTGCACACCCCCTACTGGGGATGTGCCCACAACCATGGTCCATGCCCTTGACCGGAATCGAACCTGGGACTTTTCAGTCCGCAGGCTGACGCTCTATCCACTGAGCCAAACCGGTTTCGGCTATGGCCCCCATTTCTGAACTTGGGAATTCAAGTCCAATCCTCCTCCTCCTCCTTCACACCCAGAGTTCAAGGTCAGGGGCGTGGGCCCTAGACCCCACCTCGCCCAGGACGCCAGAGTCCGGCTCCCAGCCCTTCTCCCTGCAGGTCCCTGAGCCCCCCTCACCGGAGCGAGCCCTGCCCCTCCTTCCCAGCCCAGGCCTGGCCTCCTGGGTTTGCTCCTCCGAGACCCGAATACGGCCGGTTCCTCTGCGTCTTCACGAGCCCCTTTCCTCCGTGCGCCCCCTAACCCGAGCCCCTTTCCTCCGTGCGCCCCCTAACCCGAGCCCCTTTCCTCCGTGCGCCCCCTAACCCGAGCCCCTTTCCTCCGTGTGCCCTCTAACCCGTTCGACCACCGCCAGGATGAGGGCCACCGCCCTCCCCGCGGGTTTCCCCGGGGCCCCCAGCCCCTCGCCTCCGCCACACAAGTTGGAGCTTCAGACCCTGAAACTGGAGGAGCTGACGGTGAGTGTGGGAGCAGCTCCAGGCTGCCCGCCCCTCCGTGGGGGGACGCAGGAGGCTCAGCCTGCGGCTTCTGCCCCATCAGAGACCCGAGTGGGGTGTGTGTGAGTGACCCAGGATCAGGTGTGTGTGTGTGTGTGTGTGTGTGTGTGTGAGTGTCTGTGTGATCCTGGATCAGGCGTGTGTGTGTCTCTGTGTGTGTGTGTGTGTGTTCCAGGATCAGGAGTGTGTGTGTGTGTGTGAGATCCAGAATCAGGGTTGTGTGTGTGTGTGTGTGTGTGTGTGTTCCAGGATCAGGTGTGTGTGTGTGTGTGTGTGTGAGTGTCTGTGTGATCCTGGATCAGGCGTGTGTGTGTCTCTGTGTGTGTGTGTGTGTTCCAGGATCAGGGGTGTGTGTGTGTGTGTGTGTGTGTGTGAGATCCAGAATCAGGGTTGTGTGTATGTGTGTGTGTGTGTGTGTTCCAGGATCAGGGGTGTGTGTGTGTGTGTGTGTGTGTGTGAGATCCAGAATCAGGGTTGTGTGTGTGTGTGTGTGTGTGTTCCAGGATCAGGTGTGTGTGTGTGTGTGTGTGTGTGTGTGTGAGTGTCTGTGTGATCCTGGATCAGGCGTGTGTGTGTCTCTGTGTGTGTGTGTGTGTGTGTGTGTTCCAGGATCAGGGGTGTGTGTGTGTGTGTGTGTGTGTGTGTGTGAGATCCAGAATCAGGGTTGTGTGTGTGTGTGTGTGTGTGTGTGTGTGTGTTCCAGGATCAGGTGTGTGTGTGTGTGTGTGTGTGTGTGAGTGTCTGTGTGATCCTGGATCAGGCGTGTGTGTGTCTCTGTGTGTGTGTGTGTGTGTGTGTGTGTTCCAGGATCAGGGGTGTGTGTGTGTGTGTGTGTGTGTGTGAGATCCAGAATCAGGGTTGTGTGTGTGTGTGTGTGTGTGTTCCAGGATCAGGGATGTGTTGTGTGTGTGCGCATGTGTGTGACCCAGGAGCTGGCGTGTGTGTGTGTGTGTGTGTGTGTGAGATCCAGGATCAGGGTTGTGTGTGTGTGTGTGTGTTCCAGGATCAGGGATGTGTGTGTGTGTGCGCATGTGTGTGACCCAGGAGCTGGTGTGTGTGTGTGTTTGAGAGAGAGACCCAGGAGCGGTGTGTGTGCGTGTCCCCGTCCCGCGCCCTGGAGCCCGCCCAGCGAGGCCTCTCCCCGCCCCGCCCGCCCCAGGTCTCGGAGCTCCGGCAGCAGCTGCGCCTGCGGGGCCTCCCGGTGTCCGGGACCAAGTCGACGCTCCTGGAGCGCATGCGCGGAGGCGCCCCGTCCCGCGAGCGGCCTAAGTCGCGGCGCGAGGAAGGTCCGGCGGCCACGCCCTGGCCGCGCCTCAGGCCCAAGGCCCTGGCCGCCGCCCGGCGACACTCGGTGAGGGCGGGGCTACGCGCGTGTGGGCCAATGAGGAGAGGGCGGGGCTATGAGCGGCGGGGGCGGGGCTAGGCGCGTGTGGGCCAATGAGGAGAAGACGAGGCGGAACGGGCGGGCGGGCGGTGGAAAAGAGAATTGCCGGGGAAGTGCGGGGCGTGGTTAAGAGGAAATGGGGGGGAAGAGAAGCCAATGAGAAGACGAGGGGCGTGGCCAGTGTCAGGAGGGAAAGGCGGGCCAGGGCCAGGGGTGGAGCCTCGGGTTAGGAGTGGGCGGGGTTTGTGCCTGGTGGGCGTGGCTTAAAGGACCATCCTCCTCTGGATTCTTAGTCCAAGCCCAGCCCGGCATCTCCCCCACCGCCTCCGTCTCCTGCCGTGGGAACCCCCGTGCCCCCTCCGGCTGCCGCTCCGGCTCCGCCTCCGCTTCTGGCTCCAGCTCCGGCTCTGGCTGCAGAACCGACCCCTCCCGCAGCACCAGCCGCAGCACCAGCCGCGGCAGCCCCGACTCTGGAGCAGGAACTGCAGGAAGCGATCCGGAGGGCGCAGGTGAGAGGCAGCGGGCTAGTGGGCTCCGGTCGGGACTCGGGCCAGAGTCCCAGGGTCACTCCGCGTCTGCCTGTCCGCAGTTGCTTCCGAACCGGGGCATCGATGACATCCTGGACGTTCAGGAGGAGCCTGATGGTAAAAGCCGAACTCCTAGATTTTGGGGGGCGAAGGGGGCTGAGACTCCTGGAAACGGGAAACCCCTGCGGGACTTGGGGCCGGATCCCCGCCTTCCTAAGCTCACACTCCATTTCTTCCCCCCCTCCCCTCCGCAGACCTGCTGCCCCCCATCCCCCTGGACTTCCCTGGCTCCTTCGACGTGCTGTCCCCTTCCCCAGACTCTGAAGGCCTCTGCTCTGTCTTCTCTTCCTCGCTCCCGTCCCCCACAAACTTCCCACCCGCCTCTCCCAGGGGCCCCACGGACTCCTTGGACTGGCTGGAAGCTCTGAGCGGGGGTCCTCCGCTGGGCTGTGGCCCCCCAGCCCCCAGCGTCTTCTCTGACTCCGGCGGCCCCCGGCTGTGGGACCTGCTGGAGGGTCCCTGGTGATGGGTTCTAGCGTTTCCAGGGATGGAGGACTGGCAGGGATGGGGAGTCACCGAGACCCAGGCTCCCTGAGGGAGGGGTTGGAACGGCTGGGAGGGCCCCCTCCCACCACAGACCCAGGATCAGAAGCCACACTCCTCTCGCCTGGGCCCTAACCTGCTGCCGGACACACCAGCCCCCTGACTTTTCCTCCAAGGGCTGTGTGCTGGGGCCAGGGGCTCTGTTGGCTGCCGCCCGCCCGGGGCAAACAAGCTGCTTGTTGCTTTCTGCAGAGACCTCTCCGATGTCTTCTCATCCCACCGAATACGCGGCTGCCGTGGCTGGGGCATCTGGAAGGGGCTCTGTGCTCTTGGGATGTGGAGGGGGGGCGGGAGGGAGGAGTGGGGAGGGACACTCGGGAGCCAGACCCGTGGCTTCTGGTTGGGGGTGAGAAAACCAGAAACATCTTCGTGGCCCAGGTCACATTCTGAGCGGAGCCTGAGGCGACCTTCCCGTGTGCATGATTGATTAAAGAAACGCTCCCGGGAGACGTGAAAGGAGTGGGGAAACGGGGCGGTGAGGCGGGGAAGACCACCGGAGGAGGCTGTCAGATGAAGTCCTGATCTGCCCAAACCCGGAGGATGGATTAGGTTGCAGGGTCGTGCCCCGCTGGTGTCGGCCCAGGAAACAAAAGATCACCGGTTCGATTCCCCGTCAGGGCACATGCCTGGTTTGCGGGCTCCATCCCCAGGAGGGGTGCAGGCAGGAGGCAGCCGATTGAGGATATTACTCTCTTATCCGTTTTTCTCCCTCTCTCCCTTCCTCTCTCTCTAAAAAATCAATAAAGCCAAATTAAAATAAATAAATAAATAAAAGGTGCAGGGCCGTTCCCACCTTGAGGAAAAGGGAACTGGGCCTTTAAGGCAAAGGGAGGTCCCAGTTTGGGTTTTTATCACCGAATAACAAACCACCCCAAAAAGTAGCATCTTAAAATAATAAGTATGATGGCTCACAATTCCGTGGGTGGACTGGGCTCAGCAAGGCAGTTCTTCAGCACCATCTGATGTCAGCGAGGGCCCAATGGGCTGCCAATCCCACGATGCTGCTCGCAGGGAGATGGCTCCCAGGCCGGCCTCGCCTGGGCTGTGGGCATCTGGATTTCTCTCCCTCTCTGCGTAGTCTCCACCCTCTCCCTCTCCACATGGCCTCCCCATAGAGGCATAGACTCCTTACCTGGTAGGTAGCTCGGGGCTCCCCAAAGTGAGCTATCTAGGGGAAGAAGCAGAACTTTCACCATTTTTAAAAAATGTATTTTATTGATTTTTTTACAGAGAGGAAGGGAGAGGGATAGAGAGTTAGAAACATCGATGAGAGAGAAACATCGTTCAGCTGCCTCCTGCACACCCCCTACTGGGGATATGCCCGCAACCAAGGTACATGCCTCTGACCGGAATCGAACCTGGGACCTTTCAGTCCCCAAGCCGACGCTCTATCCATTGAGCCAAACCAGTCTCGGCTCAGCATTTTCTTTTTAAAAAAATAAATTTTTATTTAATTCAGAGAGGAAGAGAGCGGGAGGGGGAGAGAAACATCAATGATGAGAGAGAATCATCGGTCAGCTGCCTCCTTCCCGCCCCACACTAGGGACTGAGCCTGGACTGAAGGGTCCCAGGTTCGATTCTGGTCAAGGGCATGTGCCCGAGTTGTGGACTCAATCCCCAGTAGGGGGCGTGCAGGAGGCAGCCAATTAGTGATTCATCATTGGTGTTTCCAGCTTTCTCCCTCTCCCTTCCTCTCTGAAATTAATAAAAATATGTGTGTTTTTCTTTGAAAAAGAAGGGAATATTCTAAGCCATGTAGGGCCACATGGGGAAGCCCCAGGGTCAGGAGAAGGCCGAGGGGGAGAGAGGAAGAGCATTTATTTTTTATTTTTATTTTTTTTTTTAAATATTTTTTATTGATTTTATACAGAGAGGAAGGGAGAGAGAGAGAGAGTTAGAAACATCGATGAGAGAGAGTCATCAATCAGCTGCCTCTTGCACACCCCCTACTGGGGATGTGCCCGCAGCCAAGGTACATGCTCTTGACCGGAATCGAACCCGGGACCCTTCAGTCCCCAAGCCGACGCTCTATCCATTGAGCCAAACCGGTCCCGGCAGGAAGAGCATTTATTGTGGTTCCCTCAAGAAGGGACAGCTGCGGCAGAACCCTAGCTGGTTTGGCTCAGACTGAAGTGTCCTGGGTTCAATTCCAGTCAAGGGCACACGCCTGGGTTGTGGGCTGGATCCCCAATAGAGGGCATGCAGAAGGCAGCCAATCAATGATTCTCTCCTATTGGTGTTTCTATCTCCCTCTCCCTTCCTCTCTCTAAAATATATATAATAAAATATATTTTATTGATTTTTTTTTTTTTTTTTTTTTTTTTTTTTTTTGCAGAGGAAAGGAGAGGGAGAGTTAGAAACATCGATGAGAGAGAAACACCAATCAGCTGCCTCCTGCACACCTCCCACTGGGGATGTGCCTGCGACCAAGATACATGCCCTTGACCGAAATCGAACCCGGGACCCTTGAGTCCGCAGGCTGACGCTCTATCCACTGAGCCACACCGGTTAGGGCTAAAGCTATATTTTAAAAAGGAACCGATGAGGCAGGGCGAGCAGGTGAGAATGGCGAGTGTGAGTGATTTCAGCAGGCTCTGGGCCCCAGGTGTCTGGAGCCCGGCCCTGGGGCAAGCAGGCAGAGGGCTGCGTCCCGGGAGGTGGTGGGAGTCCAGGCTGCGGGTTGCTGGGTTTGCATGGGAAAGGCCTGTGCACAGGCGCGTTCTTTGTTCCCGCTGGGGGGTGGCTAGCCTGTGGGGGCAGCTCCTCCATTGTCAGCAAAGCCCCGGATCTGAGATACACCGAGGACGAGAAAAGCCCGGAGCTTGCAGCACCTAGGGGCCTGGGCTGGCCACCAGCAGTGTCCACACGGCTGGGAACAGACCAACCACCAGGACAATGCCTGTGACGGGACCGAGAGCCCATGGTGTCCCCTCGTCTCGCTGTCAGTCTCCTCACCTGTCCCTATGGCCCCGTGTGGCTGAGTGTCTGTGAAGGGGGCCTGGCAGGGGAGGCGTGCCCACGGACAGCAATCACCATTATTGGCTCGCAGTCCGCAGTCCTAGGGCCTCCGCATGTGGGAGTCTGTCTTCTGGGGGAGCCTGTATTTCCTGGACAGGAGTGGACAAATCCTTTTTAATTTATTTATTATTTAAAATATTGATTTGTAAAGAGAGAAAGGGAGAGGGATAGCGTGAGAAACACCCATGAGAGAGAAACATCCATCAGCTGCCTCCTGCACACACCACCTACTGGGGATGTGCCCGCAACCAAGGTCCATGCCCTTGATCTGAATCGAAACAGGGACCTTTCTATCCACTGAGCCAAACTGGTCAGGGCAAAGGCAATCTTTAAAAAAATAAAATAATACTAACATATATATCTATATTTCTATTAACTCAGAGAGGACGGAAGAGTGAGAGAGAGAGAAACATCCATGATGAGAGAGAATCATCGATGGGCTGCCTCCTGCACACCCCCGACTGGGGATTGAGCCTGCAACTCAGGCATGTGCCCTTGACCAGAATTGAACCTTGGGACCCTTCAGTCCAGTAGGCTGACGCTCTAGCCATTGAGCCACACCGGCTAAGGCCAAAGGCAACCTTTGGTCTTTAGAAGAAGAATCTCTTTCCCAGTGAGGTCATGGAAGATCAGAGAAGGGGGTGAATTGGCCGGTGTCTCACAGAAGGGAGGAGGGAGAGAGAGAGAGGAACATCAATGATGAAAGAGAATCGTTGACCAGCTGCTCCCTGCACGCCGAGCTGGTGACGGAGCCCGCACCTCGGGCATGCGCTGTGACCAGGAATCGAACCGGGACCTCCCGCTGGTTCCTTGAGCCAGGCTGGCTGGGCTGGAGTGGGGTTTGCAACGAGTGAGTCCACACTCATGAGTCCACAGCTCGAGTCCTCAGAGCTAAAACAACAAGAAGGAGCCTCAACCTCTGCTCTGGGGCGGCTCTGACATCTGCACAGAGAGCACCCCCGCGGGGAGATGAGGGTGCACATGGGGCCGCGGGGAGAGGGGCAGAGGGTCCGGGGGAGGGTTTGCCGGGTCCCAAAGGCCCGGGGTGAGCTGGCAGAGGGAGCGCCTGGAAGACGCATCCCAACCCCGCGGAGGCAGAACAGGCAACGCCGAGGGCGCAGGGCGCGCCTCGGGGTGGCGGCTGGGTGCTGCGGGGCCCTGCGTGTCGGGCTGAGCCCCGGCGGGACACGGGGTGCGCCAGGCCTGGAGACTCCAGGGCGGGGCGTGGCGGGCCCCCCTGTGTCTCCTTCCCTTTGGGCGCCCCTAAGGCTGCATCTGTCTCCACCTCCGTCTGCCCATCTCCACCCGAGTCCTGGCCCTGCCGCCGGCTCCCTCCCTCCTGTGCCAGCAGGGGGCGCCCGCGCGCTGAGAGCAGCTGCGCGCGGGAGAGTGTGGGCGGCCGAGGGTGCAGATTGGAATGGAGGCGCAGGCACAGGCGGGGAGTCTGAACCCAGAGCCAGGGGAACGGCTTTGATCCAGCACTCAGGCCTGTCACCAGCCTTTCTGCAGACGTGTCAGTCCCTCCCTCCTTCCCCCAGGAGAGGAGAGCTCAGCCGGCCCGGCGGGGTGGGAGGGGGAGGGGGGTCTTGGGAAAACTGAGGGCTGAACCAAAGTGGGGACCAGGGAAGCAGGAAGTCAGCCCCAGGGGAACCACCCCGCACCCCCCGCACCGCGCTGCCAGCGTCACAGGCTGTGGGAGAGTGAGCGCTCCGACGTGGGTGCATGAGCATAGGATTGTCACAAAGCTCACGGCAGTGCTGAGCTTAAATGCATGCATGCTGCCTGACCCAGCACCGTCACTTCTAATAATAGACCCTTACAAAGCGATGTTAGCATGCATAAAGATGCCCCTCGCTTCAGCCAATAGACATGAGTGACAAGGACATTCTCCTCAGTATTATAATTATCACTATTAGAGGCCTGGTGCACGAATTCGTGCACTGGTAGGGTCCGGCCGGCCCACCCTGATGGGGACCATCAGGGGCAGGCTGGCTGGGGAAGGGTAGGATGGGGGCAACCGGAGGAAGGGCCGACCAGGTCTGGGGCCCCGGGCAGTTTGCCAGCCAACTCCACCTCCAATCAGAGTGGTGGTGCCCACTGGGGGGCCAGGCCAACTGGGCAAGGGGCCGCAGGCATTCTGGTTGTCCTGCCATTTGGTCCGTTTGCATATTACCCTGTTATTATATAGGAGTATTATTATTATTGGTGACCTGGTGCACAAAATTCGTGCACATTAAAAGGGGATTAATTAGAGGAAATAAGTTACTATTGCTATTTGCCCTTTCTCTATAATAGAAGTGTCAGAGATGAAAGAAAATCAGTAAAATGTATGTGAAAACCTTCCTCCTGTCAATGTCTGGGGCTCAGCACAGGACTGAGTCAAGTCCCTGCCCACCCGAGTGCACCTCAAAATCGCATGAGACCCAGACCTGGCTGACCACACCCCCTCCCTCTTTGGGCTAGATCCAGACCCAGCCAGCCCCACCCTTGTCAAGCCCTGTCAGGCAGGGGGTGTAGCCTGAGGTTTCCCTGGCCCAGTGCCAGGACCAGGGGTGTGGCCTGAGGTCCCCCAGACCAGTCCGGAGTGGGGGCATGCCTTGAAGTCCTTCATCAAGCCCGCCAGGTGGAGGACACAGCCTGGGTTCCCCTGTCAAGCCCCCGGGGGTAGGGGAGGGTGTAGCCTCAGGTCCCTGCTGATTGCTCATTAAGGCTCCTTATGGGAACGTGGCCTCAGCTGTGGGTGCAGCCATCTTTGTGAAGGAGTGATGGTCAATTAGCATATTCCCTCTTTATTAGATAGGATTTTAAAAAATATATATTTTCTTGGTTTCTTACGGAGAAGAAGGGAGAGGGATAGAGTTAGACACATTGATGACAGAGAAACATCCATCAGCTGCCTCCTGCACACCCCCCACTGGGGATGTACCTGAAACCAAGGAACATGCCCTTGATTGGAATCGAACCTGGGACCTTTCAGCCTGCAGGCCGACGCTCTATCCACTGAGCCAAACCCGTTTCGGCTATTAGATAGGGTTTTTCCATCCTCACCCAAGGATACGTCTATTGATTTCAGAGAAAGGAGAGACATAGAGAGAGAGAGAGACATCCGTGCGAGGGAGAACTATGATCGGTTGCCTCCTGTCAGTAGCCAGCCTCAGCGGAGGCCTGCGCCCTGCCTGGTGGTGGAGAGGACGATGCTCCGGCAAGGAAGCCGGGGCCAGGGCTCGTTGGCATGGTTACCGAGGCGCACAGCTGGGAGCCGCTGGCACCTTCCCGCGGGAGCACGCGTGTGCCTGCCGGTAGGACGGGCTCCTGTGCAGCTCCCTACGAGCTGCTGCTTGGGGACAGCCAGCCCCATGTGTGGGGGACTCCCCGTGGAAGACAACCCCACAAAACCGACTTCTGGTCTTTTCACATTCATTAATTCAACTTTTAAGTTTTTAAAGCTTCTTTCTTTTTTGTGTGGACCCCCCCATCTCCCCAGATGGCTCAGTGTTTGCTCAGAAGCCACCCTCAGAACACGCTACATCCTCCGAGTGCTTCTGCCTGTCCAGGCAGGTCCTTTCTTCAGTTCCCCCTCCCGCTGGGATCACGCTGTTTTATTTATTGAGACTGAACGTGACTTTTTTTTTTTCTTAATATATTTTATTGATTTTGTACAGAGAGGAAGGGAGAGAGATAGAGTTAGAAACATCGATGAGAGAGAGTCATTGATCAGCTGCCTCTTGCACACCCCCCACTGGGAATATGCCCGCAACCAAGGTACATGCCCTTGACCGGAATCGAACCCGGGACCCTTCAGTCCCCAAGCCGACGCTCTATCCATTGAGCCAAATGGTCCCGGCATGAACGTGACTTTTTTTTTTTTAACATCTGGTAGAGCTTGCCTGGCTCAGCGCTATTTTGGGGGCTTTAAAAGTGCATTCTATTGGCTCACGTATGTTTCTCCCCCAAAGGGCAGCTTCTGTCCCAGAATAAAACGTGGCTCGGTGGACAGAGCGTCGGTCGGCCTGCGGAAGGAAGGGTCCTTCCGGTCAAGGGCACAGACCAGGGTTGTGGGCTCTTTCCCCAGTGGGGGAGGGGAGCATGCAGGAGGCAGCTGATCCATGATTCTCTCATCGTTGATGTTTCTGTCTCTCTCCCTCTCCCTTCTGCTCTGAAACCAATAAAAAAAAATATATTTTTTAAAATGTGAGAGCCATTTATATACAGCATGTGAAACCATGGGCCCCTCCTGGGAGAACCACAGGCCCGAACAGAACCCGGGGGAATGCCAAGACTTGGAAGAAACAGCCCGTGACCATGAACATGGAAACGAACAGCCGGGCAGCAGCCAGCAGGGGGCAGCAGCCAGCTGGGAGGACGGAAAAAACTGCACAAAGCCGGCAGGAACGCCTTCACCCCCCCTCGCCTAGGCCCAGGCCTCAGCTTCCTGGGGCTCCCTCAGGAAGCACCCCACACTGCACGTCTTCACCGCAGACATGGGGTGCCTCAGGTCTGGAGGCGGGAGGTCCAAGACCCAGGTTCTCGAAGGCCTGGTTCCTTCCGAGGCACCCCCACCCCACCCCTGCCTCTCTCCAGCTCCTGATGGTTTGGGGACCATCACTGGGTTCCTTGGCAGGTAGATCCCGCCCCCCCTCCGCTGTCCCCCGCCCTCCACCTTCTTCCCCTGGCTGTCTCTTGTGCGTCTCTCTGAGCCCAAGCCTCCCTTTCTCATAAAGCTGCAGTCATATTGGATTAGGGCCCACCCCAGTGACCATAGCTTAGCCGGGCTAGGTCTTTAAGGACTATTTTCTTTATCTTCCTTTAGATTTTGTATTGATTTTGAGAGGGAGAAGGAAAGGGAGAGGGAAAGGGAGGAGAGGGAGAGAGAGGAAGAGAGGGAGAAAGGAAGAGAGAGAGAGAGAGAGAGAGAGAGAGAGAGAGAGAGAGAGAGAGAGAGAGAGAGAGAGAGAGAGAAGGGGGAGAGAGGAGGAAAGGGAAAGAGGAGCAGAGGGAAGAGAGGGGGAGAAGGAGAGAGAGAGAGAGAGGGAGAGAGGAGGAGGGGGAGAGAGAGAAGGAGGGGGAGAGAGGAGGAGGGGGAGAGGAGGAGAGGGAGAGAGGGAGAGAGAGGAGGAGGGATAGAGAGGAGGAGGGGGAGAGAGGACGAGAGGGAGAGAGAGGAAGACAGACGGGCTGAATAGCGATGGCAGAGCAGGGAAGCGAGGTCAGGGTGTGTGTTGCAGGCAAAGCTCACACAACTTGCTGGCGGGTGGAATGTGCAAGAAGGCATCTCGGGGAAGTTCAAGTTTCTGGCGGAAGGGAAAGGGTAGTGAGACGGGGGTGGGCAGGGGGAAGGTCTGAGGGGTTAGAAACCAGGCGAGATGTCGTCATGGCTGTCTCTGGAAACTACACCCAGCCATGACCCTGTTTAGTTTAGAAGCATGTAGGACACATTTAAAAACATACGTTAAAAAGAGAGAGAATGTAAGCTAATAAGTTAACATTGGATTGATTGTCTTTAATGGCAAAACCTGGTCCACTGACGACCACGCATTCGATCTGTACAAAGTAAGACTAGAACCCGGCCTGTGAGCCTCAGCGGGCTGGGCGCTGTCCCTGCACCAGGAAGTCACCAGTCTGACTCCTGGCCAGGGCACGTGCCAGAATTTCAGGCTCCATCCCCAGCTGGGGGCGTGTAAGAGGTAGCAATCAATGTTTCTCTCTCATCAGTGTTTCTCTCTCTCTTCCTCTATCTCTAGAATCGATAGAATAATATTTTAAGCCCTCGCTGGTCTGGCTTAGTGGATAGAGCGTCGGTCGGCCTAGAGACTGAAAAGTCCTGGGTTCGATTCCAGTCGAGGGCACAGACCTGGTTTTCAGGCTCCATCCCCAGTGGGGGGCACGCAGGAGGCAGCCGATCAATGCTTCTCTATCTCTCATCATTGATGTTTCTATCTCCCTCTTCCTCTCCCTTCCTCTCTGAAACCAATGAAAATATATATTTAAAAAAAATAACATATTATAAAAAATAGAAATAAAATAAGACTGGAAATGTGAAAGAGGATTACTTAAATAGTAACTGAGTCAGTGCCTGTTGGCCTAGTAAGTAAGGTGGCACCCTGCTCTGTGGGCACCACGCCCAAGGAAAGGAGTCCCAGGCCTGGCCGGGTAGCTCCGTTGGTTAGGGCGACATCCCAATTCGCCAAGGTTTTGGGTTCAATCCCTTGTCAGGGCACAGACAGGTACCGACCAATGAAGGCACAAATAAGTGGAGCAACAAACCAGTGTTTCTCTCTCTCTCAATCTCTCCCTTCTTCTCTCTCTATAGTCAATTAAAAAATATATATATACTTTACTGGTTTTTACAGAGAGGAAGAGAGAGGGATAGAGGGTTAGAAACATCGATGAGAGAGAATCATGGACCAGCTGCCTCCTGCACACCCCCCACTGGGGATGTGCCCGCAACCAAGGTACATGCCCTTGACCGGAATCGAACCTGGGACCCTTAAGTCCACAGGCCGACGCTCTATCCACTGAGGCAAACCAGTTAGGCTCTGTAGTCAATTAAAACAAATAAACAAACAAACAACAGGTAGAAAGGAAGGAAGAGGCCCCAGGAGAACCTCCCAGAGGGCCGTGCGCCGGTGAGGAGCTGTGAGGTAGTCACTGGGGCACGAACACTGTGGGCGCGTGGACGGGTTCCTCTTGCTGGTCCGCTCTGAAGCCGGGTGTGGCCACCGGGCCTGCTGCAGCCACTGCAGCGTGAGCAGCTCACCTCCCTCCTCCCACCTCTCCCCGCCCCGAGTCGCCATGCTGGGAGCATCTTCCCATCTTCACATCCTCCCGTGGCCGCCACGCGTGCTTTCGGTGAGCCTTCCCCACGGCCCCGCTAAGTGGCTCACGGCCGATGCTTGACTCAGACATCCACACGGCGGAGGCGATCCCACGGTCTCTTTCAGGAAAGGGAAACTGGCAGAGACACCGAGAGTCTCTCTCGGGTCCTTGCAGTGAGGCTTGTCTCTGTTCCACCGCCACTGTCACTTGCCGGGAAGGCTGCCACGGCCTGCTCCTGGGCCTCTTCGCCATCAGCTGCCTTCGCCCCACAGCCTCTTCTCCACAGAGAGGCCGGGTCCGATCATATCCCTTGGGGAGTGGGGGTTTTTGAGCATGCCCCCTTCCAGAGAGGCCGTGGACTAGGCCCCAGATAGAGTTGTCCGTGCTGACACCAGGCCAGGCCTTGAGATAGGGCCTCATGGCCCCTTCCCAGCACGTGGGCCTTCTTTCACAGGACACTATCAGCTTTCTGAAGAACAGGAGGACCCTGTGAATAACATGGTTGTCAATGGCACAACTCTGACGTGGCTTGGGAAAAACTGTTTTGTCTTGGGTTACTTGCTCTGCAAGAACAACACGTGGTTAATGTGCTTAAAAGTGGTCCTGCACAAAGGTCCGGGCTGCTCTCTGGACTCCCTGCGTGGAGAAAGGCAGAGCAGTCGCCGGCCGGCTAATAAAGGCTCCCTAAATTTTAATTTGGTCTGGACTCCAGTGGTCGTTCACTCGTGTTCACTCCACAACAGTCCCTTCCGTGATTAAAACCCTCTGTTATTTCCAGCTGGTCCTAGAAGAAACCCAAAGTCCTCATCAGCATACACAGGTCTCAAAGGGCCTGGCCACGCTCACGTCCCCATCCACATCCGGCTCCATGTGCTCTAGCCACTGGCCTCTTTTCTCTCTCATGTGTAGCTAGACTCCCTGCTGCCACAGATCACGTGCACATGGAATCCCCAGTCAGGGGGGGGAAGTTCATGTTGGCCACATTCACGTCAAAGCCATCAGGGATCTGCAAACAGAGACTCGATGGTTCTGTTTGTTCCCATCATCTACGGCGGCCTGTTAGACGGCCTCAACACTTACTGGCGGAACACCGCCATATGATGTTCCCAGAATCTGGGAGTCAGGGGGTTAGATATGGCTTATCCCTGTAACACAAGGTCAGGAGCCTGACTGGGTCCCTAAAAGCGATAAGCTGATTGGAACAACGGTGGAAGCATCGACAGGCGCCTTCATGAACATATCTTATGCCTGCGGGGCGTTGACTTGAAGTTGGGCTCAGCTGATACGGTGAACCAGAACACCTGCCTGCAGCCTCCCAGGGACACTGGGCTTCCTCACAGTGTGGCGGCTTCCGGCAGTTGGATTTCTTACATGATGAGGATGATGAGGATGATGAGGGCCCCACCAGTGAACGTTCTAGCAAACACGCGGAAAGCTGTGTGGTGAGGAAGACCACGCTTTCCTGCAGGACTGGCCACACCGAGCTCAAGAGGCTCCGACCAAACTCCACCTACATGCAGCTGCGCGGGAGAGACCCGGGGCTGGCCCACAGGATTGTGGGGAATAAAACATGGCCGTCGTCATCGAAGGCCACTATGCTTTGCTATCGCACCCCGGAGAGTGGGGACCCTGTCTGCTAGGCTCACCACCACAAACGTGTACTGAGAGAACATGGACTCCCCAGGTCACGAAGCCACGCTGGTCTCGGAGTTCTCAACAGTCATCACCCTGGGCGTGAGGCTCCCTGGTCTTGGCTGCACATCAGCTGCCAGCCAGGATGTCACTCTTGTGAGAACTGGAAGACAGGTTCTCCCTCAGGGCAGACTAACTAGAAAGAAAAAAAAAAGAGCCTCCTGGGTAGGCGTGGTCCCGAGGACGCCCGGCTTGGAGAGCTGATGGCGGCTCTCTTGCCTTCTTGGCCGATGCCCTTGTGCAGTGAGCAGTGGGCACAATGGTCGAGGGCTTCCCGGCTTTGTTCTCGGCAGCCCGTTCCTCCCTCTTCCTTGGAGAGAGCACGCCATGTCTTCCTGCCGGCAGCCACGTCCTTCGGGAGGCAGACCAAAATCCTCGGCTGCGGCCGCCACGTCTCAGGGAGGTGAGGTTAAGCCGATCGCAGGAGTTCCGCACCCGTGGTCACGGGACACCCTCTGGTCAGTGAGCCAGGAGGGTTTGTCGTGTTGAGGGGCACCGAGCTGCCGGAGGAGGCTTCGGCAGGTCCTCCTCCCTCTTCCGAAGGGACCCAACGGGAACGAGCCTGCTCTCGCGGCCTCAGGAAGAGGGTGTCTGCAGGCGGCCGTCCTGGGCGTGTGGCAGTCCTCTTGGGACCATGAGGGAGTCGGCCTGAGAGAAGATGAAGGCAGCTCGCTGCGATGGCTGGAACTGGGCCCTGGCTGGGTGGCTTAGGTGGTTAGAGCATTGTCCTCAATACACCAAGGTTGCGGGTTTGATCCCCAGTCTGGAGCACGGACAGGAAGCGACCAATGGGGGCCCCGGCCGGTGTGGCTCAGTTGGTTGGGTGTCATCCTGTGCACCAAAAAGGTTGCTGGTGTGATTCTGGATCAGGGCACAAGCCTGGACTGTGAGCTTGATCCCTGGTAAGGAGATGTGCAGGAGGCAGCTGATCAATGCTGCTCTCTCACATCAATGTTTCTCTCTCTCCCCCTCTCCCAAAAGCAATAAAAAAAATTTTTTTTTTTAAAGAAGCAACCACCCTAGCCTGTGGTGGTTGATGCTCAGTGACTAGAGCATTGGCCTGTGGACTGAAGGGTCCCGGGTTTGATTCCCGCCAAGGGCACATGCCCAGGTTAGCGGCTGGATCCCCAGTGGGGGGCGTACAGGAGGCAGCTAATCAAATGATTCTCTCTCATCATTGATGCTTCTCCCCTCTCTTTCTTCCTCTCCCTTCCTCTCTGAAATCAATAAAAATATATTTTAAAAATAAAATAAAATAAAAAATAAAAACAACTTGCTGTTTCTCTCTCCCTTCCAATAATAGATGAAGGGGTAGAAGGGCACTGGTGACATTGGTGAGTGGCTGAGTCAGCTGGCCCGGGGCCTGTGCCACCTCTGGCCACGTGACGAGGTTAAACCAGTTTGCTGTGACGCCCCCTGGCGGCGGCCGGAAGTCCTCTGCTGCAAGAGGGAGGGGTCCTGGCCCAGGTCACGAGGCGCTCGCCCCCCAGGCCCGGATCGGATTGGGGGGGGAGCCGGGGGGGGGGGGGTGGCCGGGGCGGGCCAGGCTCAGGGCTTGAGCAGCGGGGACAGGTCGGCGGCGATCCCAAACCACTCGGGCAGGAAGGCGGCCTCGGGCCGGAAGACCTTGAGGAAGGGCGAGTCCGGGAGCGTGTAGTTGGCCAGGTAGACGGTCTCCCCGCCCGCCAGGTAGGCCGCCCAGATGCCGAACGTGCCGATGGTCATGACGGTGTGGTTGCACTGCGTGAGCAGCGCGAAGTCCTTGGCCGGCGAGCCCTCCACGCCATCGCCCGCGAACACCACGTCGCCCCGGGACGCGTCGATGTTCTCGCGGCACCAGGCCATGCCGTTGCTGGTGACCACGAACACCGGGGCTTCGTGCCGGGCCCGGAAGCGGTCCAGCGCCGCCTGCAGGTAGGCGCGGTCGGCCACCACGCCCTTCCACACTTCCGGCATGACGTGCACGTAGTCCCCGCGGCGCACGTGCACGCCCACGTACGTGGCGGGGCGGCGCCCGCGCCCGCGCAGACCGCGCAGGTACGCCTGCGCCCCCTCGCGCACGTGGTCGTGCAGCGTGAACTCGCGCAGGATGTCGGGGCGCAGGTGGTGGTAGAAGGTCCAGGAGCAGGGGTAGCCCGTGAGGCGCACGTACTCGCCGGGGATGTGGCGGTACCGCTCCTCCATCCAGTCGTGGAGCGGGTAGTTGTGCCACGGGAGCCCGCGGGCCGCGGCCGGCAGCACCGGGAGGGAGATGCGGAAGAGCGGCGCCAGCGTGCTGTGCATCTCGGCGGGGATGAAGGCCGGCCGCCCGTTCAGCCTGGCCAGCGCGTACAGCGTGGCGTACTCGCCCATCTGGTTGCCCAGGCGGCCGATGGCGTTGATGGTCCACATGCCCCGGGGCGCAGTGCTCCGGACGCTCGGGGTGCTTGGGGTGCTCAGGGCGCTCGGTGCACTCGGGGTGCTCGGGGCACTCTGGGCGATCGGGGTGCTCAGGACGCTTGGGGTGATCTGGGTGCTCTGGGCGCTCGGTGCACTCGGGGCGCTCGGGGCGCTCGGGGCGCTCGGTGCACTCGGGGCGCTCGGTGCACTCGGGGCACTCGGGGCGCTCGGGGCACTCGGGGCAATCGGGGCACTCGGGGCGCTCGGTGCACTCGTGGCGCCTGGTGCACTCGTGGCGCTCCGGGCGCTAGAGGCACTCGGGGTGCTCGGGGCGATCTGGGTGCTCAGGGCGCCTGGGGTGATCTGGGTGCTCCGGGCGCTCGGTGCACTCGGGGCGCTGGAGGCGTTGTCCTCAGGTTCCACGGGCACCAGCCTCTCCGCGGCCGGCAGGGGTTGGATCCTCACCAGCCGCTGCTGAAGGTGGAAGATGGTGGAGGCCGTGAAGACAAAGAGGACGAAGTGGGCCATGGGGAAGAAGAAGGGCCCCTGGGTGCCGGGCATGGCTGTGGGCAGGAGAACAGGGAAGGTTAGCGGGCTGGGCGCTGGGGCTGCGGGCGCCTGGCGCACGGTGTGTGTGTGTGTGTGTGTGTGTGTGTGTGTGTGTATAGATTTCGGAGAGGAAGGGACAGGGAGAGAGAGACAGAAACATCTATGATGAGGAGAGGTTAGGGGGGCTGTATGTATGCATAGAAGCATAACCAATGGTTACAAGACACTGGGGGCGGGAGGGGGGAAGGTGAAGGCATATGCTGGGGGGTAGGGCAGTCTGGGAGGAGGTTAAGGAGGGGGAAAGGAGACATATGTACTACTATTTGTAATGCTTCCAACAATAAAGTAAAATAGAAGTGAAAAAAAGAGAAACATCTATGATGAGAATCACGATTGGCTGCCTCCTGTGCGCCCCCCACTGGGGATCGCTCCTGCAACCCAGGCATGTGCCCTTGGCCAGAATCGATCCTGAGACCCTTCAGATCCTTCATTTTGAAGAATTTTAATGAGTTTGCCGACCACTGGTATAACTCATTAGTCAACAGAGCCAAATACCAATAGCACAGCGATTGAAATTTCTTCTGAGAGCCTAAACTTCTTAAACTTAAACTTCTTCTAACACCACTTCTTCAACATAGACTTGCCCAGGCCGTGGTATTTTGTGGGAGAGCCACACTCAAGGGGCCAAAGAGCCGCATGTGGCTCGCGAGCCGCGGTTTGCCGACCACGGGACTATGTGAGTGTATAGATGTGAGTGGACATACATTGTGCATCTTTATTGTATGTTTACTTGTGTGTTTATAGCCTGTGGGTATACCCACGGGGGTGTCTGTGTATGCACATACACGCCTATGAACCTCTATTTGCTGGGGATCCTGCTCCTGGAGACGCCTGTCTTTGCAGGCCAGGCCGTCCCCATCCCCTTTGAAGGGCCATCGCCAGGCCCGCCCTCTGGACACAGCAGACCGAGTCTGACAGACATACGCTGCCTCCACCGGCTCCTCCATCAGTGGCCGTGGCCTGTGGCTCTGTGAGATGGCCTGGCCAGCTTTTTAAAATATATTTTTATTGATTTCAGAGAGGAAGGAAGAGGGAGAGAGATCGAAACACCAATGATGAGAGCCATTGATTGGCTGCCTCCTGCATTACCCCACTAGAGATCAAGCCCACAACCTGGGCATGTGCCTTTAACCAGAATTGAACCTGGGACCCTTCAGTCCGCAGGGTGACACTCTATCCCCCGAGCCAAACCAGCTAGGGCTATCTTGGGAATTTTTACTAAAAGGCTCAGAAGGCAGCGGGCCCATGAGAGGATTCTCCCACCCCCCTCCAGATACCAACAGGGTGTCCAACGATTCAGTTCAGTTCGGACCCTATCTACCTAGAGTTCGTATCGGATCCCACAGCTCAGAGAGCCCTGTTCCACCAGACTGTCCACTTCCGACACTGATCAAAAGTCCCGGGCCAGGTTGATAGAGCGTCGGCCTGCAGGCTGATGGTATCAGGTTCAGTTCTGGCCAAGGGCACATACCTCGGCTGCAGGCTTGATCTGTGTGGGAGGCAACCAATTGATGTGTTTCTCACAGCCATGTTTCTGTGTCTCCCTCTCCCTTTTACTCCCCCCCCACAATATATTTTATTGATTTTTTTACAGAGAGGAAGGGAGAGGGATAGAGAATTAGAAACATTGATGAGAGAGAAACATCGTTCAGCTGCCTCCTGCACACCTCCTACTGGGGATGTGCCCGCAACCAAGGTACATGCCTCTGACCGGAATCGAACCCAGGACCTTTCAGTCCGCAGGCCGACGCTCTATCCATTGAGCCAAACCGGTTCCGGCAAGGCTTGGTTTTTCTGTTGACCTGACCCCATCCTAAGTCTAGAGTCCACGTATCAAACAAACAAAAAAGACACTCCTATCGCCCTTATCATGCAGGAAATGCTGATGCTTTTACGAGCTGTGCCAGGAGCCAGGCTCCAAGACCAAACATCTTTCCTTCGCTGAGACCGCGCAGAGCCGCCGGACGGCACAGGCTGAAGCAGAGGGAGCCGGGAATCGTGAGGCACCTGAACAGACGCCCCAAGAATCCTCAGCAGAACAGCAGCTCGGGCCCAGGGGTCGCAGAAAACCCCGGGAGCTGAGTGATGACACTGCCTGTTTGCCGCCCACGGCCCCAGTGGGCCAGCACTCCTGCTCTGGCCACTCGCGGCCGGTGCCAGGCTACCACCCTCACCGGCTGTGATTCTAGGCTCGAGACTTCGCCTCTCTGAGGCGTGAAACGGCCGTAGGTGCCGTAGGTTTTGTGTTTTTAAAAAAATATATTTTGCCGAAACCGGTTGGGCTCAATGGATAGAGCGTCGGCTTGGGGACTGAAGGGACCTGGGTTCGATTCCGGTCAAGGGCATGTACCTTGGTTGCGGGCATATCCCCAGTAGGGGGTGTGCAAGAGGCAGCTGATCGACTCTCTCTCATCGGTGTTTCTAACTATCTCTCTCCCTTCCTCTCTGTACAAAATCAATAAAATATATATAAAAATATATATATTTATTGATTTCAAAGAGGAAGGAAAGAGGGAGAGAGAGAGAGAGAGAGAGAAACATCCACAATAAGAGAGAATCATGGATCGGCTGCCTCCCCCCCCACACCACACACACACACAAGCAAGGTGCACGCCCTTGACTGAATCCAACCTGGGACCTTTGAGTCTGTAGGCCGATGCTCTATCCACTGAGCCACACTGGCCAGGGCGGTGCCGTGGGTGTTATATTACCGCAGACGAAGCAAAGAGCGCGTTCTGTACGGGCTCTGGGCCAAGGATGGGGTGGGGTGGTTCCCGCTTTTCATATCGGCATTTTGATCCCGGTCTATCTGGCCTGCCACCACACGGCAGACAGAACTGGGAGGAGGCTTGGAGGAGCGGATCAGGAGGAGGAACCGTCTCGTTCAGAGGCTGTGACCTCGGGGACCTGCCGGGCAGCCCCGTGTCACCAGAGGCGGCGGCCATGGACAGAGCTGACCTTGGGGTTTGTCCCTCGGGGGTGGGTGAGCACATCTGTGGTCCCACCCGCCATGGTTGACGTCTGATTTTTTAAAATTACATCTTAAAAAATTGATTTTAGAAATGGAGAGAGAGAGAGATAGAAAGATTGATGCCAGAGAGAAACATCCATCAGCTGCCTCCGTACCCACCCGGACCGGGAATCACACCCACGACCCAGGCGTGTGCCCTGACTGGGAACCGAGCAGGTGACCTTTCGGTGCATGGGACACTCTCAACCAATGGAGCCACTGGGCCAGGCTGACTGCCTTTAAAATATATTTATATATGTGATTTTTAAAAATTGATTTCAGAGAGGAAAGGGGAAGGAGAGGTAGAAACATCAATCAGAGACAATCACCAATCGGCTGCCTCCTGCGCGCCCCGCAGTGGGGACTGAACCCACAGCCCGGGCATGTGTCCTTGACCAGAATCAAACCCGGGACCCCCCATATAGTCCGAACGCGCGCCGGGGCCGGCGGAGCGGAGCCCGTGAATGTGCGGCAATAGCATGTCTGCCTCGCTTCCCGCCGCCCGGAAGGCCACCGCTGCGGTGATTTTCCTTCATGGATTGGGAGATACAGGGCACGGATGGGAAGAAGCCTTTGCACGTATCAGAAGATCACATATCAAATATATCTGCCCGCATGCACCAGTTATGCCTGTGACATTAAACATGAACATGGCCATGACTTCTTGGTTTGATATTATTGGGCTTTCACCAGATTCACAGGAGGATGAACCTGGAATTAAACATGCAGCAGAATATGTAAAAACTTTGATAGAACAAGAGGTGAAGAATGGCATTCCTTCAGACAGAACTGTTTTGGGAGGATTTTCTCAGGGAGGAGCTTTATCTTTATACACTGCTCTGACCACACAGCAGAAACTGGCTGGTGTCACTGCCCTCGGTTGCTGGCTTCCACTTCGGTCTTCATTTCCACAGGGTCCTATCAGTGGTGTTAATAGAGATATTCCTATTCTTCAGTGCCATGGAGATGCTGATCCTTTAGTTCCTATAATGTTTGGTTCTCTTACTGCTGAAAAGCTAAAAAAATTGGTAAATCCAGCCAATGTAACCTTTAAAGTCTATGAAGGCATGATGCATAGTTCATGTCCACAGGAAATGTTGGACATCAGGCAATTCATTGATAAAATCCTACCTCCAGTTGATTGACATCATCCAGTAGAAGTACACAACCAGCATCATTGTAGTAGAGAGTAAACCTCTTCCTGTGCCAGATCTTGAAAGTTATGTTTGTAATGTTAAAATCTTTTGCAATTACACACCAATGACACAGTCTAAATAATATCTCCTTGTGGAAAATGTACGATCTTTAAAGTACATGAATTTGTATAACATGATCCAGAATACACTAGCATTAGCATAAGTGAAGCAGCTAGCTTCTTTCTCCCCACATGTAATTCAGCAAAATAATAAAATACTACATCCAGAAAAAAACAAAAACAAAACAAAACAAAAAAACCCGGGACCCCTCAGTCTGCAAGCCAACACTCCATCCACTGAGCCAAACCGGCCAGAGCTACTTTTTAATATTATATATATATATAACTTACATTTTACAGAGATGAAGGGAGAGGGAGAGAGTTAGAAACATCGATGAGAGAGAAACATCCATCAGCTGCCTCCTACACACCCCTGACATGCCCTTGACCAGAATGGAACCTAGGACCCTTGAGTCTGCAGGCTGACACTATCCACTGAACCACATCGGTCAGGGCCTATTTTTTTGTTTGTTTGTTTTGTTAATGGAGCTGAAGATACGGGAGAAAGAGTATGGGTGATGGGCAAACAAGGGGTGGGCTGTATTAATGTAGCACACTTTGCTCACCCACACATAGCCCTTGCTACAGCCTATTATGGGCTGCGTTGGGCTCCTCTAAGAAAGATATATGAGCCCTGGCAGGTTGGCTCAGTGGATAGAGCGTTGGCCCATGGACTGAAGGTTCGATCCTGGTCAAGGGCGTGTACCGGTGGTGCCTGCGGGAGGCACCCATTCCCTGTGTCTCTCTCCCATCCGTGTTTCTCTCTATGTCTTCCTCTCCTTTTCACTCTCTAAGAAGCAAGGGGGACAATATCCTCAGGTGAGGAAAGACAAAGAAGAGAGAGAGAGAGAGAGAGAGAGAGAGAGAGAGAGAGAGAGAGAGAGAAATCCTAACCCTCAGCACTTCCAGCGTGACCTTACCGGGAGCCAGGTCTTTAAGGGGTGACCACGTCAAGTGAGGTCACCCTGAGATGTACTCTGATCCAATAGGAGTGGGACCTTTATTTTTTTAAAAGTTATTTATTTTATTTCTTAAATACATTTTTATTGATTTCAGAGAGGAAGGAAGAGGTAGAGACAGAAACATCCATGGTGACAGAGAATCATGGACCGGCTGCCTCTTGCACGTCCCCCACTGGGGATTGAGCCCACAACCCAGGCATGTGCCCTTGACGGGAATCGAACCTGGGATCTTTCAGTTCCCAGGTCAATGCTCTATCCAGTGAGCCAAACTGGCCAGGGCAGGAGTGGGACCTTTATATGTTAAAGACTCACACAGACCCCAAGGTTGCCCTGGCCGGGTAGCTCAGCTGGTGGGAGCCTCATCCTGTACGCCAAAAGTTTCGGGTTCCATTCCCAGTCAAACACAGGTTGTAGGTTTGACCTCCGGTCAGGGTGCATGTGGGAGGCAACCAATCGATGTTTCTCTCTCTCTCTCCCCCCCCCCCCCCCGCCCCCTCTTCTTCTCTCTCTGAAATCAATAAAAACATGGCCCCGGGTGAGAATTAAAACAGGAAAAACTAAAATGCAGCCCATTCTATATCATATGACATTGGCCTAAGAACGGCCCGTCATTGGCCGGCCCATGCCGTGTGTGTGTGTGAGTGTGTGTGTGTGTGTGTGTGTGTCCTGACTCAAGAGCATAAGCTGCACCCAGCGGACCCGCTGCCTGGGAACTTAGCGGAGAAGCACAGAAGCACGTGCACTGGAGGCCTAGCAGCTGGACGGCCACGCTAAGCCACGTCCAGGATAACCAGGGAAACGCCGGAGAAGAGCAGAGACATCCCGGAGAGGAGCCGGCCCCGAGGATAAACGGAGAGAGCCCAGCCGGCCGGCCAGCTCAGAGGTTCAGTGGTTGAGCGTCAACCTATGAACCAGGAGGTCATGGTTCGATTCCCGGTCAGGGCACAGGCCCGGGTTGCAGCCTCAGACTCCAGTGTGAGGTGCGCAGGAGGCAGCCAAGCAGTGATTTTCTCTCAGCATTGACGTCGCTCGCTTTCTCTCTCTCCCTCTCCCTTCCTCTCTGAAATATATTTACATATATATTTTAAAGAGATTGGCCCTAACTGTTTTTTGGCTCAGTGGACAGAGCGTCAGCCTGCGGACTGAAGGGTCCCAGGTTCGATTCCGGTCAAGGGCATGTACCTTGGTTGTGGGCACATCCCCAGTAGGGGGTGTGCAGGAGGCAGCTGATTGACATTTCTCTCTCATCGATGCTTCTAGCTCTCTATTCCTCTCCCTTCCTCTCTGTTAAACCAATAAAACATATTTTTAAGAGAGAGAGAGAGAGATGGATCACCTGTGCCTGGTGGCCTCCGGGTTCCCTTCTCTCCAGGCTTCCATGAGAACCTGGGTGGGAGGAGAGGCACTGGACCGGGCAGCGGGAGGGGAGAAGGGAGAGATCCTGAGGGTGGCCGCCTGCTGTCTTCCCACCTCCTGCCCGGCCTCGCTCTCCTTTCTCCCACGAGACCAGCCCTTGAAAGGCAAGGAGTGAACGCGGCTGCTTTTGGCTCCTAATCTGCCAGAGACATGGGATCACGGGGCCAAGGAGTGGCTGTGGGAAGGCAGAAGGGGGGAGGGGAGGGGAGGGGAGGGGGGGAAGGGAAGGGAGGGGGGGAAGGAAGGGGAGGGGAGGGGACTCGGAGGGAAAAGAGAGAGATGGAAAAAGAGAAAGAGCAGGGACATGGAGAGACATAAGGAAAGGGAGAAAAAGAGACAGAGCCCAGAAGAGAGAGAAACAAGGAGACACAGACTGAGAGGGAAGGAGGGGGGGTGGGGTGGGGGGGCCGGCTAGAGGGGGTCCATGGGGGAAAAGGGGACATATGAGATACCTTCAACATGAATGTCTAAAAAGGAGGAGGCAGCCCTCACCGGTGCGGCTCAGTGGATAGTACATGGGCCTACAGTCTGCAGGGGCCCGGGTTCGATTTCAGTCAAGGGCACATGCCTGGGTTACGAACTTGATCCCCAGTAGGGGGCGTGCAGGAGGCAGCCGATCAATGATTCGTTCCCATCATTGATGTTTCTTTCTCTCTCTCCCATCCTCTCTGAAATAAATAAATATATATATGGAGCCAGGGAGAGACAGACAGAGGGACAGGAATAGAGAGACAACAGGTTGCCAGACGCAGTGAGCCGGAGAGAAGGAAGGAGGCTGGCTGATGGACTGCCCCCTCCTGTTCCGCCGGCAGCTCCCGCCCCGTCCAGTCCTCGCTTGGGGATCCCCATCGGTCCCTCTCAGCGTCTCCCGGTCTCACGGCTCCGTGAAGAAAGGACGGTGTCCTCTGCTCACCCCCCACCCACCGCCTCGGACCCTGGGCTGGGCACACAGCAGGCGCGCAGGCCGTGTTTTCAGAGGGAAATGGTTACAAACGATACCGGCTCAGCTCAGACACCCGACAGAGACCAGAGTCGGCTTCTGCCAGGAGCGGCGTCCCAGGCGGGTCCATCACAAATCTGCTGCTAGGAACCCGGGGGTCCCCTGCCTGGCAGACCCCTGCCCCCCTCCCTGCCCCCCGAAGGCGACCTTGCCACAACCAACCAGCTTTACCTAGAAAAGCTTTCTCTGCCTGTAAAAGGCTCTCCTTTTGTGTGGCTACTTGAACCTCCTTTCTACCTGCTTGACGGCCGCTGCCGCGTTCGGGAGTCTCGGGCAAAGCCAGTAAGGTCTCTACGTTCACTCACTCAGCCGGGCCCGCCAGCGTGGCCACGGCGTGGTCAAGGCGTGGCTCAGAGGTTGAGCATTGACCTATGAACCAGGAGGTTCCGGTTCTGTTCCCAGTCAGGGCACACATGTAGATCGATGATTCTCTCTCATAATTGATGTTCCATCTCTCTCTCTCTCTCTCTCTCTCAAATCAATACATTTACTCAGCTGAATTTTTAAAAATATATTTTTATTGACTTTTGAAAGGGAGAGAGAAACATTCATGATGAGAGAGAATCAGGGATCGGCTGCCTCTTGGCCCCTCTCCCTCCCCCGCTGGGGTTCAAGCCCACAACCCAGGCAGGTGCCCTTGACCGGAATCAAACCCTGGACCCTTCAGTCTGCAGGCCGATGCTGTATGCACTGAGCCAAACCGGCCAGGGCAGTTGAAGTTTTTTTGTTGTTGTTTGTTTTTTTAATAGAATACAGTCTCCGCCTTTGTCAAGCCCTTGTCTGGCTTCATCTGTGTTTTTCCCTTCCTTCTCTCTGACTCTGCCAGCATCGCCTTGGCTCCCGTTTCTCATGTCCTACTCTTTCTTTCTTTCTTTCTTTCTTTCTTTCTTTCTTTCTTTCTTTCTTTCTTTCTTTCTTTCTTTCTTTCTTTCTTTCTTTCCTTCCTTCCTTCCTTCCTTCCTTCCTTCCTTCCTTCCTTCCTTCCTTCCTTCCTTTTTCTTTCTTTCTTTCTTTCTTTCTTTTTTTCTTTTTTTCTTTCTTTCTTCTCTCTCTCTCTCTCTCTCTCTCTCTCTCTCTCTCTCTCTCTCTCTCGTCTCCATTCCCAGTGCCTAGTAGATAAAAAAAAAAAGAATATTGGAAGAACAGACCTTCACAGTCAAAGGTCTTAATCTCAGGCCCCCTGGGCGGCTCCCCCGGAATTTGTTTACAGCAGACAGTAGGGATCGTTGTGGGGGGTTTTGGGGTGAAGAGAAAGGCAGAACATTCTAGAACACCATCTGTCAGCCTCCTTAGCTGTTCCCCCTCCTCACCCAGGAAGGGGACCTGGGACCTGCCTCCCGACCTGGACCCCTGACCTTGACTGAGACCAGAGGGGAGAGACCCGGGCCCGGGCGTGGGCTTGGCTGTGAGGTTCAGAGAGGATTGGGATGGTGGGGGGGAGCGGGGGCGGAGGAAACTGGGAAATACCCGGGCACCCTATCAGTGGGGAATCTCGGGGCACACCCGCTGGGGGCTGCTCCTGGTCAGTGGGAGGGGCCGGCCCTCCTGTATTCTTTGAGGCCCGGAAGTCCAGCTGGTTACCCGCCCTCAGTCCCTGCAGCTGCGCAGGCACCTGGGCCGGGCAAGCGTGTGTGTGTGTGTGTGTGTGTGTGTGTGTGTGTGTGGAGAGGAGGGGCCCCCAGGCGGGGTGTCCTTGGCAGACAGAATGGAAAGAAGCCCCCACTTTGGGTGAGGACACCAGCCTCCAGGTACCTCAGAAAAGCAGGGCTGCACCTCCTGGACATTTCCTTAAAATTCAAATCCTGCTCTTTCCCTCTCCCAGACCCGCCCCCCTCTCCCCGCGAGCCTGACCCAGCCTCCTCCTGCACCCAGAGCTGGCCCTGCCCCCCGCCCCCCAGGCTCCCCCCAACTCCAGCCTGGGCAAAGCCACAGCTGCCCCCGCCCCCGCCCCCCGCCTCGCCCTGTGGTTCCAGGTCCACTCCACCTCCCGGTCCACTCCGGTCCACTCCACGGGCGAACCCTCCTCCCGCCCGGCCGGCCGGCTGGCCGGCCTCACCCCGCTGCACCGGCTCCCAGCTGCCGGCTCCCCACCCCTGGGCACGGACAGGTTGGCCCATCCGGACTGGCCCCACAAGGAAACATCTCAACCCTTGGAGGCACTCAGGACAAAATGGGGGGGGGGCAGGGGGGTGCTGGCACTGAACCCCCAGGAGTGCACTCTCTGGCCTGGACCACAGGGAGGTGTGAGCGGGGGATCAGGGAGCAGAGATCAGGCTGCTTTGGGCCACGGCGGGCTTCCTGGTGGGGGTGGCAGCCAGGGGTCCCTGAGAACCGGGGTGTTCCGTGGGGGGGTCCTGCTAACCTCCCAGAGGAAGGGGGCAGACCTAAGAGTGGACAGGAAACTAGTTCCTACCGCCCTGCCCCGCCTCTGCATTTGCACATTCGCTCCCCAGCTGGAACTGGTGGCCCCAGGGAGGGGGGAGGGAGGGAGAGGGGCAGGTGGCCTCGGTGTGTGTGAGGGGGAAGGGAGGTGTCAGAGGGGGGCGCTCAGGGAACAGGTCTGCAGGGGAGGAAGGGACCGGCCGAGGAGGGGACGGGAGGTCAGGCAGTGGGGTGCTGGGGCAGGACAGTGGGAGCCTGGCGGCCGGCTGCTCAGGAGGAGGCCCTGAGGTGGGCATGCGCCCCGAAGGGAGAGGAGACAGGGAGGGGGCCGAGTCTCCCGGTGCCAAACCCCGTGTCCATGTCCGTGTGCGTGCCCAGCGCCCTGCCCTGGCTCGGCCGCGGCTGCCCTCCCGCTCCGCCTCTCACCTGGTTCTGGCGCTGGCGCCGGAGCGGAGGGGGTGACAGGTGGCGGCTCGGAGGGGCCGCTGGCGGCTCGCTCCCCTTGGCGTCAGCTCCTCACTCAGGAACCTCCAGAACCCTCCTTCCCCGGGAGGGCAGGTAAACCCCGCCCAGATCCACCTGGCCCCGGAGCTGGAGGGAGGCGGGGTGGCCGGCTGTGGAGCCAGGAGAACCCGTCCTCCCTCCCCGCCTGCCTGCCCGCAAGCCTGGAAGGCAGCCTGGAGGAGGGCGAGGAGTCCACTGGGCCGGGCTCTCCTGGCGGTCAGCCTCCTCAGTCCTGGCTTTCTGTGTTTTGGCAAATGAAGGTCAGCACTCACCTGGTCTGGCAGCCTCATTCCGTCTTCGCAGCCACTGGGGGGGGGGAGGGGGGGGAGCAGATGCGCTCAGCAGCTCTGTGGCACAGAGATGGAAACCAGGGCACAGAGGCGGGAAGGACCTTGTCCCAGGCCACAAAGCCACAGAAGCTGGCATGTGAAACCAGGCAGCCTGAATCTCGGAAAAACACCGGGCAAACAGCAGCGTGTCTCAGTTTCCTTTATTCCAAAAAAGACCCTTTCTGCATGAGGAAAGGACCATTCTGCACCCCTAATGGGTCATCAGGGGTCCAGGCAACACATGCATGGGGGGGGGCATGAGGTGGGCACCGCCAGGAGTCCCCAGCAACCTTTGCTTTAAAAAAAAAAAAAAATATATATATATATATATATATATATATATATATATATATATATATATAATATATTATTGATTTTCACAGAGAGGAAGTGAGAGGGACAGAGAGTTAGAAACATCAATGAGAGAGAAACATCGATCAGCTGCCTCCTGCACATCCCCCACTGGGGATGTGCCTGCAACCAAGGTACATGCCCTTGACCGGAATCAAACATGGGACCCTTCAGTCCACGGGCTGACGCTCTATCCACTGAGCCACACCGATGGGGACCGTCCCTAACAATCTTAGCTTAAGCAGCTCCATGGCCCCTGGTCCAGGCGACAGGAGTTCCCCTGCGTCACCCACACATCCGGAACCCCCCTGCTGCCCCCCCCCCCCCTCAGAGAGCCTGAATCCCATCGAGCCTCTCGGGTAATCGCCGTTTTCAGAAAACAGGAGGATAAAGTTGCTGGTGAACCGACACCGTGGGGACGCCACGGCCAAGTCCGGAATGTGGGACAGCCTCCCGGGCAGTGACCCGCTTCTCCGGCTCCCGACGGCACGGAGGGCCAGGGACCGGACAACGTGCAGAGCAGGCTCTGCGCTCGGAGAGGGAGAAGCAGGCTTCCCGCCCAGGAGAGCGCCTGGCAGGTGCCTGGCTGGCGTGGCTCAGTGGTTTAGAGCCGTGGTCGGCACACTGTGGCTCTTTGGCTCCTTGAGTGTGGCTCTTCCACACAATACCACGGCCTGGGCGAGTCTGTTTTGATGAAGTGTTGTTAGAAGAAGTTTAAGTTTAAAAAATGTGGCTCTCAAAAGAAATTTCAATCGTTGTATGGTTGACATTTGGCTCTGTGGACTAATGAGTTTGCTGACCACTGGGTTAGAGCATGGTCCCCAGATGCCAAAGCTGTGGGTTCAAACCCTGGTCAGGCTCATACAAGAATCAACCAATGAATGCCCCCCTCCCCTCATATCAACCTACACTAATAAAAAAGAAAGATGCAGCCGAGACCGGTTTGGCTCAGTGGATAGAGCGTCGGCTTGGGGACTGAAGGGTCCCGGGTTCGATTCCGGTCAAGGGCATGTACCTTGGTTGCGGGCATATCCCCAGTAGGGGGTGTGCAAGAGGCAGCTGATCGATGACTCTCTCTCATCGATGTTTCTAACTCTCTCTCTCTCTCTTCTTCTCTGTACAAAATCAATAAAATATATTTAAAAAAAAAAAAGAAAGATGCAAGTTGACTGTACCTTTGCAATGCACACTAGCCAATCAGAAGTGGGTATGCAAATTAACCCAACAAATATGGTGGGTCAATTTGCATATGCAGATGTTGAACGGCCAGAGGTGGGGCAAAGGTGGCTCTAGGCAGCCAGGGGCAGGAAGGCCCATTCTTGCACAGATCTTCGTGCACCGGACCTCTAGTAGAAGATAAAAAAGTTCAAGAAAGAACATCTCACACATGTTCAAAAGGGGATGCAGGATGACTTCACTGTGTAGCTTTTGGTCCCAGCCCTCAGTCACTGAATGTGGTGAAGCCTCAGACAACCACTGTGACGCCCTGAGCTGGGACCAGGGGGGCAGCTGGCAAACGCTATGTAGCCATTGTCTGGAGGAGCAATCCCTGATTGGCAGCATTCATCAGTTTCCGTGTGTAACTACTCCCGTCGTGGGCAACGCCTGGCAACCACACGACATCGCTGAAGGCAGCATTAGAGGTGGGAGAGGGAGAGGGAGATTCCCTCATCATTGATGTTTTTATCTTGCTCTCCTTCTCCCTTCTTCTCTGAAAGTCAATAAAAATATTTTTGAAGTATATATACACACACGAAGTGGCCAGATTATGATGATTTCTGAACATATAATAATCTGGCCACTCAGTGCATATCCTATATAATAAAAGGTTAATATGCAAATTGTCCCCTTGACCAGGAGTTTGACCAGACTGGTGCAGGGGGGTGGGGGGGCATGAGAGGTGACAAGGCAGGGGGCAGTTGGGGGGGAGCAGCTGGGGATGACCAGCCCAGCAGAGGGGGGCAGTTAGGGGCAACCACTCAGGCAGGCAGGTGAGCAATTAGGAGCCAGTGATCCAGGATTGTGAGAGGGATGTCCGGCTGCCGGTTTATGCCCGATCAGGCCTAAACCAGCAGTCAGACAAAGCCCGAGGGGTCCCAGACTGGAGAGGGTGCAAGCTGGGATGAATTTCATGCACTGGGCCTCTAGTGTGTGTGTGTGTGTCTCCTATCTAATAAAAGAATAATATGCAGATTGACCATCACTCCAACACACAAGATGGCTGCCCCCATGTGGACACAAGATGGCCACCACAAGATGGCCAGCAGGGGAGGGCAGTGGGAGGCACCAGGCCTGCAGGGGAGGGCAGTTGGGGGTGACCAGGCCGGTAGAGGAGGGAAGTTGCGGGAAAACAGGCTGGCAGGGGAGCAGTTAGGCATCAATCAGGCTGGCAGGGGAGTGGTTAGGGGGTGATCAGGCTGGCAGGCAGAAGCGGTTAGGGGCGATCAGGAAGGCAGGCAGGTGAGCAGTTGTGAGCCAGCAGTCCTGGATTGTGAGAGGGATGTCCGACTGCCCGGTGGGATCGGGTGTAAACGGGCAGTTGAGCATCCCTCGAGGGGTCCCAGATTGGAGAGGGTGCAGGCTGGCCGAGGGTCATCCCCCACCCTGTGCACGAATTTCGTGCACTGGGCCTCTAGCATGCACACACACACACACACACACATACACACACACACTGAGTGGCCAGATTATTATGCGTTCAGAGATCACAATAATCTGGCCACTCCGTGTATATGGTCACTCGTAACTTTGCCAAAGTCTGTTGGGTAGTCAGCCAACAGAGGGGACGGAGGACCGGCTGGTGCGACAAACAGGGATGGACCCTAACAACGCTGTGTGAAGGGCGGGAGGCCAGACACGGGCTGCGTGACACACACGTGTGATCACTCACATACCTGCCCGGGGCAGGAACTCTCCGGAGGAGAAGGGATCAGGCTGGCAATGGGTGGAAGAGGGAGGGACACAGGGCTTCTCTCGGCGGCGAGGGGAATCCGACTGAGGCGGTGATTGCGTAACATGATGGCTCACACAGAGTGCCGGGCTGATGGCTCGGTCAGGTCTGAGCCGGCTCCCCCAGGCTGACCCGCTCCGATCGCCCGGAGACAGATCTCTGCCCTCCACACCTGGGCCGCCCGGCCCGGCCTCGTGCTCCTCCCAAGCTTCCGAGTTTTGCTCCGACGTCGTCTGCTTTGCTCTCCTCAGACACCAAAGCTCACGGTCACTGAGAGAAGGCCATAGGGAGATAGGTCTTATTTTTATTTTTTAAAATATGCTTTGGTTGATTTCAGAGAGGAAGGGAGAGGGAGAGAGACTCATTCATAGGCTGCCTCTTTTGGGCCCCACCCTGGGGACTGAGCCGGGCACGTGCCCTTGACTGAGATCGAACCCAGGACCCCTTCAGTCCGCAGGCCGATGCTCTACCCGCTGAGCCACACCGGTTAGGTGGGCCTTGGGGCTGCGTTTTCTCTCTCTTCTGCCAGTGGAATCCTGGGGGAGGTCTTAACAGAACATCTGTGAGCTTTTCAGGGCGTCCTTCAGAGGGTGACTTCGTCCCCGTGTGGGTCTAGAGGGGTCAGGCTTATTTCCTAGTTGGTTTCTTGTTTGTTTTTGTTTGTTTTTTTGTTAATGCTCATCCAAGGAGACTATATATATATATATATATATATATATATATATATATTATTGATTTTTTTACAGAGAGGAAGGGGGAGGGATAGAGAGTTAGAAACATCAATGAGAGAGAAACATCGACCAGCTGCCTCCTGCACACCCCCTACTGGGGATGTGCCCCCAACCAAGGTACATGCCCTTGACCGGAATCGAACCCGGGACCCTTGAGTCCGCAGGCTGATGCTCTATCCACTGAGCCAAACCGGTTTCGGCTGGTCGGTGTTTATTAAAGAAGGTCATCAACATCATCACTGAGGAGGGACGGGGATGAGGCCGGCCTCCCCAGCCCAGCCGGTCTGCACCGTGTCCGCCATCTGCTCCGGGGAGGGAAGATAAGACCCAGATTCGTCAGCTGCCAGGAAGCCGCTCGCTGTTTGCCTCCTTTAATTACAATGTCACCTCCCTTCTTCGCTGCTCCCGGCCCGGAACTGCCCGGCTCCGAGCGGAGGCAGTGGCAGGGGAGTGGGCAGCAGGGCAGTGCAGGGGCCTGCTGGGTGTCATGGGTTCGAGTCCTGGCCGTGCCACAGGGAAGCCGGGGGGGGTGGTGGTGGTGGTGGCTGTGGGTGAGGGGGTGCCCCCCCTCCCCCCGCGCCTGGGAAGCAGCCAGTCCTGCAGCAGAAAGCCCTGGGCTCAGCAGGGAGGTCTCTTAGCAGCCAACACGGGTGTCGCCGAGGCCCTACAGAAGGCCCTGCACAGACACGGCCCCCGTTTCCGGGAACTGGAACACAGTTCCCGGGACCCCTGCTGCCACGCCATGCGGTGAGGAGGCCCAGCCTGTCCTTCGGGAGAAAGGCCCCATGGGTGTGGCCCAGCTCAGCTCCCCGGTAAAGGGCGGCACAACAGAGCGCAGATGGCACCACGTGGCCCGGTGGTTAGAGCGTCAGCCCCTGCACCGAAGGACCTCGGGTTTGATTCTCTGTCGAGGGCACGTGCCTGGGCTGCTGCCCGGCCCCACTTGGGGTGTGTGTAGGAGGCAACGGATGGATGCGTCACTCTCACATCGATGTTTCTCTCTCTCTCTCTCTCTCTCTCTCTCTCTCTCTCTCTCTTCCCCCTCCTTCCTACTCTCTCTAAACATCAATGGAAAAAATATCCTGGGGTGAGGATGAACAAAAATAAAGACATAAATAAAACACAAGCAGCTGCGTGAGAGACCTCAGACGTGTGACACCACGTGGGGAGAACATGGGACCCAGTCCACCCCTGTGAACTGTGAGAAAGAGAAAAGAGAGAGTCTGCATTGGAAGCCACGCTGTTTTGGGCTGGTTTGTCACGCAGCATCAGCTGACTGACACACCTCCCACGGACATGACAGCTCTCTGAGCAGGAAGCATGCCTGACTTGCTCCTGCTGTGTCCCCCACTGCCTGGAACACTTCCTGGAAGATAGTAGGTGCTCTCTACATATTTATTGAATGAATGAATGAATGGATTTTCAGAAGTCCATGTCTTGGGGATGATGTAACAGCCCACCAGGCTCTATGTCTGTAGTCCACACAACCCGGGCATGTGCCCCGACTGGGAACCAAACAGTAACCTCCTGGGACTTGAACCTGAAGTAGAGCGTTCCCTCCTTTGGAAAAACTGCTGTTTGAACTACTCTGTTATCCTCAGACAGCCTCTTATTCTGTAGGTCAACCCTGTCATTTTCAGACTGTAGAATAACTTCGTTTTTTGCTTGAATAGAAAAGATAAACTTTATTGTCTGTCCTTGCAAGCTAGCCATCTACAGGAGCCGATACCCTGAGACTAATATTAATTCACAGGATTCTGCCGAGAGTTCGTTCCTCCAAGTCACAGGTGTTTGACTGGATATAATATGTAAGAGGTTATAGGTCAGGCGTCTGCAACCTTTAAGACATAAAGAGCCACTTGGACCCATTTCCGAAGGAAAAAAAAAACACCTGGGAGCCACAAAGCCATGGCGACATTTAAAACAAATATAACACTGCATATATTGTTTCTTTAATGCTATATAACAGATAGTGCAGTTAGCTGTCAATCTGAAGAAAAAAAGGACTTTTTCACTTAACAATGTAAAATATATTTTTGCAAATTAATAGCTAATTAAAATATTTAATTTACCTGGTTAATGGGATTTTTGCTCCTGAACCTCAGTGCACAGTGTCTGTACATCAGGGCTGTAAGACGTTGCCTTCATTTTCACACAGGCTTGCAAGTTGTCATCTGTGAGGCATGACCAATGTTTTTTTTTTGTTTGTTTTTTTTTTAATCAATCTTTATTGTTCATATTATTACAAAGGTTCCTCATTTCTTCCCCCCACCACCAGGTTCCCACCCCACCCTCCGTCCCCCCCCAATCCCCCATTGTCCTCATCCATAGGTGCAGTTTATGTTCAGTCTCTTCTTCCCTCAATTTCCCCAATAGTAAATCCCTTTTCAGATAGTAAATCAGTTACTTAGCATTTTCTCATATCAATAATACCTCCACATGCCCAATGATACACTTTACACAAAAGACATTTCCCACTAGGTCAACCAGCCTCATCCAGGCCCCACCCAAGGCACTCACAGATCAACACCCCAGTCCTAAACTAACTCAACACATCCAGATCTAAGCCTTCATCACTTGATTCAGCAGACCCTCAAGTTCCCACGAAAGTTTCCAGCCATGTCTGAGAAGCAGCCGTGGGGCAGGGGCAGGCAGGGAGCGAGCTGTTCTGGGCCTGGCTGCTCAGGGCCTGGCCTCTGTTGCTCTGGTTCGTTCCACAACCAGCTGCTCCGGGTCTGGTCACTGCCGCTCCCGACCTAGTTGCTCTGGACTTGGCTGCCGCTGCTCCAGGCCTGGCCGCTCCCAGCCTGGCAGCCGCTGCTCCAGGCCTGGCCGCACCCGACCCGACTGCTCCCCCGGGCCTGGCCGCTCCCAGCCTGGCAGCCGCTGCTCCGGGCCTGGCCGCACCAGCCCCGCCTGCTCCCCCGGGACTGGCCGCTCCCAGCCTGGCAGCCGCTGCTCCGGGCCTGGCCGCACCCGACCCGCCTGCTCCCCCGGGCCTGGCCGCTCCCAGCCTGGCAGCCGCTGCTCCGGGCCTGGCCGCACCCGACCCGCCTGCTCCCCCGGGCCTGGCCGCTCCCAGCCTGGCAGCCGCTGCTCCGGGCCTGGCCGCACCCGACCCGCCTGCTCCCCCGGGCCTGGCTGCACCAGCCCCGCCTGCTCCCCCGGGCCTGGCCGCTCCCAGCCTGGCAGCCGCTGCTCCGGGCCTGGCCGCACCCGACCCGCCTGCTCCCCCGGGCCTGGCCGCTCCCAGCCTGGCAGCCGCTGCTCCGGGCCTGGCCGCACCCGACCCGCCTGCTCCCCCGGGCCTGGCCGCACCAGCCCCGCCTGCTCCCCCGGGCCTGGCCGCTCCCAGCCTGGCAGCCGCTGCTCCGGGCCTGGCCGCACCCGACCCGCCTGCTCCCCCGGGCCTGGCCGCTCCCAGCCTGGCAGCCGCTGCTCCGGGCCTGGCCGCACCCGACCCGCCTGCTCCCCCGGGCCTGGCCGCACCAGCCCCGCCTGCTCCCCCGGGCCTGGCCGCTCCCAGCCTGGCAGCCGCTGCTCCGGGCCTGGCCGCACCTGACCCGGCTGCTCTGGGCCCGGCTGCCCCGGGCCCGGCTGCTCCGAGCCTGGCCACTCCCGACCTGGATGCTCTGGGCTTGGCTACTGCTGTTCTGGGTCTGGCTGCTCCCACCCCGGCTGCTCTGGGCCCGGCTTCTTCGGGCCCGGCCACTCCGGTTCTGGGTGTTCCTGGACTGGCCACCCTGGGCTTGGCCGCCTCCGCCTCATGCCTGGCTGCCACTGCCCCAGGTCTGGCTACTCCAGTGCTGGCTGTTGATGCTCTGGTTCTGGCTGCTGTTGTTCTGGGGCCTGGCCGTTGCTGCTCCGGGTCTGGCTGCCACTGCCTTGTGCCTGGCCACTCTAGGCCTGGCCGTCGCTGTTCCAACATTCTGTCCTTTTTTTTTCTTTTTAAAACGCATTTATGTTGCAATGTTGGCTGGTGAGTTGAGTTCTGACTTAGTCTTTGATTTTTTCAAGAACTTCTTTGTATTCTTTCTTAAGTAATTTTACTATTTTTTGCTCACTTGATTTCTTCACACTGAGAACTTCTTTTGTTTCTTCCTCCTTGTCCTGGGAGCTCAGCAGGTTGGCCTGTGGCACCCCTTTGTTCTCCGCGGGCTCCTGTGCTGCTTCAGCCTGTTGCCGGGACAGCGCCGCCTAGGAAGCAGCCCCAGGCCTTGGCTCCATTGCCCGAGCTCAGTGGTCAAAGGCTCAGGGGCACCCACGCCCCCAGGGGCCCCGTGGCCCGCCTCGGTGCCCGGTTGGCTGGAGTCCGGCTGGTGCCCGGTTGGCTGGAGTCCGGCAGGGGCTTCTGCTCCCCTCCGCGTTCCCCCAGCCTAGAGCTTTTTTTTTTCTCCTTCCCGCTAGGGAAGTCCAGCATCAGAGTCAACAGACTGTCCTCTGCGCGCAGTTTGCACGAGTCCCACAGACTGTCCTCTGCGCGCAGTTTGCGCGAGTCCCACAGATTGTCCTCTGCGCGCAGTTTGCGCGAGTCCTGGGGGCCCGGCCTTTCGCCGCTCTCCCCGACTCCACCTCACAGCCCCGTCTCCCTCTGCCTGAGCCTGGGTCCCCAGGGATTGGCCCAGAACTGGGGTTCGGAGCAGTCCGGACTGAGGCTCAGCGCCGCCAGAGGCCTTGTTTCTTCCGGCTAGGGCAACCCAGCATCAGAGTCAGCATTCAGTCCTCTGCGCGCACATTGCGCACGACTCTCGGGACCCTGCTTTTCGCCGTTTTTCCGCCTCTCGGCCCCGTCTCCTCCCGCGGGAGCCTGGGTCCCCAGGGTCTGGCCCATAACTGGGGCTCAGCGCTGCCGAGTTCGGGGGGGTTCACCGCTGCCGGTTCGGGGGTTCAGCCCAGGGTGGAGGTTTTATTTCCTTCCTGCTAGGGAAGGAAAGGCGGCTCCCCGCCCTCTCCTCCTCTCCGGCTACGACCTCTCCGTGCGCGCGTGCGGGCGGGCAGGCGCGCGCAGCATGTCTCCGTACCTTAGGCTTTTTTTCAGCTCCTCTGATTTTCTTTCTGGTTTTCTCTTTCCTTCTTGTTGTAGAAATTTCAGTCAGTCGACTACCTGTAGCTCTGGGCAATGTCCACTCTACATTTTAGTTGTATTCCATTGTAATTGTTGTGTGCTGCCGCGGCTAGATGTCTACCCGAGCAGCCATCTTGGATCCTCCCCAATGTTTGTTTTTAATAACATATGTGGAGCTGAAGATCAACAGGACTCCAAATGCATACTTTTTCATGTTTATATAAGTGTTGGGGATGGCATTCCATATTTCGAATACAAGTTTGTCCTGTTTGGAAAGGTTTTCAATATCACTCCATTTATGATTCTGAGCCAGAATTACCTTCTGACGGGCAACATCCTCAAGCATTTGAACTTGGACACCCATATATCTTTGTTGGCTAGATCGGACAGTTCCATCTCAAGATCAGGTATAATAGACTTACACCTGCAAATGCAGTCATATTCAATAGGAATGGATCGATCGCCAGGGGAGTGACAGGAAAGGATAATGTGGTTTTTTCCTCTCCGAACTCACAGAATCGTTTCCCAAACGAACTTTGCATTGTGGTGATTGCAGACTTCAAATATTCCAAATTTATTGTATCATGACTTTGTTTGAACTCTCTCAAAGAGGGAAAGTGAGACAGTGTACCTCTCTGTAAATCTTTGACAAACACTGTCAACTTGCGCTCGAATGCCAAAACCTCCTCCAGCATGTGCAGGGCTGTGCTCCTTTCCCCTGGAGGGTTGTATTTAGTGTGTTTAGATGTGCTGTCGTGTCTACCATAAAATGTAATTTTTCCAGCCACTCTGGGGTTCCAGCTCAGCAAAGGTGAGCTCTTTGCTGGACAGGAAAGTTTTTACTTTTTCCAAACATGCGACAAAGCGTTTTAGCCCCTCGCCTCTGGACAGCCACCGGACCTTGTTGTGGGGCAGGAGGTCAGAATATATGCTTTCCACTCACTGTACAGGCCCGACTCCCAGTGACAGTCACACTGCAAGCCCTCTCTTTCTCTTTCTCCAGTCCTCTCTGTCCTCTCTGTCTTCTTTTTCCGTCTCCCTTTTTCCTCTTTATTGCTGTGATGTGAGGGAGGAGGCTGGGCCAGGACAGGGACGCTGTGGTTGCCTAGTGATGCTAAGTCGCCGGCAACCTGCCACACAGAGCGCCCGGAGCGCCCGAGGCGGAGGCGGCGAAGGTAAGTGATAGGGGCCCCCCCCCCCCCCCCCCGCTGTTGGGAGCCGCGGCAAAGCTTCAAAAGAGCCGGTTGCCCACATCTGTTACAGGCTGTCTCACACAAAGAGGGTATAAAAAGGAAATACTCCCTCTTGTGTTTGCTCAGCATTTGACAGAGGCAATCAATCTGCTCTGAACCTGCTCGCAATAAAGATGGCTCCTAGCCGAAACCGGTTGGGCTCAGTGGATAGAGCTTCCATCTGTGGACTGAAGGCTCCCAGGTTCGATTCTGGTCAAGGGCATGTGCCTTGGTTGTGGGCACGTACCCAGTGGGGAGGGGTGGTGCAGGAGGCAGCTAGTCGATGTTTGTAACTCTATCCCTCTCCCTTCCTCTCTGTGGGAAATCAATAAAAAAAAAAAAAAAAAAATATATATATATATATATATATATATATATATATATATATATATATATGAAGATGGCTCCTAACTCACTGGCTTGTTAGGCGTCGGGTTCAACAAGCCCACGACCTGAGTGTGTGATGGAACCTCCGCCTTCTGGTGCACAGGATGACACTCCAAACAACGAGCCCCACCAGCCAGGGCTGCCCCCAGTTCATAAATGAACCACGCTGGTACTGGGTGTGACCGTGAGCTGTGCCCTCCGGACACCACACAACACCCAGCCTCAACGCGAGTCCACACGGCCTCCGGGACACACGGCCACATGGACACACAGCCACATGGCCACACGGCCTTCGGGACACACGGCCTCCGGGACACACGCCACATGGACACACGGCCTCCGGGACACACGGCCACATGGACACACGGCCTTCGGGACACATGGCCTCCGGGACACACGGCCACATGGACACACGGCCTCCGGGACACACGGCCACCTGGCCACACAGTCTCCGGGACACACGGCCACATGGACACACGGCCACATGGACACACGGCCACATGGACCTACGGCCTCCGGGACACACGGCCACCCGGACACACGGCCACATGGCCACATGGACACACGGCCACCCGGACACACGGACTCCCGGACACACGGCCACATGGCCACATGGACACACGGCCTCCCGGACACACGGCCTCCCAGACACACGGCCACATGGACACACGGCCTCCCGGACACACGGACACATGGCCACATGGCCACATGGACACACGGCCACCCGGACACACGGCCTCCCAGACACACGGCCACATGGACACACGGCCTCCCGGACACACGGCCACATGGCCACAAGGCCACATGGACACACGGCCTCCCGGACACACAGCCTCCGGGACACACGGCCACACAGACACATGGCCTCCCGGACACACGGCCACATGGACACACGGCCTCCCAGACACACGGCCACCCGGACACACGGCCTCCGGGACACACGGCCTCCGGGACACACGGCCACATGGACACACGGCCTCCCGGACACACGGCCTCCCGGACACACGGCCTCCCGGACACACAGCCACATGGACACACGGCCACATGGACACACGGCCTCCCGGACACACGGCCTCCGGGACACACGGCCTCCCGGACACACAGCCACATGGACACACGGCCACATGGACACACGGCCTCCCGGACACACGGCCACATGGACACACGGCCTCCGGGACACACGGCCTCCGGGACACACGGCCACATGGACACACGGCCTCCGGGACACACAGCCACATGGCCACACGGCCTTCGGGACACACGGCCTCCGGGACACACGCCACATGGACACACGGCCTCCGGGACACACGGCCTCCCGGACACACGGCCTTCGGGACACATGGCCTCCGGGACACACGGCCACATGGACACACGGCCTCCGGGACACACGGCCACCTGGCCACACAGTCTCCGGGACACACGGCCACATGGCCACACGGCCACATGGACACACGGCCACCCGGACACACGGACTCCCGGACACACGGCCACATGGCCACATGGACACACAGCCTCCGGGACACACGGCCACATGGACCTACGGCCTCCGGGACACACGGCCTCCCAGACACACGGCCACATGGCCACACGGCCACCCGGACACACGGCCTCCCAGACACACGGCCACATGGCCACACGGCCACCCGGACACACGGCCACATGGACACACGGCCTCCCGGACACACGGCCACATGGACAAACGGCCTCCCGGACACACGGCCTCCGGACACACGGCCACATGGACACACGGCCACATGGACACACGGCCACATGGACACACGGCCTCCGGGACACACGGCCTCCCGGACACACGGCCTCCGGGACACACGGCCACATGGACACACGGCCTCCCGGACACACGGCCTCCGGGACACACGGCCACATGGACACATGGCCACATGGACACACGGCCACCCGGACACACGGCCTCCGGGACACACGGCCTCCGGGACACACGGCCACATGGACACACGGCCTCCGGGACACACGGCCACATGGACACACGGCCTCCCGGACACACGGCCACATGGACACACGGCCACCCGGACACACGGCCTCCGGGACACACGGCCACATGGACACACGGCCTCCCGGACACACGGCCACATGGACACACGGCATCCCGGACACACAGCCACATGGACACACGGCCACATGGACACACGGCCACATGGACACACGGCCTCCGGGACACACGGCCACATGGACACACGGCCACATGGACACACGGCCACATGGACACACGGCCTCCCGGACACACGGCCACATGGACACACGGCCTCCCGGACACACGGCCTCCCGGACACACGGCCTCCCGGACACACGGCCACATGGACACACGGCCACATGGACACACGGCCTCCCGGACACACGGCCTCCGGACACACGGCCACATGGACACACGGCCTCCCGGACACACGGCCACACGGACACACGGCCTCCCGGACACACGGCCACATGGACACACGGCCTCCCGGACACACGGCCACATGGACACACGGCCTCCCAGACACACGGCCTCCGGACACACGGCCACATGGACACACGGCCTCCCGGACACACAGCCTCCCGGACACACGGCCTCCCGGACACACGAGGCGGCACCTGTCCTCTGGACGGGATAACAGCCCACGCTCAGGACATGTGTCCCCGAGCCAGCTGCTGGTTATTTTTAAAAACATCTTCCCTGAGAGCGATAAAGACTAACTGGAACTTAAAACCCCTCAAAACGAAGGTCTCCCTGACCTCTCTCCCTCCTTGGAACATGCGTGTGCCTTTTCCCTCCCCTCCTCCTCTCCCTCTTCTCCCCCCTCAGGCCTGCATCTCCTGACTCTCAGGGACCCCGGGAGGCTGCAACCAGACAGCAGTGGGCACCGGCAGCTCGTCCCAGACAAACCCCCTGACCTTGACCCTGACCCCAAGGCCCCTGTGCTCTGAGTTCTTACTGAGCCACCCTGCCCAGCTCACTCCCCGCCCAGTCCCTCTCCTCTCGCCCAGGCCCCACCTTGTTCCACTGTCCCCGCTTTCATGGAACCCCCCTGGAGCTCACGTGGACTCACAGTGTGAAAATGTTTGTGCACAAAGCCAAGAACCCACACACACTCCCGGCCGCCCTGAGGCAGACCCCCCCTCCCCCCACGGGCCAGGCCCCTGCCCGCAGCCACCGTCAGCTCTGAAGCCTGTCATCGTCCCCAAAGGAGCCGGGCCCCAGGAGGGCTCGCTCCCCACTTTCCCTCAGTTCCCAGCCTCCCGCCCTCGGCAACACCAATCTGTTCCGGGTCCGTCTCTGCGGCCTGGCCTGGCCTGGGCGCCCCTGCGGGGTGCGGCCCTGGCCCTGCACTGTTCTGCTCCTCAGACACGCGGTCCCTCGCGCGGGGTCACACGGCTGATGACCCTGGGAGCCCGGAAAGGGCACCGTGTCCAGAGTCACTGAACCGGGTGCCCTGACGGGATCGAACCGTGACCTCCTGATTCATAGGTTGATGCTCAACCCCTGAGCCATGTGGGCCAGGCTCATAGATGTTTTTATTGATTTTAGAAAGAGAGGGAGGGAGAGGGAAAGAGAGAAACATCGATCCTGCACACCTCCTACTGGGTATGTGCCTGTAACCAAGGTACATGCCCTTGACCGGAATCGAACCTGGGACTTTTCAGTCTGCAGGGCAACGCTCTATCCACTGAGCCAAGCCGGTTAGGACAAGAGAGAGAGAGAGAGAAACATTGATGTGAGAAAGGTGGATCGGCTGCCTCCTGCACGCCCCCTACTGGGGATCGAGCCTGCAACCCAGGCATGTGCTGGGACCAGGATAGAACTGGCAGTTGTACACCCAGGAAGGAGCTCAGCAAATATTTGTGGGAGGAGTTAGTGCCATGGACTATTGGCGGCGGCGGCTCAGTTTCTGCTTTGTTCCCCATAAATCATAGGCTGTGAACTTCCTCTGCCAAGTCAGGCAGGTCACACCCGGGACCAAAGTGCTGTGTCCTCCCCGAGCGACCACGCAAGCATGTCCCACGTGGGGCTCTGGGACAGAGCGGAGTCCGGAAGGAAGGGGTCTTATCTGGACCTTGCAGGGATGAGACAGGACCTCCGAGTGTCCGCTAAGCTGTGACATGGACCTTATTCTGCAATCCAGCCGCCCTGGCTGCTAGAGAGTGGGAATTGTTGAACATGCATAGGCCCCGGATAGAGTTGTCCGTGCTGACACCGGGCCAGGCCTTGAGATAGGGCCTCATGGCCCCTTCCCAGCACGTGGGCCTTCTTTCACAGGACACTATCAGCTTTCTGAAGAACAGGAGGACCCTGTGAATAACATGGTTGTCAATGGCACAACTCTGACGTGGCTTGGGAAAAACTGTTTTGTCTTGGGTTGCTTGCTCTGCAAAAACAGGATGTGGTAAATGTGCTTAAAAGTGGTCCTGCACAAAGGGTCGGGGCTGCTCTCTGGATTTCCTGCGTGGAGAAAGGCAGAGCAGTCATCGGCCGGCTAATAAAGGCTCCCTAAATTTTAATTTGTTCTGGTCTCCAGTGGTCGTTCACTTACGTTCCCTCCACAATATGGCTCCTTTCTCTTTTTCAAAAAAAAAAAAATTTAGAGGATGTTTATTGAAGCTGCGGACAGTGAAGCAAGGAAGGGCTGGAGGAGTGAGCTGGGCTGAGCTGCTCTGGCTCATTAACAAGTCAGAGATCAGGGGCCCTTTAGAACAGGCCCAGGGGGTTTGTCTGGGATGAGCTGCCGCTGCCCATTGCTGCCCTGGTTGCAGCCTCGCAGGGTCCCTTAGAGTTAGGAGATGAAGGCCTGTGGGGGAAGATGAAAGGGGGCAGGCTCGGGGTGCTCCTGGGAGGGACAGCAAGCCTTCCTGGCTTCTTTCATTCCAGTTCAAGGGGGTGTAACTTAGGGGTGACCCAAGAGGCCAATTCAGGTCCTGGCGGAGTTTTTTCTAAAAAGAAAGAAAAAACAGCTCTCAGGTGACCCAGATGGGCCAGAGGTTGGAGGGCCTGAGTGGGAGGCGGCACGTTGCTGTGTCAGGTCCACGCCTGTACAGCTCCTGGCAGCTCCCCAGGTCCAAGCAGGTCACACCCGCTTGACTCAGCCGGAACTCCTGTTACTGGACTCTGGGTGCCCTGGTCTGACTGGGACACAGGCCCCGGGCCCAGGTGCTACGGTAGCTCTTTGGTTTCATCATTTATCTTTATTTTTAAATGTATTTTTATTGACTTCAGAGAGGAAGGGAGAAGGAGAGAGAGAGACAGAGATATCAATGATGAGAGAGAATCATTGATCGGCTGCCTCCTGCACACCCCACACTGGGGATCGAGCCTGGAACCCAGGCCTGTGCCCTGACCGGAATCGAGCCATGACCTCCTGATTGATAGGTTGACACTCACCCACTGAGCCATGTGGGCCGGCTCATCTTTTTTTTTCCTTTTTTTTTTTTAAGATGTTTTTATTGATTTTAGAAGGAGAGGAGGGAGAGGGAGAGAAACATTAATGAGAAAATGGATCTGCTGCCTCCTGCACGCCCCCTACTGGGGATTGAACCTGCAACCCAGGCTTGTGCCCAGACCAGGATGGAACTGGCAATCTTTGGGTGCATGGGAGGACGTCCAATCAATGCAGCCACATTGGCTGGGGCTCGGTGAGTTCATCTTAGTCTGTCAAGTCTACGAGAAATATCACATCTCTTCATTATTTTCTGTGAATCAACTCGACTTTGAGAACACATCCTCATTTCATTCAGCCAGCAAGAAATTCTGTCTGAGCCACATGGCAGTGTGGGAATTCCTTCTGCATAACACCCCCATTCCGGAGGCATCGCTCAGGGTCCCAGCCATGTTGTGAAGACACTCAAACAGCCCCACAGAGGCTCACACCAAGAGGATGTGACCGACAGCCAAGAACCAGCACCCACTGCCAGCCACGGAAAGGGATCCCCCAGCCCCAGTCAAGCCTTCAGATGACAGCAGCCCAGGCTGCTGGCACCAAACGGTAACCTCACTGGGCATCCCAAACAGAATCATTCATCTAAGCCCCTCCCAAACTCCTGACCCCCAGAAACAATCCTATATAACAAAAGCCTAAGATGCTAAGTGTCCAGTTGGCCAGTATGCCGTTCAACCAATCAACGCATAATAGGTTAATGGTATGCTAAGGCCACGCAACCACTTGCTATGACATGCATTGACCGCTAGGGGGAGGATGCTCCAACTGGTAGGTAAGGTTGTTCCTGGGGTCTGGCCGATCAGGACTGAGTGAGACAGCCCGGACACGCCCTTAAGCCCTCATGTGGTCTCTCCCAGGCTGGCCAACCTTGCATGTCCCCTCCCAGCCCCAATCATGCACTGGTGGGGTCCCTCGGCCTGGCCTGCACGCCCTCACAATCCAGAACCCCTTGGGGTATGAAGGAGAGCTGGTTTTGGCCTGATCCCACAGGCCAGGCCGAGGAAACCCACTGGTGCACAAATTCATGTACTGGGCCTCTTGTAAGAAATAATGAAGTATTGTTGTCCTTTTACGCCACTGAGTTTGGGGTTGTTTGCTACTCAGTAATAGATAGCTAATACAGAACCTCCTTCTACACCACTCCTTCCCCTCCTCCCCAACCCTTCTCCTGTTTCTTCATTGTCAGCCTCACACCATGACGACTCCATCAAAGACTCCAGCAAATAAGACTGAGGCCCAAAATGGCTCTGGAGAGATGCAATATTATTAAGACACGAAAGGAGAGGCACCCATCCTCAGACAAAGTGGGGACTCAAATAAATAAGACACTGAGAAAGCACCTAAAACAGGGAAGAGATGTGATCTAAACCAGGGCACTTGTTTAGTGGACATTTTAAATGGGTATAAATGAGTGTTGTTATGAGGTTTTTCTTTAATATCCAAAAAGGAGAATTACACCGATAAAAAGACTGGTATCTCCACACTTTGAAAGACACTGAACACAGAGAATGAGTAATCATTAGATTCAACTTTGGTCCATATTGGAGTTTTTCCGAGTGGACTAAGCCCTGGGGCACAGCAGGCCCAAGGGGGAGGTCACCTGTGCACATGGCAGCAGCTGGCCTGCCCACAGGGCCTCTGTGGTCCAGCCCTGAAGGAGGGGACGCCATCTACCTGCCACCTTCACCTGCCCCATTCCCGCTCCCACATGACAGCCAGGTGGACGGTCCCTCCTGCTGCTTCTGTGACCTCTGTGGGTGCCGGGTGGCTTTCCCCCTGCAGCCCCAGGCCTGGTGTTGAGTCCTGCCTGAGTCCTGCCAACACTGTGAGGCTTCCCCACCCCCATTTCAGGGGTCTCCCTCGCCACCAAGGGTATCTCCTCAAATCCTGTTTTCCCTCATGTCTTTTCATAATAAAAGAGGAATATGCAAATTGACCAAACAGCAAAACAACCCCTCGTTATTATGTGCACTGACCACCAGAGGGCAGACACTCAAGGCAGGAGCTGCCCCCTGGTGGTCAGTGCGCTCCCACAGGGGGCATGTGGCTCAGCCAGAAGCCGAGCTGACCGCTGGGGAGCTCAGCAGCCACGGGAGCCTCTCCTGCTCCACAGCAGTTCTATGGGGAACGGGCCTAAGCTGTCAGTTGGACATCCCCCGAGGGCTCTCAGGCTGCTAAAGGGCACAGGCTGGGCTGAGGGACCCCCACACCAAGTGCACAAATGTCCTGCACCAGGCCTCTAGTGTCTTCCTAAGGCCCCATTACCCCGAAGCCTGAATTCCTAGCTGCCACAACAGCCACTACCCTTTAGTTGAGGGCAGGGATGGCTTCATCGGCCCAGAGCCGCAGAGGAGAGAGCAAAACTCCATCCCACCCTCCAGGCCGCTGGCACTCACCATGTTTCCATGGCTCTAAGGAAACCTGAGTTCTGGGAGCGGCTGCCGAGGTGAGTTCTGTATGTTGTTCGTTTTCCAGGTGGCGCTCTGAGGCACAGAGAGGTTAAGCCACTTGTTCGAGGTCGCCCAGCCAAGAAGCCGAGCAGCCTGGATTCAAACTTGGGGGTTTAATTCTGAGTCCCCGTGCCCGACCCCATACACTGCCTGTCCCCGGAGGATGAGGGAGTGCAAGGCTAGGGGCCGTTCTCTCTGGCCGGGCCAAGGTCGGCGGCGATGCCCACCCACTCGGGCAGGAAGGCCGCCTGTGGCCTGAAGACCGTGTGGAAGCGGGAGTGGGGCGGCGTGTAGTTGGCCAGGTAGACGGCGGCCCCGCCGGCCAGGTAGGCCGCCCAGACGCCGAAGGTGCCCACGGTGAACACGGTGTGGTTGCACTGCGTGAGCAGCGCGAAGTCCTTGGCCGGCGAGCCCTGGCGCCCGGTGCCCGCGAACACCACGTCCCCGCGGGACGCGTCCATGTTCTCGCGGCACCAGGCCATGTCATCGCTGGTGACCACGAACACGGGGGCTTCGCGCCGGGCCCGGAAGCGGTCCAGCGCCACCTGCAGGTAGGCGCGGTCGGCCACCACGCCCTTCCACACTTCCGGCATGACGCGCACGTAGTCCCCGCGGCGCACGTGCACGCCCACGTACGTGGCGGGGCGGCGCCCGCGCACGCGCAGACCGCGCAGGTACGCCTGCGCCCCCTCGCGCACGTGGTCGTGCAGCGCGAACTCGCGCAGGATGTCGGGGCGCAGGTGGTGGTAGAAGGTCCAGGAGCAGGGGTAGCCCGTGAGGCGCACGTACTCGCCGGGGATGTGGCGGTACCGCTCCTCCATCCAGTCGTGGAGCGGGTAGTTGAGCCACGGGAGCCCGCGGGCCGCGGCGGCCGGCAGCACCGGGAGGGAGATGCGGAAGAGCGGCGCCAGCGTGCTGTGCATCTCGGCGGGGATGAAGGCCGGCCGCCCGTTCAGCCTGGCCAGCGCGTACAGCGTGGCGTACTCGCCCATCTGGTTGCCCAGGCGGCCGATGGCGTTGATGGTGAACATGCCCCCCTGGGGGAGGTGCCGGGGGGCCGGGACCACGAGGCCCCGGGAGGCCCAGGGGGCGGGCACCAGGGCCAGGCGCTGGTGGCAGTGGAAGATTAGGGACACCGCAAAGATGAAGAGGAGGAAGATGATGGTGGAGAAGGAAGGGCAAATGGTCCAGAAGCCCATGGTGGCTGCAGGGAGGAGAAAGGACTGAGTCAGGAGGGATGGCTGGACAGTCCTCTACTGACTCACTGCCTCTCCTCCCCCACCCCCCCATACATGTATTTACTCAACTCCTCCTGGGGAACCTCAGGCCTGGGTCTGAGTCCCAGCTCCTGCCCTCCCTGGCGCTGTGTGACCTTAGTCAAGTCACTTCACCTCTCTGAGTCCCAGTCTCTTCACCCGTTGAACAAGGATTGCCGGAAACCGATCGATGTCACTGAGAATGTGAAAAGGGAATCCGGAAGGCTGGCCACCCTTAATGGCTCTGAATGGTCGGAGCTAATCACTCACTGTTTAGTTGAGACATTGGTGGCTAAAGCAGCCTCCACCTGTTAATCATCTGTGAATTCTTGCTGATTGTCCGTTATTGGAATTTCCTGCCTAAAGCAGGTGTATCTCATAACCTCAATAAAAGGGATACCACAGCCAGAGCAGGGGTAGCCCTCCCTTTAGAGGTGGACTCCCAACTGGCCCCCCATTTCCCAAATTAATTCTTTTCTAGTCTCTCTTCATTTTGAGTGCGGCCTTCTCCAGTCCCCGGACCCTGAACAGGAACCCCGAACCACGCGGGACGTGAAAGGGGCTCCCACAAAGGATGATGGACTCCAACCATCGGAAAGTGCCCGTTTTTGACTTCACACCATTGCACATGGTCCAACCTAGCCCTGCCTTACTAGGTCTGTGTGCGGACTGAACGAGTGGCATTGTCATCTGTAGGAAATGCCAAGTGTGAACAAGTACTGCCAAGCTATTTCTGGTGAAGCTGTGTTCTGGGAGGTTCACAGGCCAGGAAGGCGGCACAATAGGCCAGGAGCATAGATTCTGAGGCCGGATGGCCCAGGGTCGGGTGGGCTCTGCCTGAGCACGTTACTTAACTCCTAGGCCTCAGTCTTCCCCTCCGTACAATGGGGTTGCGCACAGCACCTCTGGGAACTGTGCTCCAGAGCCCCTGCCATGGTCAGGGCTTCCTGCTGCTGCTGGCGGATGTGGTGGACTCCTGCCAGTCAGACTCTTCCCCACTTCCCTTCCCTTGGATCCGGGCGCGGGCCTGCCACTGCCTCGGCCAGTCAAACGTGGCGAAAGCAAGGTTGTGCCTTTTCTGGGCCAGGACTTAAGGGACCGGCAGTTTTCACTTCCTGCTTCTGGAACGTTCTCTCTGCATCGCTTTAATATTAAGGTCTAGGATGAGCCCTTCTTATTTTTTGGGTAATGACTTTGTTGAGACGATATTTAAGTATCATGCAATTCACTCGTCAACAGTGTGCAGCCCTGACCAGTTGCTCAGTGGTTAGAGCGTCAGCCTGTGGACTGAAGTGCAGTTCAATTCCCAGTCAAGGGCACAGCCTCAGTTGTGGGTTCAATCCCTGCCCTGGTTGGGGGCTTTCGAGAGGCAACCCATTGATTTGTCTCTCATGTCAATATCTTTCTCTCTCTCTCTCTCTCTCTCTCTCTCTCTCTCTCTCTCTCCCTCTCTTCCCTCCATTCTCTCTAAAACTCAATGGAAAAAATATCCTCAGGTGAGAATTTTTTTAATAGATTTTATTGATTTTTTACAGAGAGGAAGGGAGAGAGAGAGCTAGAAACGTCGATGAAAGAGAAATATCGACTAGCTGCCTCTTGCACACCCCCTACCAACGTACATGCCCCTGACCGGAATTGAACCTGGGACCTTTCAGCCCGCAGACTGACGCTCTACCACTGAGCCAAACCAGTTTTGGCAGGTGAGAATTTTTTAAAAAGCATGCAACTTAATAGCCTTCTAGTATATTCTGAGTGGGGCAACCATTACAAATTTTAGAAAAATTTTTATCACTCTAAAAAGAAACCCTGCGGTCCTTAGTCATCCCCCCAATCTTCCCATCCTCCCTGCTTTAGCTACTCTATATAGTTCATATAAATGAAATAATTCAATATGTGGTTTTTGTGACTGGCTTCTTTCACTTTGTATCATATTCTCTTTTTTAATTGATTTTTAGAGAGAGGAAGGGAGAGGGAGAGAGAAGCACTGATGTGAGAGCAAGACATCAATCCAGCTGCCTCTTGCACACCCTGTATTGGGGATCGAGTCTACACTGGGTATGTGCCCCGACTGGGAATTGAACCGGTGACCTTTAGGTGCCCAGGACGACACCCAACCAACTGAGCTACACTGGTCAGGGCTAGCATCGTGTTCTTAAGGCTCATCCATCCCGTAGCATGAGTCGGCACTTCATTGATTTCTTTTTATAGCTAATACTCCAGTGCCTGGATATACCTCCTTTTGTTTATCAATTCATCAGTCCATAGACATTTGGGTGGTTCCCACTCTTTGTTCCTTATGACTATGACTAGTGCTGCCATAAACGTGTGTGTACCGATCTCTGTGTGGACGGACGCTCTCAACTCCCCCGGGATTTACCGAGGAGCGGAATTGCTGGGTCACGTGCTAACTGTTGAATAGACTCGGGAGCTGCAGGCCGTTTTCCACAGCAGCTGCCATTCCACTCCCACCAGCCCCATGTGAGGGTCTGAGTTCTCCACACCCTCTCCGGCGCTCGCTAATCCCTATTTGCTCACAGGAAGTGTGCCAGGCTCTCTCCTGGTGGAGCCTGCACGGTGGAGCCACACCCAGCTCATTGGGCGTGGCTGGGCTCCGGGAGCTGGGTTTCCTGTCCTTGTAATGGGAGGACTTACCCCTTCTTCAGGAGTTGCTTCTTCTTTTGTTTTGTTAATCCTCACCTGAAGATCCTGTTTCAGAATGGGAGGGAGGGAGGAGAGAGAGAGAGAGAGAGAAACACTGATGTGAGAGAGACACATTGACTGGTTGCCGCCTCCCACTCTCACCCCAACCAGCGGCTGGGCTCATACTGCAATGGAGGTACATGTCCTTGACCAGGAATCGAACCCATGGCCCTTTGGTGTGGGGGCTGACCCTCTAACCACTGAGAAACGCTGGCCAAGGCAGGAGTTGCTTCTTTCCGAGTCGGGCTCTCCTCCAGCTCTCACATGGACTCTCAAATATGGGCCTTTCACCCCAGTCTCCAGCGCGTCCTGATCCGCTATCTCCCCCATTCCTTCCCCCACCCCCCGCCTCTCCTCTGTGCGCCCCTGCTCTGTGCTCACTCCACTGGCTACAGCTCAGGAGTCCCCCAAACCCTTGCAGAAGCCCTGGGCTACACGGCCTCCACTCGGTCACCCGGCTTCCACCTCACCATCTCTGCTTCCACTGGCTCTGTGGGCTTGCCTCAGTTCTCCTCCCATAATCCAGGGCTCCTGCCTTGATTAATCTGACCCCTTAGGGACCTGGGACCATCCATGTGGCATGAGTTCCCAGAGAGGCCAGCTGGCTCACATTTCCGAATTACAATTTTTTGGCTACACAGGGTACGAAAGCAATATCCTCCAGTAGCAACCATGCTTCCAATGTTGAATTTTCACCCCCCACACCCCACCCCCCACACCCTCCCCCGCCTAGCGATACGTGCTAGGGTACTCTCTCATGATGCGGGGAGCAACAGCGAGGTGACTTTGCCCAACTGCAGGCTAAGGTAAGGTTGGCTAGGCTGAGCTATGATGCTTGACAGTTTAATAAGTTACTTTCCTTTTTAAAATATATTATTTTTATTGATTTTAGAGAGGAGAGAGATAGAAACATCGATGAGAGCGAATCATTGATGGGCTGCCTCCTGCGTGCTCCCTACTGGGGATGGAGTCTGCAACCCCGGCTTGTGCCCTGACTGGGCATTGAGCCCTGACACCCTGGTTCACAGGGCGATGCTCAACCACTGAGCCATGCCCAGCCAGGCTGGTGGTCTAAGTCTCTTAAATGCATTTTGGACTTAGGATACCTTGAATTTTATCGGATGTAACCCCACTGTAAGTCCAGTAGTATTGGGGCAAGAAACATCTTGCTTGCTGCTTTAGTTTCCAAAACAGCGAGGTAACCCGCCCCAGAGCCCCTCGTCTCACTGGGACAGCTCTGTCCCCACGTTTCTCACGCCGCCTGCCTCAGCTCCTGCCTGCGTCCCCGGGGAAGGCTGCAGCCTCTAGCCCGCTCCCGGGCGCTGGCTCCTGGGGCGGAGGAACCAGCTCGGGACAAAGGTACCGCCCCCCGAGCCACCTCCACGGTGTGTGACCAGGGCAGTCACACAGGCCCTGTTTGGTTTAACGCTCTGCTCTCGGCCTATGGGACTTCTCGGTGGTGTGGACCAGGCACCCAGGTTTTCACTGTGCACTGGGCTCTGCAGGTCGGGCAGCCAGTCCTGCTGCCACGCTCAGAGCGCCCTCTCCTGGCTGCTCCTGGGCTGAACTGCAGGCTGAGGACAGTGGGGAGTGGGGGCTGAGGTGCTGGTCTCAGCGCTCACCCCCCTGGGCTGCAGTTCCTTCCAGCCGCTTCCCTGAGATTGGTGGCAACCCCCACCAAATTGAACCCATCAGGGGACAAAATCTGGCCTGAGCCCATGTGCGGCCACCCGTGGGCGTCTCTTAGTGTGAACGCCCGCCCGTGTGTTTTGCTGCAGAAACAGTAACGTTTGCTGAGGGACCTGCTGGAGGTGTCTACCCCCCCACCCCCCAACACAGCTTCTGAGACATCCGCCCAAAGTTTCAGATCCGTCTCCCCTCATTCAGTCCTCACCCTCGCTGGGGGGAAGGTGCATTTTTACACCCATTTTACAGATGAGGAAACTAAGGCACAGAGAGGTTAAGAAGCTTGCTGGGCCGAAACTGGTTTGGCTCAGTGGTAGAGCATTGGCCTTCGGACTGAAGGGTCCCAGGTTCGATTCCAGTCAAGGGCATGTACCGTGGTTGCGGGCACATCCCCAGTAGGGGGTGTGCAAGAGGCAGCTGGTCAATGTTTCTCTCTCATCGACGTTTCTAGCTCTCTATCTCTCTCCCTTCCTTTCTGTAAAAAATCAATAAAATATATTAAAAAAAAAAAAAAGAAGAAGAAGAAGAAGAAGAAGAAGAAGAAGAAGCAGCTTGCTGGGCCCTAACTGGTTTGGCTCAGTGGATAGAGCATCGGCCTGCGGAGTGAAGGGTCCCGGGTTCGATTCCGGTCAAGGGCATGTACCTTGGTTGCTGGCACATCCCCAGTAGGAGGCATGCAAGAGGCAGCTGAATGATGTTTCTAGCTCTCTACCCCTCTCCCTTCCTCTCTGTAAAAAATCAAATAAATATATTTTTTTTAAAAAATCAAAGATGAGAGAGCTGCCTCCTGCATGCCCCACAACCCAGCCATGTGCCCTTCACGAGAATCAAACCTGGGACCTTTCAGTCTGCAGGCCGACACTCTATCCACTGAGCCAAGCCGGTTTCTGCTCATCTTTGATATTTCTATCCCTCCCTTCTCCCTTCCTCTCTGAAATCAGCCCTGCAACCCGAGCATGTGCCTTTGACTGGAATCGAACCCAGGACCCTGAGTCAAACTGGGTAGGGATTAAAATAATAAATTATATATGTATATATAATTTTTAAATCCGAAGTCCCTGTCCTGGCTCCCACGGGCCGGCCCTCCCCGGAACCAGAAGCGCGGACTGCTTGGCTCTGAACAGAGGTCCGGCTCCCTGTTGGGTGGGGCCCTGCGGTGCCACAGCCACTGCCAAGGCCCTGGAGGCCTCAGCGGCACACACCTGCGCCTCCTCCCAGGCCCCAGCTTTCCTCCGCTGAGGTGACATAAACTGTATTTTTCTAGTCAAAACCACTCAGTGGGGAAGAGAGTTGACAGCAGCATTTGCATGACAATTTCGCGGCTGGAGCACCGGGGCCTGGCTGGAATCTGGCCCTGGGGGAGGCTGGCTTTGAGCTCTGTCCTCCTCGGGGTCCCCACTTTCGGCTGCTGGAGCCACGGAGGCCCGAAGCAGCCCGGTCACCCCGTGCCCACCTCAGAAGCAGCTCCCGGCCTCGGGTTTCCCAGCGGCCGCTCTGAGCCCTCCGAGAGCGCCCGGCTTTAGGAAAGCCACTGACCTGGCCGCGCAGTTAGCCGGCAGCTGGCAGAAGGTTCCAGAGGGAGGAGGGGCTGGCGTGGGGGCACGGCCCGCCTCGCCTCGGGGTGAGGGGCCTGGCCCACAGCACCGCATGGAGGGGCTGAGCCGCCGGCAGTTCCAGGGGGCGAGTGAGTGCAGCGGGGACCCCAGGCCCGGGGAATCCATCTGGCCCCGCCCGGCCCATCCTACCTGCCTGGGGCCCTCCTCGGCTCCAGCTTCGGGCCCCTGGGGCGCAGCTCCCGGTCCCCGTGGCCGGGCTGGGCGGGTGGCGGCTGGCAGGGTCCCTGCGGGGAGAGGGAGGCCGGGCTGGTGAGGGGATGGGGCAGGGGGGCGGTGGTGGTGTTGGGTTCTGCAGCTCAGCCCTGAGCTCCCGCCCAGAACCCCCGCGAGCCGGGGCCTGACAACAGCCACTCAGCACGCACTCCCGAGGGCCGCCGGCTGCCACGCTGCTGCCGGGAGACCGGTGAGAGGACGCTCTCTTCCCCGGCGCAGGTTTGACCCCATCAGTCAGGGGAGAAGGGCTGGTGCTTGCTAAACAGCAGGGTGGGGTGGTGAGGGGCGAGGGGGTGAGGGGCCAGGGGGGAAGGAGCCTGAGGCCCAGATGGACCTCACGCTGCCCCCAGGCCAGAGTCCTCGGCTCTGTGTCTGGTGGGAGCACAACCAGACTCTGTTCCTTAGGGGCTGGGGGTGCGCTCCAGCTCCCAGAGGGGCAGGGGCTGGCCATCCGGGTCCCCAGTGGGCAGGGGTGCCTTCCGGGCTCCTCAGAAGGGGTAGGGGCTGGCCATCCGGGTCCCCAATGGGCAGGGGGACTCACGGTCTGGTTGCCCAAGGTGCTCAGGGCCAGCGAGTGGCCTGACGGGGAGGGCAGGGGAGGAGAGCCGGGAGGGGTGTGGGGTTAGGCCCTCCACGCATTGACTCCGGGCAGATGCCAAATGTCGGCCGCCCGAGCGCAAAATGGCGCCAGGCTCCTCTGAAGGGGCGGAGGGCGGTGCCCGTCACGGGGGAGAGGGGGGCAGTCTCTGCACGCGGCGACAGCACTGGGGACATTGGCGACTGTGAGATCAGGCTGAGAGAGGCTGGAACCCCAGTTCCCCCCAGGTCTCAAGTCAGAGCCAGGGCGCTGGGCAGGGAGGCCCAGAAAGGTCCCAGCACCCCGACCTGAGTGAGCCTCACTAGGGGCTGCGGTCCTGGGGGCGGGGGCATTCCAGTGCCAAGTCCTTCCCGGCTCTGCCATCCTGAGGCCTGGACTTCTGGCCCCTTAGACAACCCGGCCCTGCCCTGCGGCTCTCCCTCCTCCATCAACACACACCACCCCAACATCTGTCCCCCCATCTGCTCTGGGGACTTCAGGAGCAGTGTTGAACGTGGGGGGTCAGACGCCTGTGCCCTGAGGCCTAAGGCAGCCGCCTGCAGGCTGAGCTGATGGGATCTGCTCAGACCCCAAGGAGTCCTGGGGGAAGCCACCATCTGCCTTCCCTGCCCCACAGGCTCCGCACCCGCTCCCCGGCCCCCCACCCCTGTCTGTCCTCCCCTCAGCACGGTTCTCTGGGCTTTGCACCCAGGGGGGAAAGGGTTAAGGGCCGTGGAGGCTGGGAGGCCCAGTGGTTTGGCCATAATCCCCTCCGTGCCCGGGGTGTGGAGAACAAGGTTAGGGCTCCACGTGGGAAAGGGGCTCACTCTGATCCCTGCGGGCCGGGGCCTGGCCTCCAGCTTCTGATCGCCCGCCCGCCCGCACCTTCCCTCCGCCCCTTCCCGCCGCCAGGCCTGGCCGGCCGCTGAGCTGTCTGTGCTCTGGATCCCAGACGCCGCAGCCGCAGCCCGTCTGCCTGTCTGCCCCAGCCCTAGCGCCCTGGGCCCTGCCCGCCTCCCCGTGGACGCTGGGTGCTGGGCTGCCCGCCCGGGCCTCCCCGCCTCCCTTCGGCCCGTCCCCAGGGCTTGCTCTCCCCTCCTGTCTCTCTGTGGCTGTGCCTCTGGCCCTTTGTCTGAGAGCTCCATCCATTTCTAAACACCCCTCCCCTGCTAAGCTCTGACCCACGACCCTGATCTGTTGCCCTACCTCAGGCTCGCCACCTGCCCGCCCCCCGCCCTCTCCCCAGGGCCCCTGCCCCCGACACTGAAAGATCTCTCTGGGGTGTTAAGCTACGGATTAGTTCAGGCAAAATTCTCGATTTTGCTTGCGTTCTTTCCCCTTTGGGTTGTGTAAACAGTAATTCTCCCCAGATGGAACTATTTTCCTCGCTTCAGGCAGCCGGGAGGGGGCCGGGGCAGGGCGGGATGGAATGCTGGGGTCTCAGGGGTCTGGTGGAGGGGGGCTCTCAGCCTGGCCCCTCCTGTCCTTCCCAGGTGTGTGCCCTGCGGAGACCATGTCCGTGACCTTCGCCCTCTTGCTCCTCCTGAGCCAGGCCACCTCAGACCCATGCTACCACCCGGGGGGCCGCCCCCGCTTCTGCCTCCCACCCGTCACCCAGCTGGCCGGCGCGGCGGCCTCCTGCCCCCAGGCCTGCGCCCTGGCCGCGGGGGCCGAGGCGGGCGGCAGGGCCCCCTGCAATGGCAGCCTGACCCTGGCCCTGGGCGGCTCCTTCCTCCTGGCGTCCGTCAGCCTGCGCTTCTGCACCCCGGGCCCCCCGGCCCTGGTCCTGTCGGCCGCCTGGGCCGTGGGAGGCCCCTGGAGATCGCTGTGGCGCAGGCCCGCCTGGCCCGGCGCCCTGGGGGGCCCCGAAAAAGTGACCTTCCGTGCCCCGCCGGGCTCGAAGGCCAGCGTGGTGGCCAGTCACCTCCGCGTGGAGCTCGGGGGCCGGGCGGGGCTGGCGGCGGCCGGAGTGAGAGGGCGCTGCCAGTGCCATGGCCACGCCGCCCGCTGTGCCGCCCGCGCCCGGCCCCCCCGCTGCCGCTGCCGCCACCACACCACCGGCCCGGGGTGCGAGAGCTGCCGCCCGTCCCACCGAGACTGGCCCTGGCGGCCGGCCACACCCTGGCACCCCCACCCTTGCCTACGTGAGTTCTGGGCCTGCTCTCCCCACCCTCATCCGCCACCGGGCCCGCGGTCCCTGGTCCCTGGGGGCACGGTGCTCTCCCACCCAGAGCTGCCTGCCCCTTGCTTCTCCCCTCGCTGTTCTCCAGCTGGGGAGAACAGCCTCCCCCCACAGCCTGCCAGGTGCCTGCCTGCCCATTAGGGGGCTCCTGCTCTCCCTCACACTCCATCACAATGAGAATGGCATGAATGACATCTTTCCAGCACCCATCCCCGGGCCTGGCCTGCTGCAGGGGCTCCGAGGACACCGACTGCCAGGTTATAGGAATGGGGCACGGGCCCTTCCCTGACTCATTCATTGTGCAGCCATGGCCAGGCAAGCACTGCCATCAGGCCCATCTTACAGACGAGGAGACGAGGCTAAGCGGGGAAGTCCCTCTTGCAAGGACACACAGCCAGTGAGTGGCTGGGCCAGAAGCTGGACCGGGGGTCCTGGCTTGTCCCTGCCGAGCTCCTGTCTGGCGAGGTCACACGCCGTGTCCTCGGGCAGCAGCCAGGACTCCCTGCCCGGCTCGCATTCCAGCTCCTCCGGTGTGACCCTCTTCTCTGCCTCTGTTTCCCCACCTGCAAAGCGGGGGCAGGAACGGTATTTCCTTTATGGGCGGCAGCGAAACCATGAGCTCATTAATATGCAGGAAGTCCCTTAGAGCAGGGGTGGGGAATGTCCGGCCCTCGGACCTCTAAGGCCTGGAAAATCATGTGGCCTGGCCCTGCCAAGGCCTTAGGGGTGAGTTAATTGTTAATTAAATGTTTGACCAACGACAGCAGGCTGATTTTTAAGTGGGTAATATCGTAGGGCCCTTGAATGATGTTATAAATATCCAAACAGCCCCTGGCAGAAAAGGGGTCCCCGCCCTGCCTGGAGTAAAGCCTCATGGGGTACCTGGCACACAGGAAGGGCTAGTGGGGTCTCTGCCAATGTTGCCATCCCCCAGATACGGAGGCGAGGCCCGGCCCGCATCCATCACTTGCCCTAAGTCTCGCTGCCAGCAGGGCCGCTCCCAGCATTCCCTGGGCAGGCCCAGGCCGGCCCCTCAGCCTGATGGCAGCTCTGAGTCTGGGACCCTCCCTCCCCGGCAGAAGCCCCTCCTCAGACAGCCCTCCTCAGCTGGCTGCCCTTGCTAGCTGGTCTGATGTGCTTGATACCAGACCCTGCGAGGTGACCCCACTCCACTGAGAGACACAGGCACAGAGGCACAAAGATACACACAAACACGCACCCCAGTTCCTGGACCCCCCTCCCTCTACCTCCCACGTTCTTTACCCTTTCACCCTCCATTTCTTCTTGCAATGACTCACTTACAGACCGTCCACTGTCCTCAGCTCCCCACTCTGTCCTCACCCTCACTGGGGCCCTCCTTGATCCTCTGCCCACACCACCTCAGGGCCTCTGTTCAGTTGATCCTTTCCCACCAGCCAGATCTGAGTGGGGGAGGGGAGACTGACATGGCCTGGGAAGAACCTGGGAGCAGGGGGGAGGCTGTCCCTCTGCGAATCACCGCCCCCCCCTACACACACACACACACACACACACACACACACAAAACCAGGCTGAGCTGGGCACCTCCCTCTGAACCTGAGTAGGAGACCACCTGCTGGGATGGAGAAGGGTGGAGACAGGGTGAGACTAACCCCTGTGCGGAAGCTCCAGGCTTCCCGGAACTGGTGGCCTGAACCTCTTCCCCACCTGAGCTCTCCAGAGGGGAGTGAGGGGATGTGATCACCCTCCCGCCAGAAAGAACCCAAAGGCCAGCACTAATTCCCCGATGGCTCATTGAGATCCCCACGGAACAGGGCGGAAGCCAAGGTTCTGAGAGGCCGGGCCATTTTCCCAAGAACACACGATACCCCGGCTCCTTATGACCTTCCCACTGTTCCTCTGGCTCTCGGGACCTGCCAGCCCAGCCTCTCCACCTCGTGGCGTCCACAGCCCCTTCCATCTCTGCGAGGAGTGGTCCACGGACACCCCCCCTCCCTGCCATATCAGCATCTCACTTTGGGGTGCCTGCTAGAGGTACAGATCTCGGGGCCCAGCAGCCCTGCGGGTGGAATCTGTGTTGTTCTTTTTCAAAGTTTCGCCCGGGGAATTCTTGTAAACAGTAAGATCTGAGAGCTACCGCCTTAAGACACCAGATCAGGGCTCCCAGGACAAGGCTCACAGCCCTCACCGAACCCAAAGGCCTGGGTTCCAATCCTGCCCTTGACCGACTCTCAGCTGAGGTACCTTGGGCAGGTGCCTTCACCTCTCTGTGCCTCAATTTCCACATCTGTAAAATGGGGGTGAGGATGGTGCCAGCCTCACAGAGCTGCTGTGAGAATGCTGCACACTGGGCACGCAGCACCGGGCACCTGGCCGCGGAAGCTTTAACGGCAGGTGCATGCGGTGTGTCTGGCCCTGCGTTAAGCGCTTTCTATCTATTAGGTTTCGTTGAAACCGCATGATGCAGATATTGTAAGTGTCATTTCACGGCAAAGGAAGCTGAGCTACGAAAAGAAGTAGCCACATGCCCAGGGAACGGCGTGGGACACGGACACGTAGGGTCTGACTCCGTAGCCCACGCCCTGGTTTCACACCATCGGGTTCATCAGTCCCCGTGGGCTTATCCGGCCCCCGTGCCCCCATTTGAAAGACGAGAATAAAGAGGTTCTGAGACCCAGGCTTAACCCGGTACCCTCTGGCAGTCTCTCTTACGTTGTATCCCCCGTCCATTTCCCGGGGGGCAGCGGGAGAAAACGGGACAGGGAACAGAAAGCCGGGGTCTGATGGGCGCCGTCTCGCTCCCAGCCTGTTCCTGCAACCAGCACGCCCGCCGCTGCAGGTTCAACGCGGAGCTGTTCCGGCTGTCGGGGGGCCGCAGCGGCGGCGTCTGCGAGCGGTGCCGCCACCACACAGCAGGGCGGCACTGCCACTACTGCCAGCCCGGGTTCTGGAGGGACCCCGGCCAGCCCATCACCAGCCGCAAGGCCTGCAGGGGTGAGTGCGGACCCAAGTCCCGCCGAGGCGGGAGGGGCTGGGGATCGGAGAGGGAGGCTCTAGGGCCCAGACAGCCCCCCCATCCCAGATCCTCTCTTCCTCCAGCCTGCCAGTGCCACCCTATCGGGGCGACAGGGGGCACCTGCAACCAGACCAGCGGGCAGTGCTCCTGCAAGATAGGGGTCACCGGCCTGACCTGCAGCCGCTGCGGCCCTGGCTACCAGCAGAGCCGCTCCCCCAGGATGCCCTGCCAGCGTGCGTCCTGCGGGGCCCCCGTCCTGCGTGGGGTCGGGATGAGACACCCCGGATGTCCGGTGGACCAGTATGACGAGGGCTGGGTCCCGGGATGGGAGCGAGAGGCAGGAGGCCGGGCGCTGGCTTCTGGGGGAAGTGAGGACTGAAAAATTCCAGTCTCCTCGGTCAGTCTCAGTCTCAGAAAGGAAAAGGCTGGGGGCCTGGACGCTTCCATCGGAGGGAGGCGGGACTGGGGGGTGCAGATTCCTGGGTCTGAAGGGAGAGGGGGCCGGGACTGGACTGAGGGCTGGAGAGAGGGCAAAGGGTGCTTGCCCTCTTACGCCTGAAGAGAACAGATGGACAGCTGGGCTCCTGGGGGGTAGTGGGGGGAGAAGGCGGGAAGGAACGAAGGTTAATTTTCTCCTCCCGTCTCTCATAGGAATCCCAGAAGCAACAACCACCCTGGCGACCACCTCTAGTGCTTACAGCTCCGGTAAGACAGGCCGGCGTGGAGATCCCCACCGGCGAGAGGCTCTGGGGGTGGGCTGGTTGGGCTCCCCAGTGGGGATACGGGGGTGGCCCATGGAGCTCCCTCCCAGGCTCTGAGCACCCCAGCTGCCCATCAAGACGGAGTGTGGGGGCTGGGCAGGGACAGAACACTGTGGTCCCGGCCTCAGGAGCCCCCTGCAGACAGCCTGACCCTCCCCAGACCCTCAGTGCCACAACTACTGCAATGTCTCGGACACCAGGGTACACATGAGCCTTCGGAGGTACTGCCAGCAGGACTACGGTGAGTGATGGCGGGGAAAGGGCCCGCAGCCGCAGAGGTGCCCGGAGGCCATGCCAGACCCCTCCCTGGCCTTTTACTCCTCCTCAATGGGAAGGGTGCCCTTCCTGCTATGGGACCTCATGCGACCAAAGACAAGTGGGGGTTAGGGGCATTGGGAGGGAGTGTCCCCTCCCCCACTACGCCTCCTCTTTCCCTCTGTGCCTGGCCTTGTCGAGGTTCACGATCTCCGTCAGCCTGCGTGTCGGAGAGAGGGAGGGGCCTCCTCCCGGGCGGGAGGAGAAAGGGGACCTGGTTGAATGGACCGGGCCCTTGTCTTGTCTTGCCCACCTCCGACCCTCTCCGCCTCGCTTCAGGGTCCCCTGTCTGAGCCTCAGCCCCACTCCCACAGAGACGCACCCCCTTCCAGATGTGATCCCGGAAGCCCACCCTCAGGTCCCAGCCCTTCCCCATCAGAAGTGACCCACGGGACCCCGGAGGCTCCCCGGCACCCTGGGCCTGACCTCTCGCCTCCCACTCAGTCCTCCACGCGCAGGTGCTGGCGGCGGAGGCGGCGGGCCAGGCCTGGCGGCGGCTGGCCCTGCACGTGCTGGCCGTGTACAGGCAGCGGGCGCGGCCCGTGCGCCGCGGCGGCCAGGAGGCCTGGGTGCCCGGCGCCGACCTGGCCTGCGGCTGCCTCCGCCTGCAGCCCGGCTCCCACTACCTGGTGCTGGGCAGCGCGGCGGGCCAACCCGACCCCGCGCGCCTCGTCCTCGACCGCCACGGCCTCGCACTTCCCTGGAGGCCGCGCTGGGCCGGGCCGCTGCGGCGGCTGCAGCGGGAGGAGCGAGCAGGCGGCTGCCGCGCCCTGGAGCCTCCGACCCCGGCCTAGCGCCGGAGCCCGGAGCCCAGCGGCCTCGAAAGCCAACCCACGTGCCAGGAGGAGCCACCAGCAGAGCATTTTACCTCGACGGCGCGCGTCGCTGAGCCAATCAGATCTCGCGGTGACTCTGACGTCACTGGCCTGCGCCAGCACCGTGCGGGCAGGGAGGCCTCTGAACCGAAGGCAGCTGCAAACTGCAAACGGGACCTTGGGTTCTCTGGCTGCACATCCGGCCCGTGTCCTGTGAAACCAGTCTCTTCAATAAAGTCTTAAGTCGTGAGGGGGTTTGGCTACAGACCCCTGATCTGTGCCGGGAGGGTTTCTGAGGGGCGAATGAAGAAGGCCTCGAGTAAATCGGAGGAGTCCGAAGATGGCTACTACTCCCTGAGAAAATGGCCAATCCAATGAAAGAGGTGAGGTGACGTCACTAAGCGCTAGGCAGATTGTGTTGCCCAATGATTGGGTGAAAGCCAGGGGCTGCGGACAGTGGCTGGAAAAGGCGGGAATGTGTCTTTTCAGGATGGCAGTGCCAGATTTCCAGAAAGTTCCAGATTTAGGAAACTTTCCATTCTAAGAAGGATCTCAGGGTGGTTTCTGAGAAGGAAATAAAAAGACTTTGGAATAAATATCCGACAGTGGTTCTGAGTGGGGTCCACCTAGTCTGGAAGCATAGCCTAAGCCCTTTCCCGAGAGAATAGCCAATTGCAAGCCACAGAGTAGTATGACATCACTTGGTGCTAGGCAGAATTCCATCCTACACAACAACCGGGTACCTATAGGCCAGAGGGATGGAGTTAAAAAGGCTGGACACAGTAAATACGATGGAATGGAAAGATGTCATGTCCTAGGATTTTTTTGCCACCCTGACTTCTGCCCCCTGGACTTAAAATCAACAACGCAATTTCAGTTTGGGTGACCTTTGCAGGGAAGTCACTAAGAGAGGGCTTTGAAGAAGTCTCAGCAGAAGGGAGATGACTTGAAGACCATTTGGGCTTAGGGAACAACCCTGTTCCTTCCTTGAGAGAAAGTGGCCTCTCAGCCAATGGGGAGCTAGGGTGGATCATAGGGTTATAGAGAGATTGGGTTCTTCAGCAATAAATGTTCAGGGTAGCCCTAGCCGGCTTGGCTCAGTGGATAGAGTGTCAGCCTGAAGAGTCCCAGGTTCGATTCCGGCCAAGGACACATGCCTCTGTTGTGGGCTCGATCCCCAGTAGGGGGCGTGCAGGAGGCAGCCGATCAATGATTCTCATCATTGATGTTTCTATCTTTCTTGCCTTCTCCCTTTCTGTCTGAAACCAATACATATATTTTTTAAAATGTTCAGGGTAGCCGAAACCGGTTTAACTCAGTGGATAGAGCATCGATTGAAAGGTCCCAGGTTTGATTCCAGTCAAGGGCATATACCTTGGTTACAGGCACATCCCTGGTGGGGGTGTGCAGGAGGCAGCTGGTCGATGTTTCTCTCTCATCGATGTTTTTAGCTCTCTATTCCTCTCCCTTCCTCTCTGTAAAAAATTCAATAAAATATATATATTTTAAAAACGTTCAGGGTAGCCGAAACCAGTTTGGCTCAGTGGATAGAGCTTCGGCCTGAGGACTGAAAGGTCCCAGGTTCGATTCCAGTCAAGGGCATGTACCTTGGTTGCGGGCATATCCCCAATAAGGGGTGTGCAAGTGGCAGCTGATTGATGATTCTCTCTCATTGATGTTTCTAACACTCTATCCCTTTCTCTTCCTCTCTGTAAAAAATCAATAAAAATATATTTTAAAAAAATGTTCAGGGTATGCTCCTGATGAGACTGAAAAGGACAGGACACAGCTTGCAGGATATTCAATAATATCCTATACTTGAGGGAGCTTGCGTCTGGCCTCCAGCTGGATCGATGTGGGGGCATTCCTGAAGCAGGAGTTAGGAGCCTGGCAGTTCCTAAGAACAGTTCTGTGTTCCAGAAAAAAAAACGCTATATTCCTTATCTCTGTCCTTTTCATCCTCTCTTGAAACCAGTTCAATTGGGCATTCACTCCACCACTCCACCCTCATGTGCAGTCCGTCAGCAAATCCTGTAATACTGTCTAATAAATATGCTCAGATTCAACCATTTTTACCATCTTCACTGCTACCACCTTGGTCCAAGTTACCAACTACCACTGCTCACCTGGATTATTACTATGGTTTCCACTCTGGTCTCCCTGTGCCTTTTTCACACAGAAGCCAGAGTGATGGCTTTAAAATCCGGCCTGCAGACGGAAAGATTCCGGGTTCGATTCTGATCAAGGGCACATGCCTAGGTTGGGGGCTCAATCCCCAGTAGAGGGCATGCAGGAGGCAGCCGATCAATGATTCTCTCTCATCATTGATGTTTCTATCTCTCCCACTCATTCCTCTCTGAAATAAAAATATACATATTTTTTAAAATCCAAATCAGATCATGCCACTATTATGCTCAAAACTCTTGACTGGCTTCCCATCTCTTTCTAAATAAAATCCAGAATTCTTGCCCTACAAGGCCCTCATGGTCTATTCCCACCACATAACTGACCTTACCTCTTACATTTCCCTTCATTTCCACCCCATAGCTACACTGGCCTCCTTCCTGTTGTTTTAAAAAATTGAGCACATTCTTGCCCTATTTGATTGATGATTCTCTCTCGTCGATGTTTCTGGTTTGATTCTGGTCAAGGGCATGTACCTTGGTTGTGGGTACATTCCCATGGGGGGGTGGTGCAGGAGGCAGCTGATTGATGTTTCTCTCTCATCGATGTTTCTAACAATCCCCCTTCCTCTCTGTAAAAAATCAATAATGTATATTAAAAAATAAAATAGTATATATATGTTATTGATTTTTTTTACAAGAGAAAGGGAGAGGGATAGTTAGAAACATAGATGAGAGAGAAACATGGATCAGCTGCCTCCTGCATGCCCCCCCCCATGGGGATGTACCCACAACCAAGGTACATGCCCTTGACCGGAATCGAACCCGGGATCCTTCAATCTGCAGGCCGGACGCTCTATCCACTGAGCCAAATCAGCCAGGGCTAAAATATATATTTTTTAAATTAAATAAAATGAACTAAAATTTAAAATTCAGTTCCTCCATCGTATTCGCCACATTCCAAGTGGCTGGTGCTCAGCGGGCTGGTCAGAGCGATGCAGGCCATTTCCTTCGCCACAGGGAGGCCTGTGGGTGGCCCAGCTCCGAGCCCATTCTCACGAAGATCACAGCTTCTGGAGCCAGCATGCCCGGGTTCAAATCCTCCCATTTCTCAGTTTGCTCATCTCTAAAATGGGGATGAGGATGATAACGATAGGGAGTAACCCACGAGCATGCTGAGGGTTAAATGAATTCATATGTGTACATCATGGGCTTAGAGCAGTGCCTGGTACAGCATAAGAGCCATTTGAGTTTGTGGTTATTATTTATTTATTTTAAATATTTTTTTTATTGATTTTTTACATAGAGGAAGAGAGAGGGGCAGAGAGTTAGAAACATCGACGAGAGAGAATCATCTATCAGCTGCCTCCTACACACCCCCTACTGGGGATGTGCCCGCAACCAAGATACATGCCCTTGACCGGAATGGAACCTGGGACCCTTGAGTCCGCAGGCCGACGCTCTATCCACTGGGCCACACCAGTTTCGACTGTGGTTATTATTTTAACACACATCTCTCGCAGGAGAAGAGCGCTCAGGGGGCGAGAACACAGAGAAGAGGAGGAGGAAGGAGGTGGGAGAGGCCCAGAGGGGCTGTGGGAACCACCGGGGCCTGAGCAGCCCCGGCCTCCTGCTCCCACCCAGAGGCTGGGAAGGTGGGAGATGAAAGTGCGGAGCAGGCAAGACCCATATGTTCCTCACGACCCAAGCTTTGTTCCCAGCCCCCGAGACCAACAGGCATGAAATCCACATCTGGGACCCACTTCCGGCCCGGCCGTTCCCTCGGGCACCGAGCCCAGCCTGTCTGCACTGTAACGGAGGTGGCACAGGTGGCCGCCCGGGCTCCGAGGAGGCCCCTGGCCACCTCAGCACCGCAGTGGCTTCCTGCGAGAGCAGACTCCGGGGCGCAGCCAGGCCTGAGAGTCCTTGCCGGGGGAGAACCGGACAGAGCAGTGAGAGGCAACCATTTCTGCAGAGGTCCCGAGGCCAAAGGGCCTGGGTGGCAAAGAGAAGAGATTCGGCTGGGAGCCGGGGGTGTCCCGATCAGGGAGGGGGGCCTCTAGGGCCAGGCTGGGGGCCTGGGCTTTTTCTCGGGGGCACTGGGGAGCCATGGGAAGTCTCTGAGCAGGGGAGGGGCAGTCAGCTGTGTGAGAAAGGGGTATGGACAGTCACTGACCTGGATCAGCTCACTGAAGAGCCCAGGGGAGGCCGTGAACCCACCTCGGAGGCAGGCCCTGAGGGCAGGAGGAGGACTTGGTCATGCCCAGAGAGGCTTAGGGGTGGAAACTTTGTCCAAGGTGCTGGGAGCTGTGGGGCAGCTGTGACTAGGGAGAGGCAGCTCAACTCTAGATGTATCAAGACCATGCTGGCCCTAACCGGTTTGGCTCAGTGGATGGAGCATCGGCCCGCGGACTCAAGGATCCCAGGTTCGATTCTGGTCAAGGGCATGTACCTTGGTTGCAGGCACATGCCCAGTAGGCTGTGAACAGGAGGCAGCTGATTGGTGTTTCTCTCTCATCAATGTTTCTGACTATCCCTCTCTCTTCCTCTCTGTAAAAAATCAATAAAATATATATATAATATATATATATTATTATATATATTTTATATATATAATATTACATATCATATATATTATATATAATATTGTATATATTTTATATATTATATATTGTATATATAATATATAAATATACATATAAAAAATATATATATAATATATATATATAACATATATATTTATTTTTTAAAAAGACCACTCTGGTCTGTGGAGGGAGCCTGGAGGGGGAGGGAGCCCCAAGGGGGGTGGAGCCCGAAGGGGGGAGGGGTTCTGGAGGCGGAGGGAGCCTGCAGGGGAAGGGAATTGTAGGTAGACCCTGTTTTTCCTGCCCTGTCAGTTCACCTCCCTCTCCTCTCTGATTCCTTCCTTGTCTCTGCCTTTGAGAAATTCCATGTTTTTCTTATTGTCTCCCACCCCTGGGGTCAGCTGCTGAAAACAGTGACCACGAATGGTGTTGCTTAAAATGACATTTATTCTCTCCCAGTTCCAGAGGCCAGAAGTCCAGAGCCCGGGAGTTGGCAGGGCCACAGCCCATCCAAAGGCCGTATGGGCCTCCGCGCACCTTCCAGCTTCTGGTGACTCCTGGCGTCCCTTGGCTTGTGGCCCCATCACTCCACCTGTCTTCACATCCCTGTCTCTGTCTCCAGTGCCCTCTGCCTTTCTCCTGTGAGGACCCCTGTGACTGCATTTAGAGTCACCTGGATAATGGAGGATGCTCTCATCTCAAGGACATGCACTTAATCACATCTGCAAAGACCCTCTGCCAAATAAGGCCCACGCGCAGATCACAGGTGGACACGCCTTTCTGGGGGAGGGACTGTGCCCATTCACCCACCACATCCCGGGCCGGGCACTGCCCTCTCTGAGCCTGTGTCCTGTCTGGATAACGGGGCTAATACCAGCCCCCCCTCGCAGGGCAGTGTAAGGGTTGCCCTGGGATCTGGGAAGCTCTGCCATTTTTTCTGCTGGAGAAATATCTCCTCAGAGCCGGGTGCTTCTGTGGGTCTTTCTCTGCCCCTTTCCCCCCGCTTCTCCGCACCTATGTCTCCATCGCATTCTCTCCATCCGTCTTTCCTGGTTTTCTCCCCTGCTCCGACACTTCCTAAGTGTCATGGGGCAGGTCACCCCTGACTTGGTTTCCTCATCTGTAAAATGGGACAACAGCCTCTGCTTCCTAGGGCAGCTGGGAGGGCTACCCGAGTGGCTCATAGCGATGCTCAGCATTTTGTTTTGTTTTTTAATATATATATTTTAAATATATTTTATTGATTTTTTTTACAGAAAGGAAGAGAGAGGGATAGAGAGTTAGAAACCTCTATGAGAGAGAATCATCTATCAGCTGCCTCTTGCATACCCCCTACTGGGAATGTGCCCGCAACCAAGGTACATGCCCTTGACCAGGATCGAACCTGGGACCCTTCAGTCTGCAGGCCGATGCTCTATCCACTGAGCCAAACTGGTTTCGGCCTGATGCCCAGCGTTGTGCCTGGGATGCAGTAGGTGCTCGCTGTTGTTATTAAAGTTATTATCATGACCATTGTTTCCTTGTCTCCCCTCTTTTCCCGTCTCCACAGCGCCCTCTGTCTCTTGGACACATTTCTGCATTTCTGAGTACCTGTCTCACCAAACTCCAGGCCTTGAAAGGTCTGTCCCTGCCCAGGCTCTGTCTCTCTTCCGTCCCCACCTGTGATGGTCTCTAAAAAAGCCCACACACAGTTGTTGGAAGGCGGGGGCTGCCGCCTCCCATTAGACTCCGCGCCTCTGAGCTAGGCCGCGCGCCCTTCCTCCGGCGCCAGGAAAGCGTTGCCGACTTCTGGGCTGCAGCCCTGCAAGGAGGTGTATCCAGGCGGCTCGAGAACCACCCCGGGCAGCCTAGCGTCACCTTCGTCACCCACCCTGCACCATGTCCTGGATGTTCAAGAGAGATCCTGTTTGGAAGTACTTGCAGACTGTCCAGGATGGCGGAGTCCATGGAAATTTTCCACGCCTCTCATATCCAACTTTTTCCCCCCGTTTTGAGTTCCAAGATATTCCTCCAGATGACTTCCTAACTAGTGATGAAGAGTTAGATTCAGTTTTATTTGGAACTTTGAGAAGCCATGTAGTTGGACTACGTTATTACACCGGAGTAGTACCCCCATAATTCTGATGTTGGTATGCTTGAAGTTGTCCCAGAGGCTCCTTACACTATCTTCCTATTTTTGGATTCTTTTTACTTTTTGCATTTCTGGTTGTGTGTTTTTTGCTTCTTTGTATTTCAAATCTTTGATTTAATTCTTGGAATCCTCTAGTCTGCTGTTGGATCTCTGTGAATTATTCTTTATTTCAGTCAGTGTATGCTTAATTTCTAGTTGGTCCTTTTTCATATCCTTGAGGGTCTCACTAAATTTCTCAGAGGTTTCTAGAAGATTCTTTTATTTTTTTATTTGTATTTTTTAAAAATAAACTTTTATTGTTCATATTATTAAAAAAAAAAATAAAAAAAAAATAAATAAATAAATAAAAAAGCCCACACAGCCGAATCCGGTTTGGCTCAATGGATAGAGCGTCGGCTTGGGTACTGAGGGGTCCACGGGTTCGATTCCGGTCAAGGGCATGTACCTTGGTTGCGGGCATATCCGCAGTAGGGGGTGTGCAAGAGGCAGCTGATCGATGACTCTCTCTCATCAATGTTTTTAACTCTCTGTCTCTCCCCCTTCCTCTCTGTACAAAATCAATAAAATATATATAAAAAATAAATAAATAAATAAATAAATAAATAAATAAATAAAAAGCCCACACATTTTTAGGCTCTTTCCTTCCAGGGGAGGAGCCTACTCTCTCCCCTGAGTGTAGGCAGGACTCAGTGACTCATTCCCATGAAAGGATTGTGTGTGAGACTTTAAAAAAACACAAATAGCCAAAACCGGCTTGGCTCAGTGGATAGAGCATCAGCCTGCAGATTGAAGGATCCCAGGTGTGGTTCCGGTCAAGGGCATGTACCTTGGTTGTGGGCACATCCCCAGTGGGAGGAGGGGGGTGCAGCTGGTTGATGTTCCTCTCTCATTGATGTTTCTAGCTCTCTATCCCTCTCCCTTCCTCCTGTAAAAAAAAAAAATCAATAAAATATTTTTTAAAATAAAATAAAAAATAAAAACACACAGATATTTTTATTGATTTCAGAGAGGAAGGAAGAGGGAGGGAGAGGAGCATCAGTGATGAGAGAGGATCATTGATGGGCTGCCTCCTGCACGCCCTCTACTGGGCATGGAGCCTGCAACCCGGGCATGTGCCCTGATGGGGGCATCGAAACCTCGAACCGTGAGCTCCTAGTTCATAGGTGGATGCTCAACCACGGAGCCACGCCAACTGGGCTGTGTGTGATGTTGGAGATGAGGTCATACAAAACATCTCCCTCTCCCTCCCTCCACCCCCCACGGCTCCCCCTGGGGGAGCTGGAAGCCATGGTGTGAGGACACTCAAGCAGCCCTAGAAAGGCCGTGTGAGGAGGAGCTGAGGCCCGTGCCCAGGCCACGTGGTTGATCTTGGACGTGGACCTTCAGGCGCTGCAGCCCCAGCCCACGGCCTGACCGCACTCTCTGAGAGGCCTGGCGGGGACCACCCCCTAGCGGGCTCCGAGGCTCCCACCCTCAGGAACTGTCAGAGGATGGGTGGTTGGGTGGTTGCGTTAAGCCAGTCCATGTGGGGTGATTTGTTAGGTGACAATGGGTAATTCATATACCCTCTCTTCCTGGTGTTTTCTCGGTCTCTCTCCATTTTGGCTCTTTCTGGGTGTCTCCGCCTTCTCCTCCGTCTCTGGGTCCTTAACCCCCCATTTCCAGTCCTCCATCTCTGCATGCCTCCTTCTGCTCCCGGTTTGTGTTTCCAGCTCCCCCTCCCGCTGCCCCGGTGGGGATCTCTGTCTCTCTGCAGGAGGGTCTCTCCTTACAGATGTGCATGCGTGTGTCCGCCTCGCTCCTCCCGGCCTCTGGCCCCGCCAGTGTGCTTCTATTTCTCTGCCTCTCCTTAGTGCCTGCTGTGCCCGTCTCTCCATCTCTTCTGCTTCTGACCCTCCCCACCGCCTCCTGCCGGGCGGCTGGTGTCTCCATCCCCGCCCGCCCGGGGCTCCCTGCCTCTGTCCCCACCTGCATCTCTACGCCCGTCTCTGTGTGTCTGCATCTTTCCTTTGCCTCCACCCGTCTCCCTCCTTCTTCCCCCTCCTCCTGTGTCTCTGTCTCTGTCTCTCTCTATCTGTATTCCTCTCTCACTCAGGGTGTGCCTCTGTCTCTCGCCCTCCCCCTCCAGCCTGCCATCTCCCTCCGACCTGTCTCCCCGCATCCAGCTCGGGCTCCCCTTTCCTCCCAGCCTCCGCGTCCCCCACCTCCTTTCCCTCCCCTCCCTGGACCCGGGCCTCCCCGCCGCTCCTCCCCGCCCTCCCCGCCTCCTCTCCCTCTCCAGGTCTCTGCCGCCCCCTCCTGGCCAGCGGCCCGCACCGCACCCCAGGCTCCCAGGGGATCCCCGGCCGGTTCAGGCCGCCCCTGGCGGAGGCCGGCGGGGAGCGCCGGGCGGGGGCGCGGACCGGGCGCAGGCTCCAGCCGGTGTCTCCGCGGATGGGGGGTCCGATCCGCCGGGGCCGGGGCGCCGAGCACGCCGGCGGGGGGCCTCCCCAGCTCCACCTTAAGGGCCCCCTTCCCCCTCCCCTCCGCGGAGGACGGGGCTGCCGGCTCCGGCCCCAGGTGTCCGGGCCGCCCCCGCCCCGCGGCTCCCGCGACCCCTCGAGGCGCCCTCCCTGCCCCGTGGGCGTATCTCACACTCACACACACACACACACACACACACACACACACACACTCACACACACACCCCTACCTGCCCCAGGCGTGTTCGCTGCTGGGAGAGCACCCGCCCCCCAACAACCACAAAAAAAAAAAAAAAAAAAAAAAAAAAAAAAAAAAAAAAATTAAATAACCCGGAGAAAGGGCGGGGGAGGAGGGAGGAAGGGACCAGAGAGAAGAGAGAGACAGGGAAGCAGAAGAGGCAGGAGAGGAGGAGGGAGAGAGAGGAGCTTAAAGGGGGAGAGAGGAGGTGAGGAGGGAGAAGGGAAGCAGAGGCAGGAGCAGAGAGGGAGAGGAAGGAGGAGGAGGAGGAGGATGGGGACATGGAGTTAGGTGGCCTGGGGGAGCTTAATGCAAAGAGCCGAGAAGGGGTGTGGATTAGAGACCGAGAGGCAACCTCGGGGAGCAGCAGGAGGCAGCGAGCGGGGTAGAAGATCAGGAGGCAGAGGGAGGCTGGGGGGCTGGGGACGGAGAGGGAGGAGGAGAGACACCGAGGGGAGGAGAGGAGTGGGCTGGGGGGGGTCTCTGTCCCTGGCCGGCTGGGTGTTGGGGGTCCGGGACTCCCCGCGGGGAGAAGAGGAAGGCTGGAAGTCCTGGAGGGACAGGGTCCCCCGGAGCAGCGAGGGAAGCGCTGAGGGAGGGGCCGGGCGCTGGGAAGGGGTCGCCCGGAGGCCTCCCGGGCATGGGCGGTGCAGCCAGTCTGAGCGCCCCCCGCGCGCTGGTGCTCGGGGCTGCACTGGGGGCGGCAGGTAAGGCCCGGGGCCCGGGGTCCGGGGCAGGAGCCCCTGAGGGAGGAGCGGGGTGGGGGTGCCAAGGAGAGGGAGTTCAGGCTGCTCTCTCCCCAGCTCACATCGGACCGGCACCTGACCCGGAGGACTGGTGGAGCTACAAGGATAATCTCCAGGGAAACTTCGTGCCAGGTGCCGCCGGGGAGGGGACCCGGCAGCCCAGGCCCCGCGGCAGGCACCGCCTTCCTCGGACCCGGAACCCTCTCCTCCCCGGAGTCCCAGCCCCTCCCTCCCTCCCCCAGGAGCCCAGCCCAGCCTCTGAACCCCGGTGGCTCACGATGGGACATTATACATGCGCATTTCAAGTAGTGAGTGGGAGTGAGTGGAAGGGGAGTGTGTGGGGGTGGAAGTGTGTGTGTGTGTGTGTGTGTGTGTGTGTGTGTGTTTGCAGGGAAGAGGCAGGCAGGTCCTGGCTCCCGCTGGCAATCAGAGGTTCAGGGGCCCCCTGCCTTCCCTTGTCCAGCCCCCACTGGCAAGTCCTCCCTCTCCCCAGTACATTATATTACCCAGCTGTGCTGCAGGGGAGACAGAAAGAACTACAACTCCCATAGGCACTAGGGGCAGTCTGGCAATGGATGACTAGACTGGCAGCCCTAGAGCCTGCTGGGAGTTGTAGTTCCTTCTCCCAATGACTTCATTTAAGATAGATTTGATCAGGGAGAGGACTTGGAGGTTTTGGAGGGTCTTAAGAAACTCCTCCAAGATTCTTCTAGGAGCCAGGATTCTGGACCCCAGCTCCCTTCTCCCTCAGATCCAGGAGCCCAGACCACAGCCCTCTCAGCAGATGCCAATGTTGGGATCCAGTGCCTGGGTCTGACTCCCTTTCCTCTTTGCCCTGCCCCTGCCCCCAGGGCCTCCCTTCTGGGGCTTGGTGAACGCAGCCTGGAGCCTGTGTGCCGTGGGGAAGCGGCAGAGCCCCGTGGATGTGGAGCTGAAGAGGGTTCTTTATGACCCCTTCCTGCCCCCACTGAGGCTCAGCACTGGGGGAGAGAAGGTAAGGGGCCTGGTGGGAGGGGTTGCCAAGCCCACTGCGGTTGGTCTGAGCAGAGGCTGGGGTGGTACACTGCGGTGTGGGGGGGCCAGCCTTGGGGAAGAAGGGGTACACGCTGCCACCCTACAATGGGTCCCCTGTTCTCTCCTCCCCGCACGTGGCTCACTCATCTCCCCATCTCTGTGGAAGCAATGGTAAAAGCCAGGCATCGTCTTAAAAGCTTGTTAAACCCTCTCATCCTCACAGCAGCCCCACGAAACAGGTGCTAGTGTCCTTATTTTATGGCTGCAGAGATGAGGCACAGCGGTCCACTTGCCTGAGGCCACGCAGCTAGCGTACCAGCACTGGGATTCAGACCCAGGCAGTGTTGTCCCAGCATCTGTGCATGCTTCTCGCCCACCTGGCAACGCCATTTCTTAGGAGGGCCAGCACCATCCTTCACTCACCTGCCCCAGCTGAGAGCCTCAGAGCCATTTCCCACCCTGTTCTCTCCCTCATTCCCATGTCCAACATGTCCTTCCGGTCTCCCCGCTGAATATCATGCACTTCTTGTCGCCTTTGCTGCCCCCACCCGGGCCTTGCAGCTGGACTGGTGCCATGGCTTCCTTGCTGGCCTGTCTGTCTGTCTCCTGCAGTCCAATCCCCACCCCACAGCTAGAGAGATGTTTAAAAACACCAACCAGATCATACCTCCCCTGTTCAAAATCCTTCTGTCAGCATAAAAATAGCAAACACTTGCCTGGCACTGTACCAAGTGTGTGTGTGTGTGTGTAGGGAAAGAGGCAGGTGCTCACACATGTGTGCGCATGCACACATACACACACATACATATATATACTAGTACTGCCCACGAATCCGTGCACCAGTAGCTCTTTGCCCACTGCCCTGCCCTCCTGTAGCTCTGCGCTGCCTGCTTGCAGCTCGCTGCCCACCCTCTTGCTCATCCCTGATAGGGTCATTACACGGTAGGTGTTATGCTTCACGGCGGAATGACCATTTGCATATACATCTTTATTAAATATATTTAACAGTTCAAATAAAAATACAAAATGTCCCACCTAGCTCTCATCACCATTCTCTCCTTTCTTTGCTCATGACTCTAGTCCCATGGGCCTCTTCGCTGTCACTCAAATAGTCCGCCTCAGGGCCTTTGCACTTGTTGTTCCCTCTTCCTGGAATGCCCTTCTCCCTGTTCTTCCGAACTCCAATCCAGGCCGGATTCCCCATTATATTTTCCCAGCACGAGAACAGAATGTAATGAATCAAGCAGTTACTCATGTGAAACCAGTATGTATTGTCTGTCTCGGCCCAATCAGAACATAAGCTCCATGAGGCCCGGGATCTGTGTCTACTTGTTCATCGTTCTCTTTCCGGCATCCATGGCGCATAGTAGGAACTCAATAGATATTGAATTAGGTAAATTCCCCAACACTGAGCACCTACCATGCACCAGCACAGAGCCTGGAAAGTCATAGGTGCTCAAACTGTGCTGAAGGATGGAGGGATGGTTGGAAGCAGAAAACGTAGGCATGGAAACGGGAGGAAAGAGATCTCTGTGTCCGTCTCTCCCACAGCTCCGGGGAACCCTGTACAACACCGGGCGCCACGTGTCTTTCTTGCCTGCACCCCGGCCCGTGGTCAATGTGTCTGGGGGTCCCCTCCTTTACAGCCACCGGCTCAGTGAACTGCGACTGCTGTTTGGAGCACGTGATGGGGCAGGCTCTGAACACCAGATCAACCACCAGGGCTTCTCTGCTGAGGTGCTGGCCACTGACCTCTGACCCTTGATCCTTGCCCTGGGTCACCCTCACCCTCTTCTTGCCTCACCACATCCTCCATACAGAACTGCCCCCCCCCGAACCTGCACTAATCCTTAACCTGACTTGGGACCCCCCGAGCTGCCCCATTCTCTCCCCCTCCTGCTGGAGCAACCCCACTCCCCATGTTGCCCTCCCAGGTGCAGCTCATCCACTTCAACCAGGAACTTTATGGGAACCTCAGTGCTGCCTCCCGGGGCCCCAATGGCCTGGCCATTCTCAGCCTCTTTGTCAATGTGAGTCCAGGCAAGATCCGAAGGAGGGAGGGAGGGCGGGCGGGAGGGAGGGAGGAGGCGGGGCGGGGGGGGGGAGAGGCCCAGACTCCTGGGTATTGCAGGAGGAAGGGCTGTTGGGCTTGGACTTCTGGGTTCCTACCCCCCCTTCACCTCACCCCCCCCACACACAGGTGGCTGGCAGCTCAAACCCATTCCTCAGCCGCCTCCTTAACCGCGATACCATCACCCGAATCTCCTACAAGAGTAAGTCCGTGGTGCTTTGGTGGGGGTGTGCCCATGAGGGGGGCTCAAGTGTGGGGACCCCTTCCTCACGCTGGCGCAATATGCCCGCAGATGATGCCTACTTTCTTCAAGACCTGAGCCTGGAGCTCCTGTTCCCGGAATCCTTCGGCTTCATCACCTATCAGGGCTCTCTCAGCACCCCGCCCTGCTCCGAGACTGTCACCTGGATCCTCATTGACCGTGTCCTGAATATCACGTCCCTCCAGGTGACCCCCTATCTCCCCGCCTTTCCCAGGTTGACTGGAAATTCGAGGGGTCAGAGGGTCAGGTGGGGCCGGGGTGGAGCTGAGCAAGGCCCCTCAGATCGGCTCCCAGGGGCGGGGCTTCCCGTGTGACGTCACCAGCATCCTACATTCACTCCCCTCTCTCGGCAGATGCACTCCCTGAGACTCCTGAGCCAGAATCCTCCATCCCAGATCTTCCAGAGCCTCAGCGGGAACGGCCGGCCCCTGCAGCCCTTGGCCCATAGGGCCTTGAGGGGCAACAGGGACCCCCGGCACCCAGAGAGGCGCTGCCGAGGCCCCAACTACCGCTTGCATGGTATGGTCCAGTCTGCACCCCCCTCCACCACCGCGTCTTGGTCTAACCCGCCTCTGTGCGTCTCCCTCCGGTGTGTCAATATGATAAAGTCCTACCCGCCTCTGCTTCTGTATGGTCCGGCCTCCTGAGTTCTCACTCGCTCTGTCTCCCTCCCCCCTCTGTGTCAGCGTGCTACAGTCCACCTCTAAGGCCCCCCTCCCTGCCACAGGCCATTGCTGGTCCATGGTTTGTCTTTCCTCTTCGCTGCTTGTAACGTGCACCTTGGTACAGAACCCGACACCCCCGGCTTCTCTGTGGCACGATCACCTGTTGGTCTGTGGTTCCTCTCCCAAAGTGTTGGGACCCGGATCCATTTCCTGTTTCCTTGTGGTATCAACCCCTGTGCTGTCCCATAATCCCCCATTTACTGAGAATCAATATGGTTCAACCCCCTTTCCCTCCCTACTTCCTCCTCTCTCTCCCTTCAGCCCTGAGATCTAAACGGCCACCTCTCTGGCTTCTCAACAACGTGGTACAGTCCAGGCTCTCCCCCCCACCCCCACCCCGCTCCCTTCAGGAAGACTTTCTGGTAGTTCAGCCTGATGCTGAAACTGAATGTCCCCATTCCACCCTCCCGCTGCCTTCTACGGCTCAGCCTACTGCAGGGCCGTGTATACAAGCCTCTCAACCTGGTCCATTCCGGCCCCCCCTGCTCAGCCTCCCAGTGGTAGAGCCCTGCCGGCCCAGCCCGCCCCCTGTACGCCCCCCTGCACAGCCCGGGCTGCTGCGCCTCGACTAACGTCCTCGATCGCTGTCGTCTGTCTTACAGTGGATGGTGCCCCCCATGGTCGCTGAGACTCCCCACCGAGGATTGCGCCTGCCCTTCCCAGCCCTACCCAAGAGGGGAGGGGAGTCACCCCCAAAACAAAGCTATTAAAGGGACAGAACACTTCCTGTTTCTCAGTGGTCTGATTCGAGGCGCGCCCGGGCGTTGAAGAACAGCACCCTTCTTCTAGAAACCAACCTCCCGTCTTCCTAAAATCCCACCGTTCGGGTTCTGGCTTCCGAATTCCCAAAACAATCGTTGGGATAGGCGGCTCCATGGAGGGGCGCCTCTCCCACGCGCCCCCACCCCTTCCCCACTCGCCGGGTCAGGCAGCACGCGCAGAGCCATGTGCTTCCTCCTCCCGCCTGTCTCATTGGCTCGAACTGGGTCACGGTCCCGCCCCAGCGCCGTCTCCCATTGGCCAAATGTAGGTCAGGGTCCCGCCTCCCACGAGGAGGCTGGGCAACTTCGCGCACTGGGCCCCGCCCTGTGTCCCGGGCCTCGGCGGATCCGCGGGTCCCATTGGCTGAGCGTGCGGAGGGGTAGGGACGCGATTGGCCCGCACTTTCAGCCCGAGGGAGGCACGCGGCTGGGGTGCATGGCCCAAGAGACGGGCGGGGCTGGGGCTGGGCGTGCGCGGGCGGGGGCCGAGAGGAGGGGTGCTCGCTGTGGCGTCCGGTGTTTTGGTTTGGCTTTTTTTTTTTTTTTTCCGCGAAAGAAGTTTGCTTTGGCCACGCCTCAAGGCTGCCGCCTCCTCCGGCCCCCTCACCCGCCCCTCCGCGCTCACCTCTTGGTGCAGATTGCAAAGCGCCTTCCGTTGAGAGAGCTGCAGATTTTGCAAGAGCCAGGCTCGCCCACCTTGTAGAAGGAGCGCCCTGGGTCCCCGTCAGCCCTCGGTTGCAAAGAGCTGGCCGTCTGACCTGATCATCCCCTCACCCAGACTGCATGGTCTCCTGGGACCCTCTAGAGTTGCACGTTTCTGCAGCGAGGACTGCAAATCCCCGTCGCTCCTAGGATTCGCACTGTTCTGGATACTGGGATCTTGCAAGCTACGCTCGCCCGCCCCTGGGCAGTCGCTCGCCCGAACCGCAGGAGTGTGTGCCGCTGACCGGCAGGCCAGCTCTTCGCCTCTCCATGAGACCCTAAGCCTGCGGGCAGGTGCCCGGCGATGGCGCGGCCCGTCAGCGACAGGACCCCGGCCCCCCTGCTGCTGGGCGGCCCGGCCGGGGCCCCCCCTGGCGGGGGAGCGCTGCTGGGCCTGCGGAGCCTTCTGCAAGGGACCAGCAAGCCCAAAGAGCCAGCCAGCTGTGAGTTCTAGCCCCCACCTTGCCCAACTCAGACACCTTACTCCCTTAGGGACTCAGGTGCCGGGGGAGGGGGGTCCGCAGCTACCTTCTCCGTGCGGGGGAATCCATCTCCCCAACCTTTTCCCCTTTAACTTAAGGTGTTTAGGTCCTCAGATCTTTCAGGACCCACGACCCAAAAGTACCGGCTGTCAAGCCCGCCTACCACGAGGGACCCAGGAGAGTCTAGGCCAAGCCCCCACCCCCAGTGTCCTTCTCCCGGAGGGCCCGAGAATCTAGGCCCTAACTCCTCTTCCTTTGGTTCCAGGAGTCTGGACCTCTGAGGTCCAGGGAGGAGAGAGAGGGGGTGTGTCTGATGCTCACACGGTAGTGACACGGGCTTGGGCGGGGCCTCCTGGGGTCACATGGAGTCTAGGGATGAGGAATGTGCCCCAGGAAGAGCCCCTTCCTGTCCCTTACAGGGAGTGGGGGTAGGGAGAGGGGATTCAGTGCGGGGTGGGGGTAGGTTGCAGAGGAATCACAGAGCCGTCTTTTCTCTCTCTCTCACCTGCCCAACCCCTCCCCTACCTGTGTATGAACTTCCGTCCCTCTTCTGTCTGTCCCTTACCGGGTCTCTGTCCCCATCTCGCTCTGCACCTCTGGCCTCCCCTCCCTCTGGGTCCCCGTCCTCCCCTCTGAGTTTCTGTCCCTTTCTCCATCTCTGCCCGCCTCTGACCTTTCTCTATGGGTGTCTTTCCCTCTCTGAGCCTCTGTCCCCCCTCTTTCTGGGTCCTTGCCTTCCCTCTCCGGTCTCCCTCCAACCCCGTCCGCTCCCTCTTTCTCTGGATCTCCGTCGTGTGGGTCTCTGCCCTCCCTCTGCTGCTGTCTCCCTGACGCGGGGTCTCTTTTCCATTATTTCCATCTCCATCTCCCTCCCCCCCTGCCCTGCCTCCCTGGCCCCCAGGTCTCCTGAAGGAAAAGGAGCGCAAGGCGGCTCTGCCCGCAGCCACGGTCCCCGGGCCCGGCCTGGAGACGGCGGGCCCGGCGGCGGATGCCCCCGTGGCGGCGGCGGTGGGCGGCGGGTCCCCCCGCGGGCGCCCAGCGGCTGCCCCGGGCCCGAGCCTGTTGGCGCCGCTGCTGTGGGAGCGGACGCTGCCGTTCGGCGACGTGGAGTACGTGGACCTGGACGCCTTCCTGCTGGAGCACGGGCTCCCGCCCAGCCCGCCGCCCCACGGCGGCCCGTCCCCGGCACCCTCGCCCGCGCGCACGCCCGCGCCCTCCCCCGGACCCGGCTCCTGCGGCTCCGCGTCCCCTCGCTCCTCGCCGGGGCACGCCCCCGCCCGGGCCGCCCTCGGGGCCGCCGGCGGCCACCGCGCAGGTGCAGCAGGGGGCGGGGCCTTGGGCGTTTGTGGGCGGGGTTCGCCGGCGGGGGCGGGGCTTGGGACGCCGGGCGCGGGGCGGTGGGGGGACCCGGGCCGTGCTCCTGGGCTCTGGGCCCCCTAGTTGAGAGAAGCTGGGAGAAGAGTCGGATTTCCTGACCCCGAGTGGATCAAGGGCTGGGTCTCCAGGACTCCACAACAGAGGGACTTGGGGCCCCAAATTCCAGGAAGTCTGGTGCAGCCAGGACTGAGAGCCCACAACACCGGAGTTATTTAGCGAGAAGTGGACTGTACCCCCATATTCTTGGCCCGGAATGGGTGGAACTGGGATAGGATCGAACGCCTAGACCCTCTACTAGGGAGAAGGCGGAGGGCTGGGCACAGACTGGCTCCCTACACATAAAGGACTGTCTACCCTGGTTTCTGGGTCCCCCTTTGGAAAGGGTCTGGAGCCCCCGGGTCCTGCACTCCAGAGGGGAAGAGGCCGAGGAACTTCATTCTAGGTCTTCCATTGAGGCGAGGGCCGATCTTCCTAAATTCCTGGAAAAGGAGGGGCCTGGGATTCCAGAACCCTGTGCACCCTGTGGCGAGGGGATTAGGCTAGGGCCCTAGGGAGAAGATCGAGGGGGTCGGTTTTCCTGTGTTCCCCAGAGAGAAGGGGGGACTGGATCCTTGGAGGTTGAGAAGTTCGAGCCGAGAGACCCGAAGGAGCGAGAGGAAAGGGGTGCTCCCTCTGGCATCTTGGGGTCTCCGGGGTCTGGCAGCAGCAGGTCGGGGGTTCCTGGACACACCTGCCGCTGGCCCAACCCCCAGGCAGAGCCAGGGCCCTCCCCCGCCCAGCCGCACACTCCCGCGCCACGTGAGTCCTCCCCTAACCTCCTCTGGGCTCCGCGCACGCGCGGTCACGCGCGAGGGGGCGGGGCCTGGGGAACGTGAGGGAGCCCCGGCGGGTGCGGAGGAAGCAGGCGCCCGCACGTGACTCGGCCCTGAACCGGTGTCCTCAGCTGACCCTGCTTGCTGGTTCTTAAAGGCGCAGGCTACCTGCCTGCCCCCCTTGAGCCAACCTCCTGGAATCTCAGAGCCCTTCCTGCTTCTCTTCCCTAACTCCTGAGAGCTGATAGTTCTTAGGAGGCTCTGGAAGTCTTTTCAGTGCATTGGATTCCATTTTCCTGGACAGGTCTAGGCATCGGCCAGGGATTCAGGAAGGATTCAGGCTAGCCTTATGGGGAAGAAACGAACACTGACTCTGAAGGCATGAGGTTTTGGAAGCCCAGACTCAAGTATAACAGGGCAAGCTAGGTAATGATTGGGCCTCAGTTTTCCGGTTTGTAAAGGTGTTGGCTTCGTTATTTCTAAGCGTCTTTATGGCTTAGGGAACCTTCATATTCTATATTAGGGTTTGTTCCCTGGCAGAGTATGTTATAGCCTTCATTGTGGTGGATACTATCCCTGCGCAGAGAGTGTAGCATCTGGGAACTTCCTTCCCCTAACAACTACACACTCAGGTGACACATTTTATTTCCCAAAGGCCTGACCTCTCGGGACACACCTAGCCCTGTGGACCCAGATACCGTGGAGGTGCTGATGACCTTTGAACCTGACCCTGCTGACTTAGCCCTGTCAAGCATTCCCGGCCACGAGACCTTTGACCCTCGGAGACATCGGTTCTCGGAGGAGGAGCTTAAGCCCCAGCCCATCATGAAGAAGGCCAGGAAGATCCAGGTGCCAGAGGAGCAGAAGGTGAGCACCGCCAGATGTGGGACCCAGGCTTGGCCAGCACAGCCCCCACAGCCAGGGCACCTCACACTCAGGCCTGTGTTCTCACTAGGATTCACTCGCGGGTTCTTCTGCAGTCAAGGGCTGGTCCTCCTTGGCCATGGGGTGCAAGGGGGCAACGTTTTGGGCTTGAGATTTATGAAGATGGCGTAGTTATGGGACACAGACACAGCCAGCCCTGCTGGACCCAGTTGTACAGATTTGGAGTTTCTCCTGGACCCTACCTTTCAGGGGGGCAGGCTTCAGGCTCTGCTGGGCTCAGTTGCTAAGGACAGCACTTTTTAGCAGTGGGTGATCAGCCTGTCTCTTATCAGCCAGCCAGGCTAGGGCTTCGATCTCTGGTTTGAGGCATCTTTTGGTGTGATTGCATCTGCCTAGGACGCAGACTTTGTCAGCCCTCTAGGCCTTATTTCCTAGGTCTGAACTGCCTCACAGGCAAGAAGCCTCCGGCTCTGATGGTCAGCCAGGACCACATTCCGATTTGGGTGCTTTGGGCAGTGACTCATCTTGCTGGCATTCCGTCTCTTCCAATTCTGGGGTCTCTCCCAGCAAGAGGTGCCTGGGCTCCTCTCACAAGGCTTTGCCCTGCCTTCGTGTAAGACACAACTGCTCAGAGCAGCTAGGTCAGGCCTGCGAGCCAGATCTAGATCTGTGTTTCCCCTGCCACGGGACTGGATTTGCCCTACCAAGCAGGAACTAGGCTGTAATTAAATGGGGGGGGGGGCAGGGGGCATGTTCCAGAACCATGGGTGCCCCTCGGCAGTAAGGAATGGCCTGCCTTTGCACCAAATTCTAGGACTAAAGAGCCCTGGGCATAGTCTTGTGGGGAGGGCTCAGAATAGCTCCTTCACGGAAGCATAAATGGGACCTGTTCAGTGTGTGTGTGGGGGGGGTGCCCGCAACCCCACGGCTTATTTCTATTCCAGGCCAGTTCAGAGACCAGCTGCAGTCCTTGGGACCACTTAGACTTTACTTTTGTTTGATGAGGAGGGATGAAGTTGCCTTGGCAACAAGGGCCAAAGGGACCGGCTCTGGGAGGACTTTATGGGTAGACATCAAATCCCTGCCCTGGGGAGGCTGGACTTTCCTTAGCAACCAGGATGTGGAAAGGTGATGTACAGGGCAGTGCTTTTCACTGGCATCTCACACCCTGAAAGCCCTGTTGCTAGGGAACAAGCATCCTTAGCAACCAGGAGCTCACTGGAGCCCTTTGTCAAGTGAGGACCGGGCCTCTGCTTTGCACACTGGGGACGTGAGGCCCCGTTGTTGGGGGTGGGAGGCCCTCTCGTGCCCTAGCCTTTGCTAGGGTCCTGCTCTCCTTAGCAACCAGGGCCCTAGATGGGCAGACCCTTGGATACCCGTCTCAGGGGAGACCCCCCCCCCCCGCTGAGCAAGTGGTGGCCGTGCAGTGCCTTTAGATCCCCTCAGGTGCTTGAAGGAACAAGCCAAGCTGCTCCTCCCTTCTTCTTTCGCTGTGGCTTGGGGGTGGGGGCCCCTCTGGACCTCAGCGCTTGTCCACCTCTGCACCCCCAGGACGAGAAGTACTGGAGTCGGCGGTACAAGAATAACGAGGCGGCCAAGCGGTCCCGCGACGCCCGGCGGCTCAAGGAGAACCAGATATCGGTGCGGGCGGCCTTCCTGGAGAAGGAGAACGCCCTGCTGAGGCAGGAGGTGGTGGCGGTGCGCCAGGAGCTGTCCCACTACCGCGCCGTGCTGTCCCGCTACCAGGCCCAGCACGGGGCCCTGTGAGGCCGGCCCCCCGCTCGGCGGAGCTCCCGCCGCCTCACTCAGACTTGCGCCCTGACACCCCCTCTCCTCCCCATCCTGTGGTCCACGGGCCGGCCGGCTGGGTGCCCCGGGGATGTGATGACGATGCAGATAAATACATTTATATTTTTAAGAAAAAGCGAGCCTCCCCCCTCCCTCGCGGGGGCGGGGAGGGTCCTCTGTGTGTGCCTCCGGCACGGCGGGGACCCCGCCCTCCCACCGCCTCCGCTAACACTGTCCTGAATAAATCTTGATAACCCAGAGCCCGCTGTCGTGGGGAGAAGGCAGCTCCCTGGCCCCGGGTCAAGGGCAGGGTCACTGGCCGCAGTCTGCGGGTTCGTCTGGGCTCCGGGCCGGGAAAGGCAGGGGCTGCTGGAGGTGCCGGCTCCGATCCCTCCCCCGGGCTGCCGCACAGAGGCAGGGGCGCGGGGCTAAGAGGAATGTAGCGACTGCCTTTATTGCATAGACCTTTTCAATTGCTTTGAAGATCGGGGTCTGGAGACGCACAGGAGACAGAAAACGGGAAATGAACTGCCCCCACGGACGGGGCGGAACCTTAGTGCAAATGTGAGCGTTGGCCCAGGGGAACCTGCCCCTTCTGGCCGGTTAAATGGAGGCACCGGAGTGGACAGGGCCAGCCCGGACATCCCGTTAGGAGCCGCGGGATGAGAGGCTACGCCCCCAACCGACCTGGTCTTCCAGGAGCCGGAAGCGGGGGGGTCTGGTCTGAGCTGCGCCCTCACTGGCCAGGCACTGCCCTCCCGGGCGAGCCCCCTTTCCTGTGACCCTAATGGCCCTCACCCCCTGGCATTCGGGCCACCCTCTAGCATCATCAATTGGTCCCCAGGAGGCGGGCACAGTCCTGAGACAGGGGCTCCCTTGCCCGTGGGGCCTCCGACCTAACTAGCAGCCAGGCCCCGCCCTTAGCGGAGGCCCCATCCCCTTGGAATGTAGGCCCCGCCCATCGCAGGCTCCAAGTTCTGAGGTTCAGGGCTCTCGCCCAGGGCGGCCTGGAGGCCCCGTGAGCAGCGTACCGAGGCCCGGATGCACCTGAGCCTGCAGGGGCCCGTACTCCACCTGCTCCCCGTCCACCGTGAGCACCCCGCGAGGAGTGAGCGGCTCGAGGCGAAAGGCACGGGCTGCGGCGTAGCCCAGCTGCGGGCAGCCCAGGCTGAAGTGGCTGCCTCGCTCCATGGCCAGGAAAAGGCGCAGCAGCGCGGCCCGCGAGATGCCGCCGCGCACCCAGCACAGGTGCACCAGGCCGTCATCGAAGCGCGCGTGGGGAACCGCCACGAGGTCGGCCCCCAGGTGGCTGGGGGAGATGGCCAACATGAGCACAAAGTCCCCCTCCAGCGTCACCCAGCCTGGGGGGAGTGGGGTACCCAGAGGGGGAAGCAGGTGGTCTGGTGGGCCCCCAGTAGAGAGGACTACCGGGTCACCATCAGGGGTGGGAGGCAGTAGCCCAGGGGATGATGGCACTTCTGGTCCGCCCTCGGTGATGGGTGAGAGTAGGGCTGATCTGGGGGAGCCAGGGGGCGAGGGCAGCAGTGGGTCTGGGGACAGTGGAGGGTCCCCAGCCCCGCCCCAGTCCCTGGCCAGCTCCGGGCCTCCACCGTTGAGTGACAGGACGGGTATGGGTTCGGGCGAGTCGGGGGAGGTCAGGACAGGCTGAGGCAGGGACAGGGGCAGGTCAGATACAGAGCGATGAAGGGGTGAGTGGGCCACGGTTCGAGCTGGGACGGGGGCCAGGGTCAGCTCTGATTTGGCACGGGGCAGGCCCTGGGCAGGGGCGGGTGAGGCAGGCTCCACAGTGGCAGGCAGGTAGGAGATGCGTCCACGGTAGGTGTGCAGTGTGGCAAGGCCCAGCACGGTGCCTAGTGTGAAGCGGGCACTGCCCAGGGCCCTGAAGCGCTCGCTCTGGATGTCCACGTCTGACACGAAGCCCCAGGCCACAGACAGGAAGGAGAAGCAGCGGGAGCCCGAGGCCAGGGTCACAGAGAGGAGGTCCAGCGGGCGGCAGCCACCCCGGCAGAGCAGCAGCGAGCAATTGAGCAGCAGGTCAATGCCCAGGGCCTGCTCAAACCTTCAGAGCCAGAGATGAGTGACAGTGAGAAAGAGCGAACAGGGCTGGGGGAGGGACAGAGTGCAGAGTGGGGAGGAGACAGGCAGGCAACCAGGGGACCAGGCCGGCCATGTCCCCAGGCCCACCCACAGCCGTCTGGCCACCTCCAGATGGACCCTCTCCATCCATCCCACGGGCATTCACTAAGTGCCACCTGTGTGCCAGGCACAGTTCTAGGCTCTATCTAGGGATTCTGGGAACAAGAGCCACAAAAATACCAGACTGAGGAACCTGGCAGTGGACTGGCAGCGGGAGGGGAGATGTGCCCGGTCCGTTATCCCTCCTCCAGGGTACCCTCAGGCCCACCTACCCCCCATGCTGGTTCACGGCTCCAGCCAGGGCGTTGCCGGAGCCACAGGGGAGGATGCCCACAGGCGTCTTCATAGCCTCTTCCCAGTCAGGGCGATCCAGGAGTCCATTCAGCACCTGGAGGGCCGGAAACCAGACCCCTGGGTATTGCTCCTGGCCTCCACAGTCCCCCCCAGGGCTCGGGGCCCAGGCCCCCCGTCCCACCTCATACAGCAGCCCATCTCCCGAGACTGTGACGATGCCGTCCCACTCGCTCAGGCTCAGTCCCTGGACCAGCTCCCGAGCGTGGTTCTGTCGTTCTAATGTGGGAAACCAGGTGGTGAGGCAGGCTCTTCCCCCCACCGGGATGCAGGAGTTCAGCACCAAGCCCGCACCTTCCATCCTGACACCGCCCTTACCTGTCTGGATGAGGTTGAAGGACAGCCCCGCTTCGGAGATCATGGGCAGCACGTGGTTCTTACACAACTGCCAGGCCAGGCCCCTCCCACCGAAGGGATTGACCAATAGAAGTAACCGGGGTGGCCTTGGCAGAAGGTGGGAGGTGATTTCTGCAGAGAGAGGGGAAGGAGTCCACGGAGGCCCCTGACCTCGGAAACAGCAACTGCTAACAGCCCCCAACAGAACTGGTGGAGGCTGGCACCAGAGCCTCGTTTTTTTTTTTTTGCCTCCCAGGCTTCACGTGCCCAGGCCACCCCCTTCTGCGACAAGACGGGGCTTGGGTGTCTAATCCCAGTGCCCTTTGGACCCCACGTGTGGAGGAAGGAGAGCTCCGTTCGTGCCTCACCAACACCCAGATCCCAGGTCAGGTTGCTTCACTCTGCGAGGCTCCATTACTGTCACCATCCCTTAGGACCACCCCCAGGCAGCCGGCAGGAGCCCGGAGGACCAAGTCCCACCAGATGGGGATGCTTGAATCTTGACCGTCCTGTGCCAACTGAGGCGCCCCCCGGGGGGGGAGGGGTCCTCTGCCTGAAAGCCTTCTCTGGGCCCCCCTGGGCTAATGTTCCAGATGCCACCTCTGGGCGCCCGGGTGGTGACTGACCACGTCTTGGTCTGCTGCTCTCACCGCCTGGGAGCCTCTGACTCACCCGCGGTCAGGACTCAGGGAAGGGGAAGTAAAAGACAAAAACTAGGGAGGGAGCAGCAGGCACGAGTAAGTCCCCTCGTCCTGAGCTTTTGTTCCTCCTGTCGCTATGCCTGTCTGGCAGCACTTCCATTACCAACTCAGACATTACACAGCACACAGAGAAGTAGACAGAGATGCCCGCGGAGACTCCGAGCCTGCCCGGGACCTCACCCCCGTTCCCAGGCAGCTGCAGCCCACGGAGCAGACACGTGAGGACCGTGGCCCAGCGCTGCACCTCGGCCCGGTTCTCCTCGTAGGTGGCCGCCCCATCGGCCCCGAAGGTGCGCGTGGCTCTGCGCCGGCCCCCGCGCCGGCCCCGGGGGTAAGTGTAGATGCAGAGGTAGGCCGCCGAGTCCGAGGGGCTGCGGCTGCGCAGGGTGCAGCAGCCCGAGACCTCGGCCAGCAGGACCAGGCCGCCCCGGGGCCTGGCTTCGGGCTTCGGGCGCAGCCGCTGGATGTGCAGAGCCTGCGGAGTGAGGGTGAGGGCAAAGCGCGGGCCTCGGGCTGGGTAGGAGCCAAACTCGCCGTGCAGGAGTGGAGTGCTGGTGGCCAGGGGTGACAGCGGCGGGGGGGCCATGGCTCTGGGCCCGTCCTGGGCAGTCCTAAGCCTGTGGCCCCAGCTCCAGCTCAGCTCCTGGTCTGGCCTCTGCGGGGAAGAAGGGCGAGAGTCAGAACCCAGGACCCCCGTGTCAGGCTGAGAGAAGTGGGCAGGGCCTGTGGACAGGGAGAGACAATGAGGGACAGTCACAGGTGCACCAGGGACGGTCAGGCCCAGACAAGTGTGGGGAGACCCCGAGGAAGCAGGGGAGGGATCAGTTGGACAGGAAAGCCAGCATTCTGGAGCGTCCGCACCCAGGCATGCAAACATTCATTCATTCATCCCCTAAATGGTTATTCAGTACCCTCCTGGGCCAATCACAATGCCGGGCCTAGCAAACACAGCAGGGAGCAAAATGGACAAAACCCCCCTGCCTTCATAGTTTACATTTTAATCATAAGACAGAAAAACAAGATATAGGAATATAGTGTGTTGGGTGGTGAGGGCTTTGGGGGAAAATGAGGCATAAAGGGGACATGCAAAGACAGAGAAAAACCACACACATCAGTCATCTCTCGGTGGAGGAAGTAACAAGGGAGAGACATCTGGACACAGAGAAAAAGAGGGATGAGATCTGAGAGCCAGGGAAACACTGGGATGATGGGAGATACTAAGGAGAGTACAGGTGTAGGGTCAACAAGACAAGGGAGAAAAAGAGAAGACAGAGGCAAGAGGTGGAAGATGGACACCGGTAGAGACTGAGAAAGGGATGTGACATGGAGGGACCAAGGAGTCAGAGAGCTAGAGGAGCCACATGCAGGCAACTGCAAGGGACAGGGTTTCCGAGCTGGACCCCGAGCACTGACCTGGGCATCTGGCTGCCTGCTCTGCAGGGAGGGAATGGGAGCCGGGCGTGAGGTCCCCTCCCCAGAGGCTCTCTCCCCCTGCCCTCTGCCTTGCTTCTGCAGCCTCCTCTTCCTCCTTACTCACCTTTGTTCCCCTGTGCTCCGCCCACCCAGCCACCTGCCAGACCTGCCCCTCAGCTGCCCCAGACACACCCCCATCTGTGGCCTCACCCTAAGGAGTCACCTCTGCCCCCAGTTCTGGCAGCTCCCTCAAGCTCCCCCACCCCATCGCAATTCAGGTTTAGGCAGAGCCCTAGCTCTCCCCCAGTCCTGGGTCCGAGTCCTCCAGGTCTCTAGTCCGCAAGTCTCTGGCCTGGTTTCCATTCTCTCCTCCCCTCCAGGTACCCCACACCCGGGCTTGGGCCTCCCAATCCATAAGCCTGAGTCTTTGTCTCCGGTTCCCCCCTGTCCGGGGCCTCTACTCTCTCACCCCCCACGCTCCTTCCCCGATTTCCACCACCCAGCCCCAGACCTGCGTTTCCATGCCTGGATCCTTCAGCCCCGGTTCTGGTTCTCCATCTCCATCCCACAGCCCTGGTACCCCAGTCCCGGGCCTGCGTCTCTCCGTTCCTCTTGGCCCCGCGGTCCCCCAGTCTCGGGTCCCTGCCCGGACCCCCGCACCCTCCTCACAAGCCTGGTCTTTCTCCAAGCTGCCCCTCAAGTCAGCACCAACCGCCCCCATCTGACCCAGGGGTGTGTGTGTGGGGGGGGGAGGGAGTGTGGCTCCGCTCAGCCAATGGCCGCGCGGCTGGCCTGAGACGCACCAATGAGGGGCCGTGGGGGGTGGGCCCAGCGACCCGCGAGCTCGGCGCAGGGGCTGCCACGGGAGAGGCGGAGCGCTCGCGAGATCCGCTGCCATTGTGGTTGAGGGCACGACTCTCCAGCCAGGGACCGGGTCGCCATGTTTGTTGAGGGTACATGGGCCAGTCCATTCATTGGGTTTATAAAGGAGAAGGGGCATGGAGGGAGGTTTTCCAGGCAGAGAGAGACAGACCCTAATACAGGTAACCAAGACCCAGAGGTATGCAAAGGGCGTTAGTAAGTGACCCAGAGAAGTAGTCAGGCAAAAAAAAAGAAAGAAAAAAAAAAAAAAAGAAAGAAAAAAGAATGTTGTCTCTTAAGTTACAGAGAGTCAGCCCTAGCCGGTTTGGCCCAGTGGGTGGAGCACCGGCCTGCCAACTGAAGGATTCCGGGTTTGCTTCTGACCAGGGCACATGCCCTGGTTTCGGGCTGGGGGGGAGGGGGCTGCAGGAAGCAGCCAATCAATGAGTCTCTCTCTTCCTCTCTGAAATCAATAAACATATATATTTTTAAAAAGATAAAGAGAGTCAGACAGACGCAGAGAGATAAACAAGAGACAAAGACAGAAGAATTAAGAATGTGCAAGGTAAGGACTCAAGAAAACCCAATGAGAGAGTGAGAGAGAGAGAGAGAGAGAGAGAGAGAGAAAGAGAAGGACTGACACTTCTGGAATGAAAACCAGGGAGGAGAGGGTCATTGATTCACAAATTATTAATAAGCCATAGGGACGTATTGTGTAGCATGGGGGCTGTGGTCAATACATATTGTATTAACCCTGTAGGGTGACAGTGGTAACTGGACTTGTGATCAGTTTGTAATATGTAGCCCTGAAATGAATGTAATACTATATATGTCAACTTTTTAAAGTGTCACACACTATTTACCTTTGGCCCAAACCAGAGTGGTGCGTGACATAAGCTTCCGCCTAGTGAGTGACCCAGTTACATGACAAGAGAAGAGACACAGAAGAAAGATGAGAGATACAACATCTGTGAGACCACGAGGTCAGGGGTGAACAGGAGAGAGAATATTTTAGAAGTCCAATGCGCTATCCATTGCGCAACAGAGCCGAGAAAGAATATTTTAAAAAAATATTTTCTTATTGATTTCAGAGAGGAAGGGAGAGAGAGAGAAACAATAATGATGAGAGAAAATCATTGATCAGCTGCCTCCTTTAGGCACCCCCACTGGGGATCAAGCCCGAAACCTGGGCATGTGCCCTGCCCTGGAATCAAACCCAGGACCCTTCAGGCTGAAGGCTGACACTCTATCCACTCAGCCAAACAGGCTAAGGCCAGGGGAGAGAATATTGAAGGCTCAGAGACTGAGAGGAACTGAGACCAAGAGACAGAAAGCAAAGATGCTGACAGAAACATAGAGAGGCAGAGATCTGGTGAAGATGAAAGAAATCAAGGCAAGAATAATATCAGGAGATGTAGAAACAGACAGAATGGCCGAAACCGATTTGGCTCAGTGGATAAGAGCATTAGCCTGTGGACTGAAAGGTCCCAGGTTCGATTCCAGTCAAGGGCATGTACCTTGGTTGCAGACACATCCCCAGTGGGGGCTGTGCAGGAGGCAGCTGATCGATGATTCTCTCTTATCGATGTTTCTAACTCTCTATCCCTCTCTCTTCCTCTCTTAAAAAATCAATAAGATATATTTTTTTAAAAAAGAAAGAATGATAGAAGGGCACATGCTAAAAGAGACAGGGGCAGAGCTTGCTTTTTAGAATGAGACGAATGGAGGAAGGGGTTCCTTTATTGCCAACAATGTACCTTGTGTTCAACCCAGGGTAGCCACAGCACCAGGTAATACATGCCTGCCATGAGAGAGGGGAACAGAAACCCAGTAAGATGGAGAGACAGGGAAACTCAGCACCTGAGCTTGGGGCCCAGAGAGAAAGGCAGACACACAGACCCAAGAGGCTGGGACTCACAGACAGAGACCAAGTTACAGAGATGAGGGAACAGGGAGGGACAAGGAGAAAGAGGATACTGACTTCAGACAGACCCTTACCTGCTGCTTCTTAGGTGTCCATTCATCTGCCAGCCCTCTGCTGTGTCATCAGCAAGACCCTGGTCCTGGGTCGGAAGCCATGGGAGGGCGGTATGGTAAGGAGTCAGGCCTCACGGGTCAGCCTGGCCTTTGGCGCTGTGGAGGAGAAGTGAGAAGTAGGAGATGACAGGAGGCCAGGCTGGATGTGTCTGGAGCCCGCGAGGAATGGCCTTTCTGAGAAAGGAGGAGAGAGGTAAACTTTCTCACTGCCCCAACCAGTTCCTTGTGTCATCTACCACGGGCCAATCAATAAACATGGGTGGAGCCTAATGTTTGTTTTTTATCCTCCCCTGAGATTATTTTTTCCACTGAGATTTTACTTTAAAAATTTTTAATATATTTTTAAATTGATTTCAGAGAGGGAGAGAAACATTAACGATGAGAATTATTGATTGGTTGCCTCCTGCACGCCCCCTACTGGGGATCCAGCCCTTGGCTAGAATCAAACCCTGGACCCTTCCGTTTGCAGGCCAAAGCTTTTAGGCACTGAACCGAACCAGCTAGGGCTGCACTGAGTTTTTAGAGAGAGGGAGAGGGAGGAAGGAGGAAGAGAGAAAAGCACTGATGCCAGAGAGACACTTCAATTGGTTGCCACCCACTTGCACCCCAAAGGGGGCCAAGGGATTGAACCTGCAACTAAGGTATATGCCCTTGACTGAGAATCGAAACTGCCACCCTTTGGTTCATGTGCTGATACTCTAACCACTGAGAAACTGGTCAGGGCCTAATTTTTATTGAGCAATTACAATGTGGGAAGCATGGCCCTATGCATTTTTACTACCTTATATAACTCTGGGTAACATCCCAGGTGCCAGGCCTATTGTCACCCCCTTTTTGTAGATAAGGGAAATGAGGCACAGATAAGTTATATGATTTGCCCAAAATCGCAGTTATCGGAATTTTAATATTTCTATGCCTCTGCTCCTCCCCGGACCTCCATTTCCCGGCTCTTTCTAGGTCCTCCCCCTCCCCCCCCGCCCCAAGTCAGTGATTGTCCCTTTTGGGTCTCTCTTCCTTCTCCCCTCTAAATCTCTGTCTCCCTCTAAGTCTCTCCTCCCCTCTCAGACATTTTTTTTATACCCATCCCCTCTCTCTATGCCGCCCCCAAGCCCGAGACCTCGGTGTGCCTCCTCTGCGCTCCAGTACCGTGCACATCCCTCACCACGAACCCGCTGGGCCATCTCACTCTCTCTGGCTGAGAAAAGCAGCCCCCGGGTGGCAGAGGCTGGAGAGGGATCAGGGAAGGGCCCTCTGGGGGCAGCGGGAGAAGCGAAACCTAAAAGGTAAAATAAAATAAAAAATTTAAAAAAATGCAGGCTGCTATAAGACTGGGCTGCAGCTGGGAGATCTCGGATTAGACCTCAAGCAGGACTTTCCTAAGCTGCGGCTGCGCCTGGAAGTATCAACACGAGATAAGGCGGCCTGATAAGGAAATGACCCGAGCATGGAGTCAGAGGTTTCGCAGAGGTCTAGGCTAGCCCCTCCGGCCCCGCCTCCTCCTCATCGCCAACTTTCGGCCCGCCCAGTCCTCCTGGAGTCACAGAGACGGTGCCGGCTTCGGGCCAGAGAGCCACTGCGCGACCGGGCCTCCCAGGTCCGCGCGACATTTGTCTTGCTCCCAGATCCCTTCCTTCCGGAAGAGCATCGAGACCAGGGTCTGGGTAAGGCTAGAGAGGCCTCCGACGTGCTGGCCCTTTTTTTTTTTTCCTCTTTGGTTGTCCTCCCCGCCCTTATTCCGGAAACGCCCATCTAGCCCTCGGTCCGATTTACCATAGAGAAGCCCTCGTCGCCGCGCGAGTGCCGGGTCGCGCTCCTGTGACGTCACGCGGGCGCCGCTAGCTGCAGGCTTTCCCCGCCCACCCGGCGCCGCTCTCTCTTTCCGGACCTGGTGGAGCAGGAGGCGCCATCATGGTGAGTACGCTTGGAGGCGTCTGGTCCTCGGCCATCCGCCTCCATCCAGTGTGGTTTCGGGCTGGGGGCGCGCCATTAGATGGCACGGGCCCTGGGGGTGTCCGAAGGAGGCGATTCCCGTGGTGGCGGGGCTATTTAGCCCCCCCCCGTGAGCAGGGATGCGTCAGTTCTACCAGCCTCCACCCCTCCCGAATTTTTCCATTATAGCTCCCATTGAGTCGATGCCCGAATTGTACGAGGTGGCTAAGGGATACCGGGGCCAAAATGCAGAGACCTGTGTGTCTCCTCTGCGCTCCAGTATCGTGCACATCCCTGGAGCCAGGATTCTAGACACTGGTCTCACAGCCATTCAGTCTCCGGCCTTTTTGCTGCCCCTGCCCGGACCTGTCACTCCCCAGCCTGAAAAGTTGGCTCTGGGGGTTGTCGCGCGTCCCGCACCCGGGCTTTGAGACAGGCAGGCCTCCCTGCGAGTCTAGGGTCCCTGCCCGCCTTGAGATCTCGTTTCCCCAGCCTGTCCCCGACTTGCTCCATCTTGTTCACGGGCTCACAGTAATCCCGCCTCTCTCGGGTTCCAGTTTGGAAAGAGCCCATCGACTCGTGGATAAGTGTTGGGAGCTGTCAAGTCGTTCTTCACGATTCATATAACTGTCTGGAAAGGAAACCACAAAACCAGGCTGGGGGAGTCTTGGGAATTGGTGGGGGGCTTCCTGAGTTTTCTTAACGCTAAAGTGGGAACCTTCTCAGTAAAGGTTCGTTCTGAGCGCCTGCCTATGGTGTGAATGTTTTCGGCCCTTCTCCAAGTGTGGGAGCAGCATTGAGAACTTGAGCGTGTTGTTAAAAATGTTAATTTACAAAGAAACAAAAGTGTTGACTTGAGTTAACGTGGCTACTGTGTTAAAACTTCCCAAGGTGCTGGGTGTCACGCTAAAGGCTTTTCAGGCTTTTCAGGGGAGTCATTTGAAGTCCAGAGAGTTGAAGCGACTTTCCCAGGGGTGGACCTGGGATTTGTTGTCTCCGCAGAGCCAGGGGCTCTGGCTCTCTCTGGGAAATAAGTAGTGATTGAGGGTGTCCCTGGGGTGAGTAACCTGCAGATCACAGCGGGGCCTATGGTCTCCCCTTCACCCTGCAGGGAGTCGACATCCGCCACAACAAAGACCGCAAGGTTCGGCGCAAGGAGCCCAAGAGCCAGGACATCTACCTGAGGCTGTTGGTCAAGGTGAGGTCGGGGCCTGTGACCCTGGGGCAGGGCCACCCCCAAACCTGCAGTGTCCAGGGCTTTCCTTCTCATGCCGCCCAGACTCACATCTCGGAGCTTCTGCAAGTTCAATGTTTCCAGCTTCTGTGCTGTATACAGCTGGGGGGTGGGGCCCTGAGCAGGATGAACCTGGGCTAGCTCTCCCTGGAGCTCACTGAGACGGGAGAAAGCCAGAAGTCATTTGTTTGCCCTTAGGAAGTTGAGAGGGAGGGGAGCCCGGCCTGGGAATTCTCATTTCTCCTTTCCCCTTTCCCTCCAGCTGTACAGGTTTCTGGCCAGAAGAACCAACTCCACTTTCAACCAAGTGGTGCTCAAGAGGTTGTTCATGAGTCGCACCAACCGGCCTCCGCTGTCCCTTTCCCGGATGGTGAGGGGCTGCTGGGAGGGGGGACACGGCCTGGGGAGCAACTGGATCGTGTCAGGAGCTGGGCTCTGGGAAGGAGGGTGGCTTGGCCTTGTTTTCCTTCTCCTTATGAGATGGGGTGGCTACAGTGGCTTCATGGGATCCTCATGAGGTGTGTGTGTGGGCGGGGGGGGGGGGGGGGGGTCTGTTGAGAAATGTGCTTGAGCCTGAGGTTAGGCCTATGCTAGCTTGAGAAGATTGAGGGTGGGTTTAGGGCCAGCTGTCCTGGTCTTTGGTTGCCTGAAGCTGCGGGGTTGGATTCAAACCTCAGTCGGGACTTAATGTGTATCTCCTCCCCCAAAGATCCGCAAGATGAAGCTTCCTGGCCGGGAGGGCAAGACCGCCGTGGTTGTAGGGACGATCACTGATGACGTGAGAATCCAGGAGGTGCCCAAACTGAAGGTGCGTGGGGAGGGGCTCTGAGTGGGGGTGAAGTCCTGCGTCCCTGGGCAAGCCCCTCTGGAGCCAGACAGCCTGGGTCCCGGTGTAGATTTCTCTGTCACTTTGTCACCTCTGAACAAAGTCCTAAGCAGCCTTTCCTTTGTTCAATGTTTTTTACTGATTTCAGAGAGGAAGGGAGCGGAGTGAGAGAGATATAAATGATGAGAGAGAATCATGGATCGGCTGCCTCCTGCGTTCCCCATGCTGGGGATCGAGCCTGCAACCCAGCCATGTGCCCTTGACTGGAATCAAACCTGGGACCCTTGAGTCCGAGGGCCAGTGCTCTATCCACTGAGGCCCTAAATCTTTTTATGCCTCAGGTTCCTTAAGGTGTAATGGCTTTGCGTTGTGGCATTCTCAAAGGAGTTGCTGGAGCAAAGTGATACGAACAGCTTTTGTTGTGCACTCAGGTTGCTCCCTCCAATAGGAGTTAGTTACAGGGCTGAGCAAACAGCAGGCCTTCTCTGTGTGGCCAGGGCAGCGACCTGTAAGTCTCAGCAGCCCCTGGGTGGCCATGCAGTTCTGGGTGGACCTGTCCCCCGTGTCCCCAGGTGTGTGCCCTTCGCGTGAGCAGCCGTGCCCGGAGCCGCATCCTCAAGGCTGGGGGCAAGATTCTCACCTTCGACCAGCTGGCCCTGGACTCCCCCAAGGGCTGTGGCACTGTCCTGCTTTCTGGTGAGCTTTCTGAGTCTCCATGGCAGAGCCTCGTCCCTGTGTGAGGGGGGTGAGCAGTGTGACTGCTGTCAGACTGGGACTCTTCCCCCCCCCCCATCAGCCTGAGCCCCGGAGCCCTGGGTGCTGGGTTTCTGCCTGACCTGCCCCTTCCTTCCCTCCCCCAGGTCCTCGCAAGGGCCGAGAGGTGTACAGGCATTTCGGCAAGGCCCCAGGAACCCCCCACAGCCACACCAAGTGAGTATGCCAGCCTGTGCCTCCGACCTGACTCCCGCAGTGCAGTCCAGGTCCATGCTTGTTTCCCACACCCCAGCCTCAGGCCTCCCTACAGCTCCCCCTCGCCTTCAAGGCCCAAAGCTGTGCTCCCTGGGGGTGCACTCTCTGTGCATCTGGTTTAGGCTGAGTTGGCATCTCCCAGGGGAGTCTGCGTTGTACCCCACCCACCCCCAGGGAATGGTGCTGGCTTTGGCTTCCTGCACTGCCAGGCTTTGCCAGCAGCCCGGTAGCTATCACTACTGAGCCCTCCCCCCCACCCCCCATCACCTCCCCGGTGTCCTGTGCTGCTCTGTTGGAGGCAGCATCTCTGGCAGAGTTCCCAGCTACATTCGGCCCTGACCTCCTCTCTCTTCCCCACAGACCCTACGTGCGATCCAAGGGCCGGAAGTTCGAGCGGGCAAGAGGCCGCCGGGCCAGCCGCGGCTACAAAAACTAACCCTGAATCCTGTCATGTTATTAAAGAGGTTTTGGACGCTGATGGCCCCGTGTGTGTTATTGGGGGATGGAGTTGGGACGGGAGCCTGTGGGCCAGAAGGCATTTGTTTTGGGGAATTGGACACCAGCGCAGGGCTCCATGGAGACTCGCCCCGCCCCCGTCCAGGTGTTCCTCCACCAGCCTTCCTTCCGCCTCGGCCTGCGGGCGCCCTCTGGCGGCCTAGGTCTGTGCTCAGCTCTGCTGGGCCTCCACCTGTCGGACCCTTGCAGCCCACTATTGCCGAAGCCCCGCCTTCTTCCCAAGAGCTGGTGTCTGGTGTTGAGCACCTGCTTCCCGGGATTAGCCACACCCCTCTTAAAGGACCCGTGCTCCCCGCCCCAGCACTAAAGATATGGGCAGGCCGGGATAGGGAAGTGTGGAGGTGGGGCTGCTGTGGGGGCAGGTAAGGCACCCCCTTTCCTGAAACCTGAGTGGCGGGCCACTCGCCTCCGGGAAGCAGCCTGGCGAGTGCTCCTGGGTTGGGACTTTATTCCCTGGGCCCCTCACCCCGGGCCTCCCCTGGGACCTGCGTGGGCCCTCCCCGTGTTTACACAAGGGGCTGGGTTCCCAGGATGCCAGGGTGAAGCCTGATGAATGAGCCAGTCTGCCGGAAAGCTCAGGTTGGAGGACCCGGACTATACTGTCCTCCCACAAAGGCAAGTGGAGGGGCAGGAGGTGGCGAGCTAGCGGGGGCCAGAGGGGGTGGGGACCTAGTTTTATTCCTCTTCTTTCTCTTGCAGGGCCAGTCGCTGTGCCCTGGAGGAAGGGGGCATCTGGGTGCTGGGATTGGAAGGCGGGGTTGCCCAAATTGGGGTCCACAGGTTGGGTCAGGAGCCTCAAATGATGTAGACTGGTCCTTGTCCAACTTTCACGAGGCCTGAGTGCGGTCAGCTGGCAGGAGACTGTGGAATTCAGGCCCCAAAGCCAGGGGTCAGCAGAGATCAGAGGACAGGCAGGGGCCCCCAGTCCCAGGAGCCGAGGCACCGGCTAGGCTGCCCTCAGGCTGGTCGGGTTGAGGAGGTCATGGGCGGGCTCCATGGTAATGAGACCCCCTGTGGAGCGACTCCACTGCAGCAGCCTGAGCAGAAGTGAAGGCCCGTCCACTGAGGAGACCTAGTTCCCTGGCTGGGAAGGGCGATGCCCAGGCTGAGGGCTGGAGTACATTTCTCCCGGGCTCAGAAGGAAACAGAGTGGTCAGCTGTGAGAGCTGTGAGCTAGCCGGCCAGCTGCCAGGAGAAGCATCCCCTGGACACAGCTGGGAGTCCCACCGGGTGGTCAGACGCTGAGCCGGTTGAAGAGAGGCCAGCGGGTCAGGTAGACGTTTGGGTGGTTGCAGCCAGGCAGGCAGGCAGCCTGTTGCCTGGAGATGGCCAGGCCTTAGTGGCCTTGGGCCAGGGCAGGTGGGTGGTCAGCCTGACCTCGCGGAGCCAGCGGGAGGGCCGGCCGGGGCATTGCCGTGCGGCCAGCAGGCTGGAGGTTGCCGTGCGCCGGAGCAGAGACGGGCAGCTGACAGGTCCCCGGGTTTGGAGGCGGTGCCAGGTACTCGGCCAAACCCACATGCAGGACCACCTGTGGGGGCGGCCAGATCATCAGACAGCGGACAGCGAGGTCGGATGGCCGGCCGGCCATGGCGGCCACAGGCCGGTGGGCAGTGGGTCTGAGCAGCATCGGGCGGGCGGTCAAGGACACAGTCTGACCGTCAGGACAGCACAGGGGCCACCGGATTCCTCAGCGGCCCCGGACGCCCGAAAGGAGAGGAGAGAGACCCTGATGGTCAGGGCCTCGGAGGCGGCCACACCCTCAGACGCCTGGCCTCGAGGCCCGCCCCGGGGGCCCCATGGCCGCGTCCCAGCTGGCAGCGCTGGAAGGAGTGGCGTCGGTGGCCGGGGAGCCGCCCCTGACGGAGACCCGCCCGGGCTTCCTGTACTCGGAGGGCCAGCGGCTGGCGCTGGAGGCTCTGCTGAGCCAGGGCGCCGAGGCCTTCCAGGCGTGTGTGCAGCGCGAGGGGCTGCGGCCCTTCCTGGGCGGCGCCGAGCTGCAGGGCCTGGCCGCGGCCGCTGAGGACTGGACGGCGGCCCATCCGGAGCCCGGCGGCGGCGGCGGCGGCGACGGCAAGGAGGGGGCCGTGGCCGGCGGGGACCCCGGCAGCCTGACCTACTGGCCCGGCCAGTCGGAGGAGCCGGTGCCCGTGCTGCGGCTGGGCTGGCCCGAGGACTCGGGCTGGAAAGGCATTACCCGGGCGCAGCTCTACACCCAGCCCCCCGGCGAGGGCCAGCCGCCCCTCAAGGAGCTGGTGCGCCAGGAGATCCAGGCAGCCTGCAAGGTGGGGGACAGGGCCTGGGGGGGAGGGGAGAGGTAGTCCATTCCCCAGACCCCGACATCCTCACTGCAGCTCCCCAAAAGGGAGGGACATCTCCGGGGACTGTCAGGTTCACACCCCAGACTCATCCTCCGCCTCTGAGATCCGAGGGGCCCCATCCTCAGCCAAGATCTGGGTGCCCTTGGGGCATCCATGCCCCTTGGACTCAGTTATGATCCCTCTCGGCTCAGTCATCGACCCACCCCTTCCCCGCCCCCAGGGAGGGCCTGCTTGTCTCCCTGCAGCCCCCTGGCCGCGCCTGATTTTATTTAAAGGGTTTGGTGTTTGCCAGCTCCCACGCCAGGTACCTTACCTGGGTTAACGTGTGATTCTCACAAGGGCCCCTGAGGTTGGGGCTCACTGCATCCATTTAGGAGTTGAGGAAACTAAGGCATGGGATGTTAAGTCTCTCGCCTGGAGTGGCCAAGCAGAGACCTGAACCAGGAATCGGGGCTCAGGGCTCATCACCACACCTTCTGCCTGTGAGACCCAGGTCCCTGGCAGCGCCCCCAGCCCCAGAGCCTGCCTCCCCCCCCCCCCACTGACCCAGCAGGTCAGCCCTCCCTCTGCCCCCAGGACCAGGGTGTGCAGGTTCCCACAATGCACTGCACTGCCCAGGCATCCCGGCTTTGGGACCTCGCTCACCATTGTTGGCATGACCAGCCCTCCAGCACCTCACCGCCAGGGCCCCACCTTCTGAGGGTCCCCCGAACCCCAGGCTCTATCCACAGCCCCTCTCCCCCCGCCCCCCAGCTGGTGGCCGTCGTCATGGACATATTCACTGACCCGGACCTGCTCTTGGACATGGTGGACGCTGCCACGCGCCGCTGGGTGCCCGTCTACCTGCTCCTGGACCGCCAGCAGCTGCCTGCCTTCCTGACGCTGGCCCAGCAGCTGGGCGTGAACGCCTGGGCCACGGAGGTAGGGCCTGGCGGAAGCGACCTGGGTCCCCATTCCCCTGGTGCGGGGGGCAGCAGAGGGGCAGCAGAGGCATACCTGTCCCCGGGGTCCTGGGCCGGCGAGGGGCTGCCAGCAGAGAGGGTTCCCTGGGCTCTGGTGCCCATGGCATTGGGGAAAGCAGCTGGGCCTTCCCACAGGGTCCTTGCTCCCTCTGAGTTGGGGGAACCCTGAATCCCACGATCGTTGGCTCTGGGGAAGCTGGGCAGACTCTCCACAAAGTGACGGGGGTGCGGGCCAGTCCGGAGGAGCCCCCACGTGGGAGGCCGGGAGGTCAGCCTTAGCAAGGCCGTGTCCCCGCCTCCCAGAACCTGGACGTCCGCGTGGTGCGGGGCTGCAGCTTCCAGAGCCGCTGGCGGCGGCAGGTGACGGGCGGGCTGCGGGAGAAGTTCCTGCTGCTGGACGGCGAACGGGTCCTCTCGGGCTCCTACAGGTACGGCCGCACCCCGCCCCTGTGCCCCGCGCCCCGGCCCCAGGCTCCAAGCACTCGGGTCCCCTCCCCGCCACTCACGCCTCGTCTGTGAAACCGGTCCGAGCGCCTACCAGGAGGGGGGTGTCACTGGGACCGGGCTGGGGGTGGGAGCCAGGCCTGGGGGCGTCTCCACCCCCCTGACCGGCTTCCTCTCTGGAGAACGGGGCCTGCAGTGTGCGCCTAGGACGGTGGTCGGCAAACGCATCAGTCCACAGAGCCAAATAGCAACAGGACGACGATTAACATGTCTTTGGAGAGCCCAGTGTTTCAAACGTAAACTTCTTCTTTTTTTTTTTTTATATTTTTATTGATTTTGTACAGAGAGGAAGGGAGAGAGATAGAGAGTTAGAAATATCGATGAGAGAGAGTCATCGATCAGCTGCCTGTTGCACACCCTCTACTGGGGATATGCCCGCAACCGAGGTACATGCCCTTGACCGGAATCGAACCCGGGACCCTTCAGTCCCCAAGCCGACGCTCTATCCATTGAGCCAAACCGGTCTCGGCAAACGTAAACTTCTTCTAACGCCACTTCTTCAACAAAGACTGGCCCAGGCCGTGGTGTTTTGTGGAAGAGCCACACTCAAGGGGCCAAAGAGCCGCATGTGGCTCGAGAGCCGCAGTTTGCCGACCACGGCCTTAGGGCTTTGTAAACTGGGGGACCGGGCCTGGATGATGGTCTTAGGTGGCCTGGGTGAGTACCGCCACCTCTCAGAGTGTCTGGGAAGGAGCGAGACCTGGTGTGCCAATGGCTTGGTCCTCAGACCGTCGGACGGCCCCCCCCCCCTGCTATCTTTGGGGTCCAACCAGCCCCTGGGCCCTGGCTCTGCACTTCTTAGCTCTGTGACCCTGGGCCTCCCCCCCTCAGAGCCTGTTTCCTCTCTGGAAGGCGTGGATAATGAGCACCACCTTGTTGGGTCACAGCATGGTGAGGAGGGTGGGGGGAGCGGCGGGATCTGGGCACAAATGGCCTCCGTTTAAGTCCTAGCCCTGCCAGTTACTGGCTGTGTGACTTTGGGCAACTGGCGTCGCCTCTCTGTGCCCCCTGCTCACCAGGATGGCCTGCTTAGTGACTTCAGGGCGGGGGTGGGGAACCCCCTAGAAGGCCCTCAAACCATTTGGTTTTATTTAACTCTCCCCTAATGCCTTGACCAAATATAGTAGGCTAATTTTTTTTTTTTTTTTTAATTTTAGAGAGGAAGGGAGAGGGAGGGAGAGAGAGAGAGAGAGAGAGAAAGAGAGAGAGAGAGAAACATCAATGATTAGAATCATTGATCGGCTGCCTCCTGCACGCCCCCCACTGGGGATCGAGCCCACAACCCAGGCGTGTGGCCAGCCTAGGAACGAACCCTGACCTCCCGGTTCATAGGCCAATACTCAACCACAGAGCCATGGCGGCCAGGCTAGCAGGCTGATTTAAAAAATATATATGGTTTTACTGATTTTAGAGAGAGAGGAAGGGAGAGGGAGAGAGAGATGGAAACAGCAGTGATGAGAGAGAATCATTGATCTTGATCGGCTGCTTCCTGCACACCAAGCATCAATCACTGCTTGAGCCCACAACTCAGACGTGTGCCCCGACCGGGAATCGAACCTTTGTGACCTCCTGCCCGACGCTGAACCGTTGAGGCACACGTGATGAGACAGCCTGATTTTTAAGTTGAGAATCTTGTATGGCCCTGGACAGAAAAAACGGTCTCCCACCCCTGCTTTAGAGTGAGGTTTCACCACGAAGGTACCGCTCACGTCTGGGGCCGCTGGCCGTGTCCCCGGGCCCTCCTGGCATTGCCGGCTGCAGCTCCCGCCTCCGCCCAGCAGATGTCGGTAGCATCCCCTTTGCCAAAGACCCTGGTGTGTAGCCTTGATCATGCCTCAAGCCTGACGCAGAGGACCTGCTTGCTACCACCCAGGTTTCTGGGCCCCACTCCCGTCCAGCCGGCCCGGGCGGGGGCCCGAGGATTGGCACTGCCGGCAAGTTCCGGTCGGTCCGGGGACCACACCCAGAGAACCACCGGGGCCAGGGCTGGGATGCCTCAGAGGGAACCTGCCTTCCCAGCTCCACGTGAGACTCGGTGGGAGAAGGGACCCCAGCACCGAGCGTCACAAGGGCTTCGTACACATCGCGGTTGTTTATTAATTAATCTGCGGTGGTTTATTAATACAATTTTGACCGGATTTCATGGACGCGAAGGGACCACACTGAGAGGAAGCATCCTGCTCAAACTGTGACACGCTATCGCGTCTTAGAACCCACGGAGCGCAATGTGGCAGCCAGGCGCGGGGGCGCGGTCCCACTGGTGGCCAGGCTCTGGCGTGGCGGGGCCCTGGGTCCCGGGGTGGGGGGGCAGTCTAGATCTAGATCGGATGAAGCCAGGGCCACGGGCCTTTTGTCCAGGGCCCCTGGCCTCGGATCGGGGGACGGGGGGAGGAGGGGAGGGCACAGGAGCAGCAGAGCCTGAGACCAGCCCCGGGCCCTGCCCTCCGCGCCCCTCACGGTCCCTGGAGCAGCCACAGCGCGCCCAGCGCCAGGCCGGCGGCGCCCGCCCGCAGGCCGCCCGCGGGGGTGGGGGGGGCCCCGTTGCACATGTCGCCGTCGCAGCACCTGGAGGTGAGGCTGTAGGTGACGCCCTGGTAGGTGACGGGCTCCTGGCGGCCGCACTCGCTGGCGTCCACGCAGCCCTTGCTGGTGACGGGGCCGAGGTCCTGGGCGGCGCCCTGGCCCACAAAGCACTCCTCATTGTCCCCGCAGGCCATGGGGATGCCGGGGCAGTCGGCCATGTCGGTGAGCTCACAGTACATGCAGTCCTTGGCGCCGCCCGCGCCGGGGGGCAGGGCCAGCAGCAGGAGCAGGAGGCCGCCGAGGGCGCTGCTCGGGGGCCTCCGCATGCCCACGGGACGTGCGCCCCCGGTCCCGGCCTCCCAGGACCGGCAGCTGGCGTGTCCTTGGGTCCCAACCCTCCGTGTCCCTCTCAGGAGAGTGGCTGTGACCACGGTCTCGAGCCCTGGGGTCTCGGAAGCTTTCCCAGGACAGAGACCAGCCGGTGGCTGCTGCCTGGCGAGTCTTTGTGGAACGGAATGGGGTGACCTCACAGACCCCTTAGGGTTCCGCTGGCCCCTCTGGGGGCGAGGCCCTGGGTGGGGGAGGGTGTCACAATCGGAGGGGCAGGCAGGCCCGCAGACCAGCCAGGGAGTGAGGTCACGGCCACCCCCCAAGGTGAGAACGCTCGGCCCGGCCTTTGCCGGCCCAGCCACTTGGCCGTCGTCAGCTCTGCTGGGTGCTGGGTGCTGCGCCCGCCGAGTGCCCGTGCCAGCCTTTTTTCAGATGGGCAAACCAAGGCTCAGGAGGAGGACGTGACGGGTCCCAGGCCCTAGAGCCAGGATTAGAGCCCAGATTTATTTAGTCCCAAAGAGGGCACTTATTGGGCACCTGCTGTGTGCAAGACCAGGGTTTAAAAGATTGTTTTTGTTGATTTCAGAGAGGAAGGGAGAAGGAGAGAGAGAATCATTGATTGGCGGCCTCCTGCACATCCTCTCCACTGGGGATCGAGCCCACAACCCAGGCACGTGCCCTTGACAGGAATCGAACCCGGGACCCTTCAGTCCACAGGCCGATGCTCTGCCCACTGAGCCACACCAGCCAGGGCAAGACCAGTGCTTTAGATAGCCACCACTGTGATGGCCAGACAGGAAAGGGCACGGCTCCCCGCAGGTCCCAGGCCTGGGCACGTGCTGGGCACCGAGCAGGGAGCTGGACCCGTGTTCTCTCGCTCAAATCTTCCTGTGTTTCAGTCCGTCTCCCAGCTGAGCCAACGGGCACACGGAGCAGGCACAGCCGGAGCCGGGCACACAGCCAGAGCTTAACAAATGGGGTCATTACAGGGAGCAGCTGAGTCTCACAACAATCCCCGTGGGAGTCAGAAAAGGAACCCCATCTCGTTTCAGAGGGGGAAACCGAGGCAGAGCCCAGTGGGAACCGGCCAGCCCAGGTTTAGAGTCAAGTCCGAGTTCAGATGACAATTTCACTTTCTTTTTTAAAAAATATTTTATTGACTTTTTTACAGGGAGGAAGGGAGAGGAGGAGTTAGAAACATTGATGAGAGAGAAACCAATCAGCTGCCTCTTGCACACCCCCTACTGGGGATGTTCCCATCATCAAGGTATATGCCTTTGACTGGAATCGAACCTGGGACCCTTCAGTCTGCAGGCCGACGCTCTATCCACTGAGCCAAACCGGCTTCAGCTCTCTTTCTTTTTTAAAAAATATATCTTTATTGATTTTAGAGAGGAAGGGAGAGGGAGAGACAGAAACATCAATGATGAGAGAGAATCATTGATCGGCTGTCTCCTGCACGCCCCACACTGGGGATGGAGCCTGCAACCCGGGCCTGTGCCCTGACTGGGAATCGAACCAGGGACCTCTTGGCTCCTGGGTCTACGCTCCCCCGTTGAGCTACACCCGGGGGGCTGATTTAACTTTCTCACAGGGTAGGTGGTCCCATTCTACAGAGGGGCGTGTTGAGGCCGGAGGGCGGCACGATTTCCCTGAAGGTCATGGTCACTCAGCCTGCCCTGCGAGCCGGTCGGGGACGGGGACCGGATCTCGGGCTGCACAGAGGGTCCTGACCCCCCTCTCCGTGCCCGCAGCTTCACGTGGAGCGACGCCCGCCTGCACCGCGGCCTGGTGACCCTGCTGACCGGGGAGATCGCCGACGCCTTCAGCCGCGAGTTCCGGACGCTGTACGCGGCCTCCGGGCCGCTCCCGCCGGCGCCCGCCCCGGGCCCGGGCCCCTTCGTCAGCGCGCTGGGCGGCCTGCAGCTGGCCCGCGGCCCGCACGCCGTGGCCCGCCGCTGCTCCGTGGCCCCCGCGCCCCCGCCGCCGCCGGAGGTGGCCCCGCTGACCCAGCGCCTGGCCGCCTGCCGGGTCCTGGACGCCGGGCGGCGGGAGGCCCCGGGCCCCGGGCCCGCGCTCAGCGACATCCTGCGCGGCGTCCAGCGCGCCCGGCCGGCCAGCGGCCCCGCGGCCCGGCCCAGCCGCTCCCTGTGGGACCTGAGCCGCCTGTCCCAGCTGTCCGGCTCCAGCGACGGCGACGGCGAGGTGAGGCCGGAGGAGGAGGGCCGCGGCGGAGGGAGGGGGCCGCCAGGGCCGCGAGACGGGGAGAAGGTGCTGCTTGTTCAAGGGCCCTTACTCTGTTTCCTGAGGACCTACTGTGTGCCTGGCCCCCGGGGAGACAGGGAAGCCACGCTGCTCACCGGAGTTTCTTTTTCTTTCTTGCTTTCTTTTAAATGTATATATTATTTATTTTCCACAGAGAGGAAGGGAGAGAGGGATAGAGAGCCAGAAACATCGATGAGAGAGAAACATCGACCAGCTGCCTCCTGCACACCCCCTACTGGGGATGTGCCCGCCACCAAGCTACATGCCCTTGACCGGAATCGAACTTGGGACCTTTCAGTCCACAGACCCACGCTCTATCCACTGAGCCAAACTGGTTTTGGCTAACCCGAGTTTCTAATCACACTGTGTTTCCTGAACCCACACTGTGTGCCGGGCAGGGGAGTGCCGGGTGGCCTGGAGCAGAGACCCCAAGAGCCCTGGGTGTGAATCCTGGCTTTTTTTTAAAAAAAAAATATATATATATTTTATTGATTTTTTTACAGAAAGGAAGGGAGAGGGATAGAGAGCCAGAAACATCGATGAGAGAGAAATATCAATCAGCTGCCTACCGGGGATGTGCCCTCAACCAAGGTACATGCCCTTGACCGGAATCGAACTTGGGATCCTTGAGCCCGTAGGCCGACTCTCTATTCACTGAGCCAAACCGGTCACGACTGAATCCTGGCTTGCTATTACCAGCCATGAGAACCAGGTTGCGGGTGTGGAGGGGCAGGGACTTGCCTTCTCTGAACCTCCGTGTTCTCATCTAGAAAATGGGCTGAGCGGTAGCTTCCCCCTCAGTTTGGTTAGGAGAAGGAGTCGGTGGAATGAAGTAGGATAATACCTGCTCTTAACACTGAATTCCCCAAATGGAATTCCTTTCACAACATCCTCATCCCAGGTCGGCCAGGCAGGATGCTTACCGTGCCCATCGCTGCGGATGGCTAAGCTGAGGCCCAGCGAGGTTAGGTCACTTGCCAAGGTTGAAAAGGCGGTCTTTCCCGGGCACCTTCCCACGTGCCAGGCCCCGGGCCAAGCGCTTTCACCGAAGTAGCTACGTTCAACCTTTGTCGCAGTCCTAGGAGGCGGAGGTCGTTACATCTCCCCATCCACCCATTTCACAGATGGGAAAACTGAGGCACGGGGAGGAATGGAACTCAGCCCTGGTTGCCTCCCAGGTGGGGCTCTGACAGGCTCCACGCCCTGGCTTCCCGGATGCCAGTGTCATGAGCTCAGAGGGGACCCTTCTCCCCCTGCTTGGACACTTGGGCCTGCCCCACTTCTCGGGCAGGGCCTCCATGTCCCTGGCTGTGAAGTGGGCTGTTGGGAAGGTTCGGAGCGGAGCCACGTGGGAGAGACAGGCGGACCTGGGGGACGGGATCTCTGTGAGCTGCACCCACTCTGAGCCTCCGTTTCCCCGCCTGCTCAGTGGGAGCCGGAGGCCAGTGCTGTGGGTGAGGGAGAAACAGCCCAGGAATTGCCTCCCTCGGTCCCAGGGGAGGAGGGGGTGGGCAGGGCAGGGCCAAGGTCCTCACCTCCGCCTGGTCCTCACCCAGCATCACCTCCCTTGGCAAATATTTGCTGCCGCCACCTGGGGGCGGCGCTGGCTGCTTCCTGTTCCTCCCCAGCTGCAAATGCGGGGGACACACCTCCTGGCCTCTTGGGAGTTGGGGGTCCCAGGCCTCCCTACTCACTTCCCTCTGGTTCTGGAGCTGAGGGGCCTTCTCCACTCCCCTCCGTGTCTCACCCTCCTTCCCTCACCTCCCTCTTCTGTCTCATCTTCTTCCTCCTTTTATTTTTTAAAATTCCATATATATTTTAAATTGATTTTTTACAGAGTGGAAGAGAGAGGGTCAGAGAGTTAGAAACATCGATGAGAGAGAAACATTGATCAGCTGCCTCCTACACGCCCCCTACTGGGGATGTGCCTGCGACCCAGGTACATGCCCTTGACCGGAAACGAACCCGGGACCCTTCGGTCCGCAGGCTGACGCTCTACCCACTGAGCCACACCGGTTTCGGCTTCTTCCTCCTCTTACTATCTCCCTCACCTCCTCCAGCATTCACCTCCCCCCTGGTCCCAGCCCCCCACCCCCACCCCCTGCTCACGTCCTCCTCTCTCCCTCCACAGCTCAAGAAGTCCTGGGGCTCCAAGGACACCCCAGCCAAGGCCCTGATGAGGCAGCGGGGCACTGGGGGGGCCCCCAGGGGTGAGGTGGACTCCCGCCCCCTGGCCGGCCCCCTGCCCCTCACCCCCGGCCGCCGCCTCCGCTACCTGTCCCCCACCCGGAGGAGGTTTGGAGATGACGCTGCGCTCAAAGCCCTGGAGCCCAGAGGGGGCCGGCCGCCGGGCTGGGCCACCCGGGCGGGACTCAGGGGGCGGCCCTGACGGAGCCGGAGCCGCACTGGACCACAGGGCGCTGGGAGCCCCCCCTCCGGGCTGTGCCTGGGCCTCAGTCTGGGAAGGAGGAGGGGTGTCCCCCCAAATTACCCTGGAACTTGGGCAAGTCCCATGCCCACCCCAGAGCCCAGTGTCACAGCCTAGAGGAGCTGGGATCCCAGAAACTGTCCATCCCGCCCGGGCACTGTGGGGACTTCTCCGCGGGGAGGCCCGGCCGAGGGCCCCATGTGGGGGCAATGGGGGCCCGGGGGCCCACCTGCTCAGAAGGGTGGGCAGCGGAGCTAGGCTCAGGGGAGGAGAGACCTCAATCCAGGGGACTGAGCTGAATGATGAGGGACGCGGAGGATCGGTGGGGACACCCCTGCTGGGGAGCGGCTCAGGGCCCTGGAGAGGGGACTGGGCAGGTGCTGGGACAGTTTTCTGGGTGCTAAGGGGTTAGTTGTTGGGGCTCCCTTTTCCCTCTGCTCAGAATAAACCTGCCTCCTGCCAAACACTTGCATTTTCCGCAGCCTTGTGGGGGACCCTGAAGTCCAGGCCCCCAGCCCCTCCTCCCTCAGACCCAGGAGCCCAGGCCCCCAGCCCCTCCTCCCTCAGACCCAGGAGCCCAGGCCCCCAGCCCCTCCTCCCTCAGACCCAGGGGTCCAGCCCCTACCCCCTCAGACCCAGGGGTCTGAGCCCCCAGCCCCTCCTCCCTCAGACCCAGGGGTCCAGGCCCCCAGCCCCTCCTCCCTCAGACCCAGGAGCCCAGCCCAGCCCCTCCTCTCTCAGACCCAGGGGTCCAACCCCCCAGCCCCTCCTCCCTCAGACCCAGGGGTCCGGGCCCCCAGCCCCTCCTCCCTCAGACCCAGGAGCCCAGGCCGCAGCACCCTGACTCTGGGAAGTCAGGCGCCAGCGCTATGGGGCTTCTGAGTCACCCTCCAGGGTGCGCCTGGTGGGGAAGAGGACCCGCCTTCAGGAGGCCCTGGTGCAGGAGAAGGGTCCCCACCCGGCCTCGCGCGCCCCCTGCCGCCCGCCCGCGGCATGCCACCGCCATCGCACATGGAACCGGGGCAGGAGCGATGCGTTTATTCTCGGGGTCACGGATGCGGGTGCTCGGAGGCCTGATTAGGGCTGGGGCTGGGTTCGGGGCTGGGGGCGGGGTCCGGGCTGGCATCCTCGGGGTCCTCGTCCCAGGGGAAGGTCGGCATCCCCTGCATCTGCTCGCGGTAGACGCGGTCGAAGGCTTCGCTCTGCGCCACCGTGAAGTGGTTCTTCCAGTCTCCGCAGACCCCTGCGGGGAGGAAGAGCGGGCGAGGTGAGCAGCGTCGCCCCGACATCCCAGCGTCCCCTGCCCCACGTCCTCTACGCATGCGGTTCCCTAGGCCGGAAGCCCCGCCCACCCGCCTGGCCCCACCCCTCTCCACGCCGCCCCGCCCCCTCCCGCGGTTGCTGACTCACCCAGGCCGCCTGGACCTGGCAGACCCGGGCACCGTTCTTGCCTCCTCCCTCTTTGGGGTCCCCCCTGCTCTGCTCACCCCGCCAGCAGACCTCTGACCTTCCGCCACTTCACCCCGAACCCCTTAAGTCTCTGCCCAGACCACCCCCAGCCCCACCCCATCCGGCGAGCTGCACACCGTGCCCAGCCCGGGCGCTCCCTCTGCGGCCTGGCACCGAGCAGGCGGCCCGGGCTCTGCCCCCGCCACTGCGGGCCCGGGCTGCTCCCCGCACTCAGCGCCGCGCCTGGGCCCGAGGTTTACCACAGCCTCGGAGCCGCAAGGGATCCAGCCTCAAGTTCCTTCCTTTCTTTTTTTAAATCCTCACCCGAGGGAAGGTTGATTTTTTTTTGATGTTGTTATTGCTAATCCTCATCCAAGGATATTTTTTCCATTGATTATTATTTTTAAAAAATTTATCTAGCCGAAACCGGTTTGGCTCAGTGGGTAGAACATCAGCCTGGTGCGGGCTCCATCCCCAGTAGGGGGCGTGCGGGAGGCAGCCGATCAATGATTCTCTCATCACTGATGTTTGTTATCTCCCTCTCTGAAATCAATAAAAATATATTTGAAAAATAAAAATAAATAAATGATACCGGTAACTATTTAAAAATAATGGAAAGATATCCTCCAGTGAGGATTAACAACAACAAAAACAAATAAATAACTAAATAAATAGCCAACCGTGGTGCGAAGCTGGCTGTGGCCTTTTGTTCCCACATACAGCTTGGGGGGGGAGGAGATGAGGGGGCTCGGGGAAGCCTGGGGTGACAGGCGCCTGCTGTGTCCCCCGAGCTGAGCCTGTGTGTGGAGTCCACGCCGGGCCCCCGGGCCGCAGGTTCTCCGGGGAGGCCCCCGGGTTACCGGGGAAACGGCCCAGAGAGGCGGAGGAACGTGCGGGGTCCGTACCTTTCCGCAGGAAGGCGCCGCGGCGCTGGTCCAGCAGGCTGGGCGGCAGCAGCGAGAAGTTGGACATGGTGTTGGCCTTCATGGCGTCGAAGGCCGAATGCGCCACGACCGAGCCCAACGCCTCCTCGCCCAGCTGCCGGCCCAGGAACCGGCACACGCGCTGCACCGCGCCAGGGAGGTCCTGGGGCGGAGAGGGGTCAGCGTGAGAGGGGTCAGGGGGGAAGGCAGGACGGGGAGTGGGGAGGGGGGACAGGCAAGGAAGGAACACCAGACCCAGAATTTGGATGTCAGAGTCTCAACCCAGACTTGTCTCTGCCTCAGTTTCCCCACCTCCAAGGGGTTGGGCTCTGGCCTCTGAGGGGTTCTGCAGTTTGGAATTTGGGCGGGTGCTGTGGGTGGGAGGGCAGGGGTGAAGTTGGGTCAGAGGTCACCGCACGGGGCAGGGGGCCGTCCAGCACCTTATGCAGAATCCTCCTCCTCCAGGTTAGAAACGGGGCGTCAGCCGGCCTGTGCCCCAAGCCTGCTCCTCCCCCAGGTCCCCAGCCCAGAACAGCCCCAGATTCACCCGGTCACACGGCTGGCCGCACTCCTAGCTGCGCCTCCCCGCTGCTCCCCTTCCCGCCCACACCCCTGGCTAGGGCTCTAACACAACATTTGAATGTTTAAACAGATTCCCATGCCCCTAGCCGGTGTTGTTCAGTGGTTAGAGCATCGGCCCACAGACCGAAGGGTCCCAGGTTCAAATCAGAGAGGAAGGGAGAGGGCTAGAGAGCTGGGAACATCGCACACCCCTGTCCTGTCCGCCATCAGCTCCTTCCCTCTGCCTGGACTCTCTCTGCCATGTCCCTTCTGGTTCCCCGTAGCCCGGGCACTGGTCAGGCCCGATTCTCTCCTGTGGACGCTTGTCCCGGCCTCTCCCTGCCTCCTTGCCTCCTGTCCCCACACCAGGCCGGAGCCTGCTCCCTGGGCCCTGAGACAGTTCCCGTCCCCCGGCCTGACCTCCAAGGTCAGGTGCTCCCCACCCCTCCTCCTGGGACTCACCGTCCCCTGCACTTCCCTCCCTGTGCCCCTCTCCCCCTAGCAGACCTCCCCCCTCCGGTGCAGCACGTCTCTGCTCCCCTCCCCGTGACTAACGGCTCAGGTCACCGTGAATGGAGCGCCCACTGTGTACCACGCCCCGGCCCATGTCTGGCCCGTCCTGCCCAGGGCCTTGCCGGGAGGAGTCAGTGCCCGGGACCGGCCCGCGGAGGCCCAGAGCAGGAGCCCCGTGTCCAGGCCTCACGGCCAGGGCGGTGCTGGGGTCCGGGTCCCCGGAGCCCGCAGTCCTCCCAGGCGCTGCCTTCCTCGGCCTGCACCCGGCGGCCAGCCCCCGCCAGCCCCAGCCCCGGCTTTCCAGGTCATCCTGGTTTCGTAACCGCCCACCCCGTTATCCTCCTGAACCACACACTCGTCCCAGAACGCCTCGCATGCTGGCTGTTCCTGCGTGGCCCAGTTTTGGGTTTGGAGAGTAAAGTTGGATGGATGGGAGGGGGAGGGGCGGTGCCGGAATCTTCTGGAAGGGGGTGGTGGGAGGGGAGTCTTTCCATCAACAGCAATTCACCGGGAGGAGACAGAGCTACAAGGAGGAGCCCTGCGCCCGGACAGGTTCCCGACTCCCTCCTCTAAAACGGGGACAGCCCTCGCCGGTGTGGCACAGTGGGCAGGGCCGCTGAAGGGTCCCGGGTTCGATTCCGGTCAAGGGCATGTACCTGGGTTGCAGGCTCCATCCCTGGTTATAGGGCACGCGCAGGAGGCAACCTAATCGACGTGTCTCTCTCACATCCATGTCTCTCTCTCCCAGTTTCTCCCTCTCCCTCCCATTCTCTCCTTTTTTAATAATATATTCTACTGATTTTTTACAGAGAGGAAGGTAGAGGGACAGAGAGTTAGAGACATCAATGAGAGAAACATCCATCAGTTGCCTCCTGCACACCCCAAACTGGGGATGTGCCCGCACCCAAGGTACATGCCCTTGACCGGAATTGAACCCGGGACCCTTCAGTCCGCAGGCCGACGCTCTATCCACTGAGCCACACCGGTTTCGGCCCCTCACCCCTGTTTGATCTCTCTGTCCCTGGTCCCTCTCCCGCTCCGGCCTCAGGGACCCGGCTCTGTTCACGGCCGTCGCCCGGTGCCTGGTGCGTCCACAGTGGAGGAGGCCTTCGGGAGGGGGTGTGGGGGCGAGAGGAGGGGAGGAGTGGGGGGGCTGGGCCAGGTGCGGGACGTGGGGGGGAAGGGGGGAGGGGGGCGGCGGATCACCTCCTGCAGCTCCTCGTAGGTGATGAACAGGAAGTTCTCTTTGCCCTGCATCCGGATCCAGCCTTTAATGTGGTCGAACCAGGAGCCGAACTGCACTGCGGGCAGAGGGGCGGGGGGTGAGGGCCGGGCAGCGGGGCCTCCGCGGCCGCTCCCGGGCCTGACTGGCCCCACGCGGCCCAGGCCTGGCCCCTCGGAGCTGGATGCCCCCCCCATCCCCTGGTGCCCCATGTCCCTCTATCTCTGTCTCCCTGTCTGCAGGTGTCTCTCTGCAGGTGTCTCTCTGTCTGCAGGTGTCTCTCTGTCTGCAGGTGTCTCTCTGTCCCCCTGTCTGTCTCTGGCCCTCGGACTCTCTGGCTCTCTCCCTGCTGCTCCTGCATCTGCTGGCGCCTTTGGTTCTCTCCCGGTCTCCTATCCCCTCGCTCCCTCTGTCTCTCTCACGCTCCGTCCCCCCCCCCCCCCCTCTCTCTCCCTCTCTCCCCCCTCCTCTGCTCTCCTCCCACTGGGGCCCGGGCCCCGCCCCCCTCCTGGCCTCACCTTCGCCCTTGAGGAAGTTCTGCAGGAACTGGTCGGGCGTGCCGGGGTCCTTCAGCTGCCCCGCGATCTTGGAGTAATGGTACAGCGACACGGCCACGTCCCGGGGGTTCCGGCCCATGTAGATCACCTGGGGGGGGAGCAGGCGCGTCACGGCCGGCCCCTGCCCCCGGCCCCCGGTCCCCGGGCCCCGGCCCCCGACCCCCAGACCCTGGCCCCCGGCCCCCGGCCCCCAGCCCCCGGCCCGGCCCCCGGCCCCCGCCCCCGGCCCCCAGACCCTGGCCCCCGGCCCCCGGCCCCCAGCCCCAGCCCAGCCCCCGGCCCGGCCCCCGCCCCCGGCCCGGCCCCCGGCCCGGCCCTCGCCCCCGGCCCCCGGCCCCCGGCTCCGGCCCGGCCCCCGGCCCCCAGCACCTGGACCCCAGGCCCCCGGCCCCCCGGCCCCCGGCCCCGAGGCCGTGCTGAGCCCGCCCCTGGCCCCGCAGCAGGAGGGACTCAGGGCAGCCTGCTCAGGGGGCTTCCCGGCGGCGGCGGCGGGGGCTCAGATGCTTCACGTGTCCCAGGGAGCGGGAGGGCGCCCTCGCACGCTGGGGGGAGGGGGGCTGATTCTGGGTCAGGAGGAGGACCGGCTGGCTCCAGGGAACAGAGTGCAGGAGGAAGGCAGGGAGTTCGGGGTGGGGGAGGTCAGGGTGAGGGTGTGGGCCAAAGCGAAGGGACGCTGCCCCTCCTTCCTGCCCCCATGGCCGAGCCCCAGCCTCATCCTTCCCTGCCTGGATCTCCGCCCCCTCCCCCGCCTCTTCGCTGGCCTCCCGGCCTCCTCGCAGCCACAGGGTCTGTCTTCACCCAGGAGGCCCCTGCCCTCCTGGTTTATCCTCCCAGCGCCCCAGGACAGAGTCCCGGCCGGGGGCCTGGCTCCAGTCCGTTCACCAGGTTTACGTTCACTAGAGGCCTGTGCTCGGCATTGGGGGTGTCCCTCAGCCCGGCCCGCACCGCTGGCAGGCAGACATCCCCGGGGGGGCCTTAGCCTCTCCCGCCACCGCCACTGGGCTCACCAGCCGTGAGCCGGGCTTCTGGCTGAGTGTCTGCCCCTGGTGGTCAGTGCGCGTCATAGCGACCGGTCGTTCCTCCGATCGGTCGGTTTGCACGTTAGGGTTTTATTTTATAGGATAGGCATCCCCCCTCCAGTCCCACCAGACACGCCCTTCCCTGTCAACGGTTTCCTTTCCCAAGACCACGGTCAGCCACGTGGTGGTCAGCTACGTAGAGGTGACCACAGCCTCCAGCAAAAGCCCTGCCCGGCTGGCGTGGCCCGGTGGTTGAGCATTGACCTATGAACCAGGAGGTCACAGTTCGATTCCCAGTCAGGACACAGGCCCCGTGGCGGGCTCGATCCCCAGGGTGGGACGTGCAGGAGGCAGCCGATCGGTGATTCTCTCTCATGATTAGTGTTCCTGTCTCTCTTCCTCTGCCTACCTCTCTGAACTCAATAAAAATCTATTAAAAACAAAACAAAAAAAAAAAAAACAGCCGGGACTGGTTTGGCTCAATGGATAGAGCGTCGGCTTGGGGACTGAAGGGCCCCGGGTTCGATTCCGGTCAAGGGCATGTACCTTGGTTGCGGACATATCCCCAGTAGGGGGTGTGCAAGAGGCAACTGATCAATGACTCTCTCTCATTGATGTTTCAAACTCTCTATCTCTCTCCCTTCCACTCTGTACAAAAATCAATAAAATCTATTTTTTTAAAAAAATAACAAACCAATAACAACAAGAAAACCCTGGCACCATGGCTCAGGTGAGCGTCCGTGGGAGCATGCTGTCACACAGCTCCACGGAGGGACGAGGGCTGTGCATGCCCGTCCGCAGGAGAGGCCCCGGAGCTGGCGCCCCGTCTCTGCCCGCCCCACGCGCCTCCACCCTGCCACAGGCTGGCAGTGGCTGTGCGTCCGCCAGCTGAGCCAGCCTCTGAGTCCCTCTAGTGCAGTGGTCGGCAAACTGCGGCTCGCCAGCCACATGCGGCTCTCAAGCCGCGGTTTGGTTGACTAATGAGTTTGCCGACCACCATCACAGGCTACCCTTTACCCCTTTGCACACAATATGCCACAACTCCTCACAGCTTCCAACTCCACGGTAACAGTCTAGCCGTGGCCGGCAAACCCAGTCCACAGAGCCGCAACATGTGGCTCGCGAGCCGCAGTTTGCCGACCACTGCTCGGGTGCACCAGGGAGCCTGAGGGGGGTCTTGGGGACCCCCGGGTTGCAGTCCCCATCTTGCCTCTATCCGCATTACTCGTCTGTCTATCAATCATCTACTTACCTACCTACGTTTTCTACAAATTGTGAATATCTGTGTCCGGCCCAGATCTCTCCTGACAAACCCAGATTCATCACTGCCCGCTGGCAGCCTCCCCCTGGACGGCGAAGGGCCCCAGCAGAGCCCCCACATCCCCCCCCCCCCCCCGCTCCCTGCCCCCCATCTCAGCTGATGACAGCCCCATCCTCCCACCTCCTGAAGCTGCACGCCCCGCAGACACCCTGGCTCCTGTTTCTCTCACACCCACCTCCACCCTGTCAGCACCGCGTCCTGGTTCCACCTTAGAAACACAGTCTTTTGGCTCCACTGCCCGGCCGACGCCCTGGCCACCGCCCCGCTGCTCCCGGCACCTCCCCCTGGACTCCCTCCGCGGAGGGCCGTGCCCCACCTCGCCGCCAGAGGGCGCCGGCGAACACCGAAGTCCGGGCCCTCCTGGCTCAGCCTCCCCGGCTCCGGCCTCGCTCATGGTCAGCCACAGCCCAGGCGGCCCCACAACCGCGCATTTTGGCCCATTTTGGCCCGGTTGCGTCCCTGACCTCATTTCCACTCCTCCCCGCCCTTGCTCACTTGGTTCCGGCCGCACAGGCAATCCTGCGGGTCTGCAGACACATCCCTCCCACCAGAGGGCCTTTGCACTGACTCTCCCCCTGCCTTCTCCCTTCACCCCCCCCCCCCACCCTTTACTCAGAAGGACCATTCTCCCTGGGCAACCCCCTCCCTAACCCTCACCCTCACCCTCTGCTCCGCGACGTGAATTTCCCACCTTGGACCTAGTCACGGTTTTCCCTTTTCGGTCCATCTGTTCTCTGCCCTTTAACATGTGGACTCCCATTTGTTGTTGTTGTTATTATTACTATTATTATTATTATTAGTTTACTGCTGGTCCAGGTCAGGGCCAGGCGTAGTCGGTGCTCAATCACTAGGTGTCAATCTCATCTGTGCCCTCTGCCTCCCTCCCTCCTGCCCCCTCCCGTCCCCGGCGGGCACCTTGGCCTTGGAGTTGAAGAAGGCCTTTGTGAAGAGCTGGATGGGCAGGTGGGAGCTCATGAGGCGGGGGCTGGACTGGTCCGAGAGGCTGAAGGCGCCCATGATGGTCTCGCACCAGGGCGCCCGCTTCCAGATGGGCACCGAGCGGATCCAGGCGGGGTCGCCGTCCTTCAGGATCAGGCTGAGGATCTCGATCATCCAGTTGGTGCCTGGCGGGGAGCGAGGGGTGCGTGAGTGGGAGACGGGGACGGGTGAGGGACCAGGGGGTGGGGAACGGGGTTTGGCACGGCCGCCTGGACTGCACACGTGGCTCCGGGCTTTTTCCTCATGACCAGCGGGGACCAGGCTGTCTGCCTTTTTTAAAAAAATTTCTTTATTGATGAAGGTATCCCATATTTGTCCTCAACCCCCCATTCCCATCCCCGGCCCCCACCCCCATTGTCCTCGACCCCTGGTTAGGCTCGTATGTGTGCACACAAGTCCTCTGGTTGATCTCTCCCTTGTATCCCCACCCTCCCTCTGGGGCCCAGCGGTCTGACCCCTGGCTCCTTGTCTCTGGGCCTGTTCTTGCCCATCCGCCTATGTTGTTGGCTGTCTTTACTTGCAGAGCCGGAAGCAGCTCACAGAAATAAGGTCGCCAGCCCTGGTGGCGGGGCCGGCCAGCCCTCCATCCAACCCCGTTCCGCTTTCCTGCGGGGACGGGGACGGGACCACGCGGCTCCCGGCAGCTGTGCGGGGCCACGTGACCCAGCTCCAGCCAAGGACAGACGTGCAGGTGGCCGTGGTGTGCGGCGGGTTCCAGGCCTGGCCCATAAAAACCTGCCACGTGACTCTCTCTCTCTCTCTCTCTCTCTCTCTCTCTCTCTCTCTCTCTCCTTCCCTCCCCGGCTGCTGGCTGGAGGCAGAGATGCCAGTGGAAACTGAAGCTCCCAAGGATGGCAGAGCCACAGACCGAAGGAGCCAGGCCACTGGGTTACCCCCCCAGCCCCCCCCCCCCAATGCGCGCACGCGCGCGCACACACACACACACACACACACACACACCCCTCCCTCCCTGTGTCCCGCACTGGCTGGCGTGTGCAGGATGAGACATAAACGTCTGTGGGGCCCAGCGTCTTAGGCTCTGGGGCTTGTGTGTTAGGGCCGAAGGACTCGCTAATACGCGGAGGGGCTGGCATTGAATCCAGGCATCGACTTAAAAAAAAAAACTCAGCTCTTTTTACTGCCCCTTCTTGGGAGTAACCCGCAGATTTCGTGGGGGAGGGGGCCACCAATGACAAGCAGGAGGAAGAGCCCTCATCAGGGATCCGGTTCCCGGGCGTGGATGCTGGGGGGCTCCAGGCAAGTCCGACCGGAAGTGATGATGGTGATGATGATGATGGTGCTAGAACCCCCTCTTGTGAGTGTTATGTTGCCTTGGGTCCTACCAAGCGCCCCAGGCCCGTTCTCCGCCCTGCCTCCGGGCTCCGGACCCCTCTCTGCTGCCCGGTGCTGAGACACTGGGGCTGACACCCCCCTCCCTCCTTCCCCACCCCCCTTCCCCTCTCCCCACCCCCCCTCCCGCCCCGCCCCTGGCCCTGCAAACATTTCTCCTTCGCCCGCCGGCGCAGTGCCAAGATCCGCCAGCAGAGGGCGCCGGAGGACCCTGCAGACAGAGGACGGGCCTCTCCTCCCGTTTGCACAGGCGCCTCTCCCGGCACCAACGTGATGGACAGAGGCCCGGGCTGCAGGCGCCGGACCCTCACTGCCCGCCCCCCCCCCCCCAGCAGCATTCCCCGGCGGCTCTGCTCCAGCCCGAGGGCGGCCTGCCCGGTGCATTCACTCTCCTGTCTCCGTCACCCCTGTGGCCAGGGAAGAGCCCTCTTTGTGGGTGTGAGGTAGAATACACAGCGTGCAAGTGGCCAGTGCACCCGTTTGAAGTGTGTGGTCCGGGGGCATTAAGTGCCAACACCGCCCCCCGCATCTCCGCTCAGCCTGCCGCTGGGGGGCAGGCTGCCGCCTGGACGGAGGGACATGTGCCTGCACCCCCCGCCACTGCCAGCACACAGCCCTTCGACCAAGCAATGGTCGAATCTTGGAGCTTATTCCACGTAATAAAAAAATACTTGTGCAGCCGAGACCGGTTTGGCTCAATGGATAGAGCGTCGGCTTGGGGACTGAAGGGACCCGGGTTCGATTCCGGTCAAGGGCATGTACCTTGGTTGCGGGCATATCCCCAGTAGGGGGTGTGCAAGAGGCAGCTGATTGATGACTCTCTCTCATCAATGTTTCTAGCTCTCTATCTCTCTCTCCCTTCTTCTCTGTACAAAATCAATAAAATATATTTAAATAAAAAAAAAAAAAAAATACTTGTGCAGCCCTGACCGGTGTGGCTCAGTGGTAGAGCGTCGGCCTGCGGACTGAAAGGTCCCAGGTTCGATTCCGGTCAAGGGCATGTACCTTGGTTGCGGGCACATCCCCAGGAGGGGGTGTGCAGGAGGCAGCTGATCCATGTTTCTAACTCTCTATCCTTCTCCCTTCCTCTCTGTAAAAAAAAAAAAATAAGTCAATAAAATGTATTTAAAAAAATACTTGTTCAAATGTGTACGCGTCCACGTGATGTATGTGCAAGAAGGGGGATCGTGCATAAAGTTCACACTGTGGCCCCAGCCGGTGTGGCTCAGTGGACAGAGCGGACAGAGCTCCAGCCTTCGGATGGAAGGGTTCCGGGTTCGATCCCCCAGTAGGGGGCAAGCAGGAGGCAGCCGATCCATGATTCTCTCTCATCATGGATGTTTCTATCTCTCCCTCTCCCTTCCTCTCTGGAGTCAATAAAAAATGTATTTTTAAAAAGCTTACATGGTGCTACGGGCACAGGACTGGAAGGCAGTAAGTGCCGGTCAGCGAGGGGCTGGTGGAGGCGGGCCAGGCCAGCGTGGCGCTGAGGAGGGGCTGGCGGAGGCCCCACGGGGTGCGATTCCGATGATCGGAAATGCCCAGAGCAGCGAGCCAGGCCGGACGCGGGTTAATGATCGCCAGGGGCTCGGGGGCAGGAATGTGGAGGGAGCCGCTGTCCTGTTGGGGTGATGGAAATGTCCTGAAGCTGGTGGTGGCGATGGGTGCCCAGCCGTGAATGCGCCACAGCCGTGGATGGCACTTTAACGCGGTGAACGGCCCGGCCGGCGTGGCTCAGGGGCTGAGCATTGACCCGGGAAGCAGGGGGTCAGGGTTCGATTCCCGGTCGGGGCACAGGCCTGGGCTTCAGGCTCCATCCCCAGTGGGGGGCGCGCAGGAGGCAGCCGATCCGTGATTCTCTCCCATCGTCGATGCTTCTCTCTCTCTCCCTCTCCTTTCCTCTCTGAAATCAATAAACATGTTTTATTTTTTTATTTTTTTAAAAAATATATTTTATTGATTTTGTACAGAGATAGAGAGTTAGAAACATCAATGAGAGAGAGTCATCGACCTGTGGACTGAGGGGTCCTGGGTTCGATTCTGGTCAGGGGCATGTACCTTGGTTGTGGGCACATCCCCAGTGGGGGGCGTGCAGGAGGCAGCTAATGGATGTTTCTAACTATCCTTCTCTCTTTCTCTCTGTAAAAAATCAATAAAATAAAATTAAAAAAAAGATAAAGCGTGCAGCTGCTGGCAGCCTTCCCGGGGGAGGAAGAGGGACAGGAGGGGGCGCTCTTTTAGCCCCGGCGTCAGGGGGCTCCCGGGGACTGAGCTACCCTGGGGCAGGACAGGGACCCAGGAGGCTGCTCCTGGGGGGGACCCGCCAGCACCAAGGCCAAGGCCACTGGCTAGAACAGCCCAGCCCCCTGCGCTCCCCCCCACTGTCCGGTGCCCCCGCCCCCGCCCCGCCCCCACCCACTGTCCGGTGCCCCTGCCCCCCCCCCCCACTGTCCGGCGCCCCCGCCCCCCCCCCCCACTGTCCGGCGCCCCCGCCCCCCCCCACTGTCCGGCGCCCCCGCCCCCCATCCTTGGGCCCCGCCCCCATCCTTTGAGCCCCGCCCCCATCCTTGGGGCCCCGCCCCCATCCTTGGGGCCCCGCCCCCCATCCTTGGCCCCCCATCCTTTGGGACCCCGCCCCCATCATTTGGGCCCCGCCCCCATCCTCAGGGCCCCGCCCCCATCATTTGGGCCCCGCCCCCATCCTTGGGCCCCGCCCCGGCCGGTACCTGACTTGGGGTAGGTGACGATGAAGATGTCGTCGTCCTGCACCTCGGCGTCCTCCGTGAGCCGGATGCTCTCCGGGGAGTAGATGCCCACGGGGAAGGGGACGCCCTTGTAGCGGAAGTACTCGCCCGACAGCTTCCGGCTGCAGGAGCGGGTCAGAGGTCACGGGAGGGCGCAGAAGAGGGCGCGAGGAGGGGGCGGGGGTCAGAGGTCACCGGGAGGGCGCCAGGAGAGGGGCGTGAGGAGGGGGGCGGGGAGGAGGGGGAGGGGGGGCGGTGAGGAGGGGGAGGGGGCGGTGAGGAGGGGGAGGGGGGCGGTGAGGAGGGGGAGGGGGGCGGTGAGGAGGGGGAGGGGGCGGTGAGGAGGGGGAGGGGGTGCGGTGAGGAGGGGGAGGGGTGCGGTGAGGAGGGGGAGGGGTGCGGTGAGGAGGGGGAGGGGGGCGGTGAGGGGGAGGGGCGGTGAGGAGGGGGAGGGGGGCGATGAGGAGGGGGAGGGGGGCGGTGAGGAGGGGGAGGGGGGGCGGTGAGGAGGGGGAGGGAGCGGTGAGGAGGGGGAGGGGGGGCGGTGAGGAGGGGGAGGGGGCGGTGAGGAGGGGGAGGGGCGGTGAGGAGGGGGGGCGGTGAGGAGGGGGAGGGGGGCGATGAGGAGGGGGAGGGGCGGTGAGGAGGGGGAGGGGGGGCGGTGAGGAGGGGGAGGGGGCGGTCAGGAGGGGGAGGGGAGGCGGTAAGGAGGGGGAGGGGGCGGTGAGGAAGGGGAGGGGGAGCGGTGAGGAGGGGGAGCAGGGGTCAGAGGTCGGGGGAGGGTGCAGGGCCGGGGCCTGCCCGGTGTCCAGCTTCACAGCGAGGTCAGCAGGACACACAGAGCAGCGGAGGGGAGGATTCTGGGGGAGAGCGCGGCCGGGGGCGGGTGTTGGGGGGCAGGTGAGGGCGCCCCTCGCCTCGCTGGGGGAGCCTTGGCGAGGGGCGTTCTCTGCCCCCGCAGCCCCCCGAGGTGACGGGACAGAGCCCTCACTTTATGGGGGAGGAAGCGAGGCACAGAGAGGCTGGGTGACTTCCCACAGTCACACAGCTGGCGGCGGGAGCACCTCCCAGCCTCAGAGTGGGGCCGCGTGCTTCCCAGACATTCACTCTGAACCCCAACCCTCAGGGACACGCCAAGCCACCACCGCGCCTCCCGATGGGGCCCCCCAATGGGGCCCCCCAATGGGCAACGGAGGCCCAGGAGCCAGGCGCCGCCCACTGCGGCCAGGCCACGCGGCTCAGCCCACCTGCCAGCCACACGTCCAGCCACTGAGTAGCTGAAACAGTATCTAAACAAACAAACAAAAAGAGCCCTAGACCATTTGGCTCGGTGGATAGAGCCTCAGGCTGCAGACTCAAGGGTCCCAGGTTCGATTCCGGCCAAGGGCATGTACCTTGGTTGAGGGCACATCCGATCGATGTTTCTAACTCTCTATCCCTCTCCCTTCCTCTCTGTAAAAAAAAAAAATCAATAAAATATATTTAAAAGAAAATATATTTTTATTGGTTTCAGAGAGGAAGGAAGAGAGAGAGAGAAACATCCATGATGACAGACTCCTTGACCAGCTGCCTCCTGCACGCCCCCCACTGGGGATCAAGCCCACAACCCGGGCCTGTGCCCTGACCAGGTATCAGACCGTGACCTCCTGGCTCATAGGTCGCCACTCAACCGAGCCACACCGGCCGAACCCCTCAGTCCAGCTGCCCTGCCAAACCACGGGTGTGAACTGCCCAGAGATGTTTGAAGAGCTGCCTGCTCAGCTGCCGCCTCTTTCTACCCCAGCCTCCCTCCCCCTCCCGCCCCCCAGTCCCCGCGTCTCCTCCTGTGTGCGGGCGGGAGAGGGACAGGGTCCGGGACCTGGCTGGGGTGAAGATGCGTTGGGCACACAGTTCGCCGGGCGCCTGTGGGTTGCTGATGAATTCACAGTCACGTCTGTGTGCGGGGCAGCGAGCCTGCTGCGGGGGAGGGGAACTCTGGGCGTGATGGCCTCGGGCCTGGGGATTAGGGGGTCACGCGTTCCGGGGTGCCAGGCAGCGGAATGCCGGGGGAGGCGACGCGGGATCTCGGCATGCCCGCCGGAAGCCACATGTATGTGCCCGACTGTGTGGAGGGCGGGGGTCAGAGGTTACCGGGACCCCCGGTGAGGAGGGGGAGGGGGGGCGGTGAGGAGGGGGAGGGGGGCGGTGAGGAGGGGGAGGGGGGCGGTGAGCTTTCCAAAGGAAGCAAGCTGCTGTAGTTCAGTCTTTCCACAATCCCAGTAGCCTTCCCTCTTCCTAAGGTCTGGTCGCCTGTAGTGGTTCTTTTACTTTAAAAAAAATTTTTTAAAAAAAAATGGATTTCAGAGAGGAAGGGAGAGGGAGAGATGGAAACATCAGTGAGGAGAGAGAATCACCGACCGGCTGCCTCCTGCACGCCCCCCACTGGGGATGTGCCCACCACCCGGGCCGGTGCCCTGACCGGGAGTCGGACCGTGACCTCCTGGCTCATAGGTGGATGCTCAACCGCCGAGCCACGCCAGTTGGGCTGGTTCTTTTTCTTTTTAAATATATTTTTATTGATTTCAGAGAGAGGAAAGGAGAAGGAGAGAGAGAAACATCAATGATGAGAGAGAAACAGCATTGATTGGCTGCCTCCTGCACGCCCCCTTCTGGGGATTGAGCCCACAATCCGGGCATGTGCCCTTGACCGGAATCGAACCCGGGACTCTTCAGTCCACAGGCCAATGCTCTATCCACTGAGCCAAACTGGCCAGGACATGAGCTGATTCTTTTTCTTAAGGAAAACCCTCTCAAAAAGATATAAGTCTCAGCCCCTCCCTTCCCCCTCAAACCCAGTCTTAGTGGACACACCGTGTGCCTGTCCATTTGTCATATATATATATATAATTGATTTTTTTTACAGAGAGGAAGAGAGAGGGATAGAGAGTTAGAAACATTGACGAGAGAGAAACATCAGTCAGCTGCCTCTTTCACACCTCCTACTGGGGACGTGCCCGCAACCAAGGTATTAATACATGCCCCTGACTGGAATCGAACCCGGGACCCTTTAGTCCGCAGGCCGACGCTCTATCCACTGATCCACACTGGTTTCTTCGGCCTGTCCATTTGTCTTTACAGTACACTTAGGACAATACACTGAACTGAGGGGTGTGTGTAAGTAGGTTATATCGTCTGTGGGTTTATTTCGAGTTATGGGAGAGAATGTTTCAAACCTCCTGTTATATAAGGAGGCCCGGAGGTCAACTGCACAGACGAAAGCTCAGAAAGACGCCCTGGCCAGTGTGGCTCAGCTGGTAGGAGCATCGTCCAGGGCACCCAAAGGTTGCAGGTTCGATTCCTGTCAGGGCACAGGCCTGTGCTTTGGGTTCCATCCCCGGTTGGTGCCTATAGGAGGCAACCAATCGATGTTTCTTTCTATCTATACATATCCCTGTCCTATCCTCTCTCTCTCTAAAGATCAATAAAAACAAAAAACAGCCTGGCCGGTGTGGCTCCGTGGTTGAGCATCGACCTATGAACCAGAGGTCACTGTTGGATTCCCGGTCAGGGCACAGGCTGGATCCCCAGGGTGGGGCGTGAAGGAGCGTCAATGAACCAGCTGATCAATGATTCTCTTTCATCATGGATGTTTCTCTCTCTCTCTCTCTCTCTCTCTCTCTCTCTCTCTCTCTCTCTCCCCCATCGTCTCTGAAATCCATAAAAATATATTCACAAACAAACAACCTCGAAACGGAACGTTGCATGAAAAACGAGGGACACAACAGCATCCAGAGCATCTGCCCAACGATGGGAAGTTCAAAGCCAGGGGCGAGGGGCCTGTGGTGTCAGAAGGCGGGCGGTGTGACCCTTGGAGGCCTGGGGCACTGTGGGGAGAGGCAGGTGGGGGAGGGTCAATGTGGTGCCCGCTTTGCAAAATTCACTGAGCCATTGCGTCTACCTTTAACACAACACTCATGGAATGAATGAACAAAGCATTCAAGTCTCCTCATGAAAACAGCCGTTTTTAATCAAGAGGAGGCAAGCCAAAACCGGTTTGGCTCAGTGGACAGAGTGTCCGCCTGTGGACTGAAAGGTCCCAGGTTCGATTCCGGTCATGGGCATGTATGTGCCTTGGTTGCGGGCACATCCCCAGTGAGGGGCGTGCAGGAGGCAGCTGATGGATGTTTCTGTTTTTTTCTTTTCTTTTTAAAAAAATAATATATTTCTTTATTGATTTCAGAGAGGAAAGGAGGAGAGAGAGATAGAAACATCAATGATGAAAGAGAATCATTGACTGGCTGCCTCCTGCACCCGCCCCCCCCCCCCCCCACTGGGGACTGAGACTGCAACCCAGGCATGTGCCCTTGGCCGGAATCGAACCCGGGACCCCTCAGTCCACAGGCTCACACTCTGTTCACTGAGCCAAGCCAGCCAGGGCAATGTTTCTAACTTTCTATCCCTCTCCCTTCTTCTCTGTAAAAATTAAAAAAAAAAAAAAAAAAATATATATATATATATATATATATATATATATATATATATTGATAGAGAGAGGGAAAGAAGAGAGAGAGAGAGAGAGAGAGAGAGAGAGAGAGAGAGAGAGAGAGAGAGAGAGAGAAAACTGTCCTGGAGCTGGATGTCACATGCTCTGTGCCTCAGTTTCCCCAACGGTAACATGGAGGTAAGAGGAGCAGCCCAGTGTCTTGGTGAATCGTACAAACCCCGGAGTCAGAATACGGGGCTTTGAAGTCTATGTCCCAGCCACTGTGTGGCTGTGGGCAGTCCCTCAGCCTCTCTGTGCCTCTGTTTCCTCGTCCATCAGATGGGGATGATAATAACCGTTGCCTCCATGAAAAAAAAAGTGCCTGGCTTAGATCTGTGCCGGGCATGGAGTGAGCACAATATAAACGCTCGTTAATTTCCCTAACAGTTGTAGCAGTGGGAGGGTTTGATGTGCCAACAGCCGTAAAAATGATTGGCTCACGGTCTGAGGCCATAAACCTGGGCTAACGTTATCATTATACGCCGATAGAGGCAGCATCGGACAGGGTGTGAGCCCGGAGGCGGGGCTGCACAGCACAGCACAGCACAGCGTTTGGCACTTAGTAGGCTCTCCTCCCGGTGTCATGACTTTACTGTTCAGTGATGCTGTCAGGTACCCCAGAGGCTGAGCCTGGCCGGTAGTCTTAGTGATGTCACCGGTTGCCGGGCAGATTTAGCCCCGTGCGTGGGAGCTGTGAGGTCATCAGTTACCGGGCAGATTAACAGCGTCAGTGCCCAGGCCTGGGCTCTCACTGGGCTTCTTTGAGCCTCAGTTTCCTCTCCGGCCACCGGAGGAGGAGGCCATGTCTACCCCAGGGAGTTAGTCCTACTCGAGGGTTAAAGGGAATAAAAACGCGAGGCGGCCGGCTCCTGATAAACGCCGAGGAAACGGAGGCTGTGGTTGGCCTGCGTGAGTGTAGTCTTTGATCTCCAGACAGACAGCTCCTCAGGGAAAACAATTCCTCCCCCGTTTACAGGAGAGGAACACAGCGATGCCAAAGAGGAAACGACCCTGTGCCCTTCTGGGGCACCTGGGTCTCCACTGAATGCTTAAAGGGACAGTGACCATCTCCAAATCAGGTCCGAGCCACAGCCTGGGAAGCCAGGGTGGGATCCACGGCGCTGGGACATGGCCTGTGGGCAATCAGTATGTGGCTGAATGAAGGAATGTGTGGCGAATGAATGAATGAGTGTGTGAGTGAATGAATGAGTGAATGAATGAGTGTGTGTGAGTGAATGAACGAATGAGTGGGTGAATGAATGAATGAGTGTGTGAATGAATGAATGAGTGGGTGAGTGAATGAATGAATGAGTGTGTGAGTGAATGAATGACTGTGTGAGTGCATGAATGAATGAGTGTGTGATGAATGTGTGTTGAATGAATGAGTGTGTGAGTGAATGAATGAGTGTGTGTGTGTGTGTGATGAATGTGTGTTGAAAGAATGTGTGTGAGTGAGTGAATGAGTGTGTATGAGTGAATGAATGAATGAGTGTGTGAGTGAATGAGTGTGTGAGTGAATGAATGTGTGTCAGTGAATGAATGTGTGTGTGAGTGAATGAATGAATGTGTGAGTGAATGAGTGTGTGTGAATGAATGAATGAGTGTGTGTGAGTGAATGAATGAGTGTGTGTCAGTGAATGAATGTGTGTGTGTGATGAATGTGTGGTGAGTGAATGAATGAATGAGTGTGTGAGTGAATGAATGTGTGTGAGTGAATGAATGTGTGTGTGTGTGTGAATGAATGAATGAGTGTGTGTCAGTGAATGAATGTGTGTGTGAGTAAATGTGTGGTGAGTGAATGAATGTGTGTCAGTGAATGAATGTGTGTGTGTGATGAATGTGTGGTGAGTGAATGAGTGTGAGTGAGTGAATGAGTGAATGAGTGTGTGAGTGAATGAATGAGTGAGTGTGATGAATGAGTGAAGAATGTATGTGTGAGGGCGTTAGCAGGAAGCCAGTGAAGGAAGTCGGAGAGCGCTGGCGATGCCCTCTGCCCGCCTCCGTGGCTCTCCGCCCCGGGGGAGTCCTCTGCAGAGTCCTCCGGGGCCTCAGAGACCCCAAAGCCCACACCCCTGTGCCCTCAGAGCCCACAACAGCCAGCTGCTCAGCAAATAGCTCAGCGTCAACGTTCACGAACGCGGGGCGAATGGGGAGCCGGATCTCCCTTACGTGACGGTGCTGCGGGAGAGCACGGGTGCCCGACGGGGAGCGAGGTGGCCGAGGCCACACGGCCAGTCCCAAGCCGAGCGGGGCTGGACCTCCGTCCTACGGGCAGTGCCTGCCCCCGTCCCTCCTAGGACCCCGCTCCAGCTAAGGCCCCCCACACCCCCTGCCGGGTACGAGCACGGTGCCCCCTCCGGGCCTTTGCACCTGCAGCTCCTCCTGCAGGAAGGCCGCCCCCTCCCCGCCCCGCCCCCACCTCTGTGCTTGTGCACCAGGGAGGCCCGCCCCCCTTCCTGCTGGGCCCAGTCGCTCGGTGTGTCCTGAACACGGTGCTGTGCGCCTTCTCTCCCACCTCGTACACCCGGTCTGGCCCCGGGGGACCGTCTGCCCGGCGCCCACGTCCGTCCGGGGCCGGCGTGCGGCTGCCGCTCGGCCGGAGCAGAGGAATGAGGATGACACCTGAGCCGCGCAGAGGCCGCGGCGGGCAGAGCGGCCACGTGACCCGCCATCGGCAGGCACCACTCGGCCTCCCAGCAGGAGCCTGTCTCCCGCTCAGGGGACCCCAGGCCTGAGACAGACCGGCCCGGAGCCTCCACCCTCCTGCCTCCCAGGCCCGAGTCTGCCCGGCCCCCCCGCCCCAGCCCGGCTCCGGGCTCTCCTGGCCCCCTGGACGCTCAGCCAGCCTCCTCCCTCGTCTCTGGGCCTCCTCCTCCCCCTGCTGCAGGCCCAGCTCCTCCGCCCGGAGCTTGGCCCCGGCCGGGGGGCGGGGGAAGGGGAGCCGCCTTCATGGAAACCCTAAGCCCAGGACGTGCTCCATCAGGCTCCTCCCTCCCGGGAGCCGCTCGGAGCCAGAGGAAACGGAAGCTAATGTTTCCCCAAGTCACACAGCGCCTTCGAGGAGGCCTCCGCCCGCCCTCTGCCACCAGGACGGCGTGGCTGCCTCACCGTGTCTTCCCCCAGCCTGGCACACCGCTGGCTGCGATCCACACACCGTCCCCTGAGGCCCCCTGGCGGCCGGGCCGGTCACCCGCTCCGCAGCCTGTCCCCCAGCGGAGGGAGCCGGCTCTGCTGCCGCCCCGGTGTGGCCTCCTGGCTCCACAATGACCTCCTGACCCCACACTGACCTCCTGACCCCACACTGACCTCCTGGCCCCACACTGACCTCCTGACCCCACACTGACCTCCTGGCTCCACAATGACCTCCTGACCCCACACTGACCTCCTGACCCCACACTGACCTCCTGACCCCACACTGACCTCCTGGCCCCAAGCTGACCTCCTGACCCCAAGCTGACATCCTGACCCCCACACTGACCCCCACACTGACCTCCTGACCCCACACTGACCTCCTGACCCCCATACTGACCTCCTGACCCCACACTGACCTCCTGACCCTCACACTAACCTCCACACTGACCTCCTGACCCCACACTGACCTCCTGACCCCACATTGACCCCACACTGACCTCCTGGCCCCACACTGACCTCCTGGCCCCACACTGACCTCCTGGCTCCACAATGACCTCCTGACCCCACACTGACCTCCTGGCCCCAAACTGAACTCCTGACCCTCACACTAACCTCCACACTGACCTCCTGACCCCACACTGACCTCCTGACCCCACATTGACCCCACACTGACCTCCTGACCCCACATTGACCCCACACTGACCTCCTGACCCCACACTGACCTCCTGACCCCACACTGACCTCCACACTGACCTCCTGGCCCCACACTGACCCCCACACTGACCTCCTGACCCCACACTGACCCCCACACTGACCTCCTGGCCCCACACTGACCCCCCACTGACCCCCCGGCCCCCACCTCAGGCGGAGTCCTGCCTCAGGGCCTTGGCACGGCCTGTGCTGCTCCCAGCAGGCCTGTGACTGGCTTCCTCACCTCTTTCAGGTCTCCGCCCCGCCCGCCCCCTGCCTGCTGCCCAGCACTGGTCCCTCTGAGCAGCTCTGTGGCTCACGCTCCACCGAGGTCTGCCTTTCTCCACTCGCACATAGTCTGTCCGTGAAGCCGGAGGTTTGGAGGAGGGGGCGGGGGAGGGGGGGAGAGGGGAGGGGAAGGGGTCTGTCTGAACTGCCCACACCACAGGGCCCTGGCGCGCGCACAGGGCGTGTCCTATTTGTTGAGAAAATAAGCATCCCAGGCAGAGCACAGGGACAGCGTGTCCTCAGCTCCCCTATCTCCCCATCAGCCGCACAGGGACAGTGCGTCCCATCTCCACTCAGGGCCGCGTGTCCTCAGCTGCCCTATCTCCCCATCAGCCCGGAGGCCGCCGGCCCTGCGCGCTCCAAAGGGGAGAACAGAGCGAGAGGGGAAGGCGCGGCTGGGGTCGCTGCTGCCGCAATCGCAATCGGGGATCGAACCGGGCAGCCTGGCGCCCCTGCCGGCCCCGTGCCCTGGGGCAGTGCCCCGGGCTCCTCCTCATGGGTCCCCCGGGCTGGGGGGGGGGCTCCTTCTGGCCGGGGCTCGGGGGCTCGGAGGCCGAGGGGTCAGGAAGACGGGGGTTTGACCTCAGGCAACCGCTCGCACGTTCAAAGACACGCGACATAATCGGCAGCAACGGGGGAGCGCCCACGGGAACTGCTGCAGGGAGCCGGAAACCGGAGGCACAGCGCGCGATCCTGCCCGGCCAGGACCGGAAACAAGCCGCACGGCCCTGGCCGGTGTTGCTCAGCGGACAGAGCATCAGCCTGCGGACTGCAAGGTCCCAGGTTCGATTCCGGTCAAGGGCATGGGCCTCGGTTGCGGGCACATCCCCAGTGGGGGGGCGTGCAGAAGGCAGCTGATCCATGTTTCTCTCTCATTGATGTTTCCAGCTCTCTATCCCTCTCCCTTCCTCTCTGTAAAAAAAAAAAAAAATCAATAAAATATATTAAAAAAAAAAAAAAAGAATGAGCAGTGGCAGGAGGGTAACCAGGACCCCTTTTCTGGGGGCCTCCCAGTCTGATGTCCAAAGAGAGAACTTTCCATCCCCAGGAGCTTTGCACTTAAAACACACACACACACACACACACACCACCAACCCTAATATGGAGCAAATGTCTTCACTGAGGCCACAAGCACCTGCTGAGCTCCTCCTGGTGCCGGGTGCAGGGACTCACTGACAGAAGCCGGCAGGCCTGTGAGCCTGAGATCGGCACACAGGGTCTCCGCGTCGCAGGCTGTGGAGCCGGTGGGGATGGGGACGGAGCAAGCCTGGAGGCAGAGGGGGTGTCGGGGTGGCGGAGGGGAGGGGGGGGCGGTGAGCAGCCCCGAAGGAGGGGAGAGAGGAGCCGTGGGGCAAAGACAGGGAGCGGGTGGGCTCCTGTGGGCTGCGAGGGGCCGGAACTGCCCCCTCTTCCTGTGCGGCCTGCCCTTCCGAGGACGCCGCGGCCTCTGACTTTCTCGGCCGTGAGGGTGAGGGTGGGGGGTAGGGTTAGGGTGGGGGTAGGGTTAGGGTTAGGGTTAGGGTGGGGGTAGGGTTAGGGTTAGGGTTAGGGTGGGGGTAGGGTTAGGGTTAGGGTTAGGGTAGGGTTAAGATTAGAGTTAGGGTTAGGATTAGGGTTAGGGTTAGGGTTAGGGTTAGGGTTAGGGTTAGGGTGGAGGTAGGGTGGTGGTAGGGTTAGGGTTATGGTGGGGGTTAGGGTTAGGGTTAGGGTTAGGGTTGGGATTTGGGTGGGGGTAGGGTTTGGGTTAGGGTGGAGTTAGGGTTAGGGTTCGGGTTAGGGGCGCCTGGGCTCAGCTAGCCTCCCCGCTTTCTCTGAGGAGCGTGGCCCAGGCTGGCAGGCTGCGCTGGGTTAAACTCCCCTCACTTCCAGAACATTCTGTGCACTTCCAGGGTGGCCGTTGGCCCTGGCCTCCTCAGGCTGTTCTCATTTCCTGGAGGGCCCCTCCCCACCTCCCAACCTCCCCACCTCCCCACCTTCCCCACCTTCCCCACCTCCCGAGTCCCCAGTCCTGCTTGGACAAGCGCCTCTGTTTCCCGCCCCCCCCCCACCTCTGGCAGGGTGACTCTCACCGTGGCCACAGTGCAGAGGGCGAACACGCGGTGGGCGAGCAATTACATACCCGGGTCCGGAGGTCACCTGACAGCATTTGCTACCCAGCCACCCCCCCCAAAGCCGGGACACCCCTCCATGTGCCCACCACCCAGCCATCCCTGCCCTGTCTGCCTCCTTCTCAGCCCTTCTCATCCTTAGTAATTCTTTTTTTTTTTTAATTCTTTTCTTAAAAAATATTTTTATTGATTTCAGAGAGAAAGGAAGAGGGGGAGAGAGAGAAACATCAGTGAGGATAGAGAATCATGGATCCGCTGCCTTCTGCACATCTCCCTACTGGGGATGGATCCCGAAACCCGGGTATGTGCCCTTGACTTGAATCGAACCCAGGACCCTTCAGTCCACGGGCTGATGCTCTATCCACTGATCCAAAGCAGTTAGGGCATTAGCAATTATTTTCTTTATCTATTGCCTTCTCTCTTTTTTTGAATTTTGTATTTATTGACTAGTGGCCCAGAGCTCGAAATCCATGCACAGGGGGTGGTGGTGTCCCTCCGCCCGGCCCACACCCTCTCCAGTCTGGGACCCCTCGGGGAATGTCAGTCTGCACCACTAGCTCCTAACCGCTCACCTGCCTGCTTGCTTGGTCGCCCCTAACTACTCTGCCTGTCAGCCTCACTCCCAACTGCCCCCTCCCAGCCTTCTTGTCCCCACCTGCCCCCCTTCCTGGCCTGATTGCCCCTAACTGCCTCTGCCTCAGCTCTGCCACCCTGGCTTTGTCAGGAAGGGCTTCCGGAAGCTCTCCCGGTCTAATTAGCATATTACTCTTTTATTAGTATAGATTTTACAGAGAGAGAGGGAGGGAGGGAGAGAGAGAGAGAGGGAGGGAGGGGGAGAGAGAGAGAGAGAGAGAGAGAGAGCGAGGGAGGGAGAGAGAGAGAGAGAGGGAGAGAGAGGGAAGGAGGGAGGGAGGAGAGATTTGCTGTTCCGTTTGGTTATGCCTTCATTGGTTGCTTCTTGTAGGCGCCCTGACCGGGATCGAACCCACAGCCTTGGCATATCGGGACGACACTCTCACCAACTGAGCTACCTGGCCAGGACCCGACTATTATCTTCTTTGTGGATTAAAAAATATATACATATTTTGTGCCGGCACCGGTTTGGCTCAGTGGATAGAGCGTCGGCTTGCGGACTGAAAGGTCCCGGGTTCGATTCCGGTCAAGGGCATGTATCTTGGTTGCAGGCACATCCCCAGTAGGGAGTGTGCAAGAGGCAGCTGGTCGATGACTCTCATCGATGTTTCTAACTCTCTATCCCTCTCTCTTCCTCTCTGTGAAAAATCAATAAAATATATTTAAAAAAAAATATATATATATATACATATTTTTTAAGAATAGATTTTTAAAGCCCAAACCGGTCTGGCTCAGTGGATAGAACATCGGCCTGCGGACTGAAGGATAGAACATCGGCCTGCCCAGGTTTGATTCCGGTCGGGGGCATGCACCTTGGTTGCGGGCACATCCCCAGTAGGGGGTGTGCAGGAGGCAGCTGATAGACTTTTCTAACCCTCTATCCCTCTCCCTTCCTGTCTGTAAAAATCAGTAAAATATATTTTTTTAAAATTCATAGTGCAGGGGGCAGAGATCCCTCCCTCCTCTTCCTTCTTTTATGAAATTTTATTTTTGTTTTTTATTATTAATCTTTAAAAAAATAGGTAGATAGATATAGATATAGATATAGATATAGATGATATAGATATATAGATGATATAGATATAGATATAGATGATATAGATATAGATATAGATGATATAGATATAGATGTAGATATAGATATAGATATATAGATATAGATGATATAGATAGATATAGATATAGATATAGATATAGATATAGATATAGATATAGATATAGATATAGATATAGATATAGATATAGATAGGCTTCAGAGGAGCGAGAGGGAGAGAGAGAGAAACAGACCGAGCCTGCAAGCCGAGGCCGGTGCCCTGAATCGAACCGTGACTTCCTGGTCCATAGGTTGACGCTCACCCACCGAGCCACGAACGGCTAGGGCCCCACCTCCATTCTTTCACATTTACTTTCCTAACCTGTCAGCGTGGCTCAGTGATTGAGCATCGACCTCTGAAACAGGAGGTCGGGGTTCGATTCCCGGTCAGGGCACAGGCCCGGGTTGCAGCTCAATCCCAAGTGGGGGGTGTGCAGGAGGCAGCCGATTCGTGATTCTCTCTCAGCATGGATGTTTCTCTCCCTCTGCCTCTCCCTTCCTCTCAGAAATCAATAAACCTACCCCAAAAACAAGTGTTTTCCTCCGGAGGAGGCGCATGTTTCTGCACCCCGGCCGGATGGAGGGGATTTTGACAGACACGTGGTGCCCTGTGCCACCCACCGCTCTCCGCACCCGGAGCCGCCTTCGCCCAGCGCCCCGCTGCCCTGAGCTGACCCAGCACACACCCCGCACACACCCCGCACACACACCCCCACACCCTGCACACACCCCGCACACACCCCGCACACACCCCGCTGGCGGTGCTGCCTCGCACAGGACGTGCTCTGCGCCCAGGGGCGCCCTGTGCTCAGCAGGACGTTCCTGACAGTCAGGCGTGTGTGTTAGACTTTGTCCCTTTTTATGGCTGAGACGCCATCTCTGCGCAAATCAGTGCTTCCTGTTCTGTGAGCGCTGCTTCCAGGTCAGGCCGTTATGCGTAACCCCGTTTTTTGTTTGTGTTTTTAATGCATTTTTACTGATTTCAGAGAGGAAAGGAGAAGGAGAGAAACAGCAATGCGGAGAGAGAACCATTGATCGGCTGCCTCCTGCACGCCCCCTCCTGGGGATCGAACCCACAGCCCGGGCATGTGCCCTTGGCCAGAATGGGACCCGGGACCCTTCAGTCCGCAGGCCGACGCTCTATCCCCGGAGCCACACTGCCAGCCAGGGCCCTCCTCGTCTTTGTGCGCAACCTATGTTCTCACTCGCATTTCTCTTGGGCAAATAAGTAGCCTCAAAGCCGGGGGAGAGGGGGTGGGGAAGGAGGAGAAGGTCATAGTGTTTGGATTAGAATCCCTTCACAGTCGATTTTCAGGGCTGACAGGGCTTTTCCCTCCCCCTCCCTCCAAAAAAGCCATGTGAACTTCTAAATTATTAAACAAAACAAAACAAAACAAAAACAGCCGGGACCGGTTTGGCTCAGTGGATAGAGCGTCGGTCTGCAGACTGAAAGGTCCCGGGTTCGATTCCGGTCAAGGGCATGGACCTTGGTTGTGGGCACATCCCAGGTTGGGGGTGTGCAAGAGGCAGCTGGTCAATGTTTTTCTCTTATTGATGTTTCTAACTCTCTGTCCCTCTCAATTCCTCTCTGTGTAAAGTCAATAAAATATATTTTAAAAAATATATTTATATATTTTAAAAAAACACAAAAAATATTGATATATATCACTTAGATGATGGTGGTGGTGATGGTGATGGTGGTGATGGAGGTGATGGTGATGATGGTGGTGGTGGTGGTGGTAATGGTGGTGGTGGTGGTGATGGTGGTGATGGTGGTGATGGTGGTGGTGGTGATGGTGGTGGTGGTGGTGATGGTGGTGGTGGTGATGGTGATGGTGGTGGTGGTGATGGTGGTGGTGATGGTGGTGGTGATGGTGGTGGTGGTGATGGTGGTGATGGTGGTGATGGTGGTGGTGGTGATGGTGGTGGTGATGGTGGTGATGGTGGTGATGGTGGTGGTGATGGTGGTGGTGGTGGTGATGGTGGTGGTGGTGGTGGTGATGGTGATGGTGGTGGTGATGGTGGTGGTGATGGTGGTGGTGATGGTGGTGGTGATGGTGGTGATGATGGTGGTGATGGTGGTGATGGTGGTGGTGATGGTGATGGTGGTGGTGGTGGTGGTGGTGGTGGTGATGGTGATGGTGGTGGTGATGGTGGTGGTGGTGGTGATGGTGGTGGTGGTGGTGATGGTGATGGTGGTGGTGGTGGTGATGGTGGTGATGGTGGTGGTGCTGGTGATGGTGGTGGTGGTGGTGATGGTGATGGTGGTGGTGCTGGTGATGGTGGTGGTGATGGTGATGGTGGTGGTGGTGGTGATGGTGGTGATGATGGTGGTGATGGTGGTGATGGTGGTGGTGATGGTGATGGTGGTGATGGTGGTGGTGGTGGTGGTGGTGGTGATGGTGATGGTGGTGGTGATGGTGGTGGTGGTGGTGGTGGTGGTGATGGTGGTGGTGATGGTGGTGATGGTGGTGGTGGTGGTGATGGTGATGGTGGTGGTGCTGGTGATGGTGGTGGTGATGGTGATGGTGGTGGTGGTGGTGATGGTGGTGATGATGGTGGTGATGGTGGTGATGGTGGTGGTGATGGTGATGGTGGTGGTGGTGGTGGTGGTGGTGGTGGTGATGGTGATGGTGGTGGTGATGGTGATGGTGGTGGTGCTGGTGATGGTGGTGGTGATGGTGATGGTGGTGGTGATGGTGATGGTGGTGATGGTGGTGATGGTGATGGTGGTGATGATGGTGGTGATGGTGGTGATGGTGATGGTGGTGGTGCTGGTGATGGTGGTGGTGATGGTGATGGTGGTGATGGTGGTGATGGTGATGGTGGTGATGATGGTGGTGATGGTGGTGATGGTGATGGTGATGGTGGTGGTGATGGTGCTGGTGATGGTGGTGGTGATGGTGATGGTGGTGGTGGTGGTGATGGTGGTGATGATGGTGGTGATGGTGGTGATGGTGGTGGTGATGGTGATGGTGGTGATGGTGGTGGTGGTGGTGGTGGTGGTGATGGTGATGGTGGTGGTGATGGTGGTGGTGGTGGTGGTGGTGGTGATGGTGGTGGTGATGGTGGTGATGGTGGTGGTGGTGGTGATGGTGATGGTGGTGGTGATGGTGGTGGTGATGATGGTGATGGTGACAGAGAGAAACCCAGCTAATTAAGTAATCACTGCCTTCACATTCTCAGGGTCTGTGACTGGGGCTCTGGCTCTGGCCCCCAAAGCCCAGCAGATGCACTGCACCCCCTTGTGCCCCAGCGCGGCCCCCTCCCAGGTCTCCACGCACACAGCCGTGCCATTCGGCTCTCAGGCCAGGCTCTGCCTGTTCCCGGCTCTCCCGCTCCGCTGCGCACTGTGCCTCTGGGCGCCTGCCTTAGCCTGAAGGCTCTTCGCAACCTTCCCTTTCTCTCTGAGGCCCTCTCCCTCCCTCTCCTCTCGCTCTTTCTCTCTCTCTTCCCTCCCCTCCCCCGCAGCCAGCAGACACGTATTAAGCTCCTACTCTGTGCCCCTCCCTGCCCTCTTCACCACGGCGGGAGCCGCCTCCATGGAGCTTTTCCCGATTCCGGAAAAGTCCATTCTGGGCCTCCGGCCACCTGCGGCTCCCGAGCCTTTGAAATGTGGCTGGTGGGGCAGGTGACCTCGCCACCGTTTTTCCTTCCTCTTCCTTCCTTTTGAAAACAGACTTCACTGATTGCAGAGAGGAAGGGAGAGGGAGAGAGTAGAAACATCGACGATGAGAGAGAATCGTGACCGGCAGCCTCCTGCAGGCCCCACACTGATCGCAGCGCGGGCTCGGCCCTTGGCCGGGGGTGAGCGGCGACCTCCCGGTTCGGGGCCGCCCGCCCGCCCGGAGCCTCGCCCGCCGGCGGTGAGTCCACTCTCCGAGGCCACGGAACGCCCAGCCGTGCAAGGCTCCCGACCCTCTGGCACGCAGGCCGGCTGCTGGAGAGCTCCGGGCGGGGCCGGAGTGACCTGGGCCTGGAGAGGCCCGGAGCCGGGGGCGAGATCGGGACGCAGACCAGGCCTCCCGCCCACGCCGCCCGCCAGGATGCGGGAACGTGAGGCATCGCCCGTGGTGTCACTGCGCCTGTGACTCACGCTCCCTCTCGGCTCCTCCGGGTGAATGACACACGTAATTAAAGTCCACGTCACCTGTCTGCTTTCACGGCGTGCGTGTGTGTGCGCGTGTGTGTGAGTGTGAGAGTGTGTGCGCGAGTGTGTGTGTGTGCGTGTATGAGTGTGAGTGTGAGTGTGAGTGTGCGAGTGTGTGTCCGTGTGTGAGTATGAGAGTGGGTGTGCGCGTGTGAGCGTGTGTGAGTTTGTGTGAGTGTGTGCACGTGTGTTGCATGTGTGTGTGCATGTGTGTATGTGTGTGAGTGTGCGTGTGTCAGTGCATGTGTGTGCATGTGTGCGTGTGTGAGTGTGTGTGTGCATGTGTGCGTGTGTGAGTTTGTGTGAGTGTGTGCACAGGTGTGAGTATGTGTGTGTGTGAGTGTGTGTGAGTGTGAGAGTGTGTACGTGCGTGTGTGAGTGTGTGCGTGTGTGTATGTGTGTGTGTGTGTTTTAATATATTGTTATTGATTTCAGAGAGGAAGGGAGAGGGAGAGAGAGAGAGAAACATCCATGATGAGAGAATCATGGGTCGGCCGCCTCCTGCACACCTCCTACTAGGGATGGAGCCCACAACCTGGGCATATGCCCTGGACCCGAATCAAACCCAGACCCTTCAGTCCGCAGACTGACGCTCTATCCACTGAGCATACCAGCTAGGGCTCTTTTCTTTAAAAAAAAATATATTTTTATTAATTTCAGAGAGGAACGGAGAGGGAGAGAAAGATAGAAACATTCATGAGAGAGAATCATTGACTGGCTGCCTCCTGCACACCCCCTACTGGGGACCAGGCATGTGCCCTTTACTGAGGATCGAACCCAGGACCCGTGAGTTCCCAGGCCAACGCTCTATCCACTGAGCCACACCGGTTAGGGCAGGCCATGTTTTCTGCAAAGCCCTGAGTTTGGCAGCTCCCTGAGCGGGTACAGCCTGACCCAGTCCCCACGTACTGGAACAGAACCCCCCCTTGGTGCTGGCGCGGACCCAGGCCTCTGCCCGCCGGGAGAGGATGGACCCGGCTCCCGTTGGTGGGGACGGGACGACGGCCACAGAGGGACGGCCTCTCCGAGGCCCCGGCCGGCCCTTCTCTCTAGCGAGGGGCTGACAGGGACGTTTCTGGAGCAGGCCTCAGCGGTGCCGTGTCTGCCCGGGCCTCAGTCTTCCCATCTGCAAAATGGGCTGACGCCTGCTGCCTCGCAGGGAGGGCTGGCTCCCAGCCACCGCCCCCGGGGGAAGATCACAATTATGATCCATCTTCACCCCGACCCCGCCCCGCCCAGCACCCCGAGTTCCCGGCTGAAGAGGAGTCACAGGAATTAGAGAAGGAGGAAGGAAGGACAGCCGAAGACAGCCAGGCGAGCAAACCCTGACTCAGCAGAGAGCCGGTCCTGGGCATCGCCCGCCGCGCCCACTTCAGGGACCCACAGCCCACAGCCCACAGCCCCGGTGCCCGCCCCACAGGTCCCGGCGGGCGCGCGGCCTGGGTGGGACTTGAACTCGGGGTCGCCTGCCTGTGGGCTGTGGGACCCGGGCATTCTTATCCTCACGGCAGGTCCCTGGGTGCTGGCTCAGATCCCAGCCTGGGCCCAACTCCGCCTGCGAGTCCCTGGCCTCACCTGTCCCCTCTCCGACCCCTCCCTGAGCCAGGCCCGTGCCCCCCCCTTACTCCCTCCCGCCCCCCTTGGCCTTCGATGCCATCGCTAGGCTCCGTCCCTGTCCCAGAGCCCCCTCCGGCACACCGGCCGCTCCGTCCTTTCGGAGCGGGTCCTGGCGGCTCCCACGCCCCTGTCCTCAGCAGCCCCGGCCCCCGGAGAGCAGGCAGGATCCCAAACCCCCTCCCCGCCTCCCCAGCCCAAGCCCCAGCCCCCCGCAGAGGGGAGTGGGCGAGGGGGAGGGGGGCTGTGAGCCCCTTTTTCTTTTATTCTCACCAAAGCACCTTCATTCCCGGTGGTGGCCCCAGCCCCTCCTCTCTCTCTCTCTCTCTCTCTCTCTCTCTCTCTATATATATATATATATATATATATATATATATATATAATTGATTTTCCAGAGAGCTAGAAACGTCGATGAGAGAGAAACATTGACCAGCTGCCTCCTGTACACCCCCTCCTGGGGATGTGCCCGCAACCAAAGCACATGCCCTTGACCGGAATCGAACCCGGGTCCTTTCAGTCTGCAGGCCGACGCTCTATCCACTGAGCCAAAGCCGGTTTCGGCCCGGCCCCTTCTCTCTGCCGCCTGAATTCCGCCTCCCCCCCGCCCCCCGCCCACCGCGGGGACGAGGGCCAAGGTCTTGCTATTTATTAATTTATTGCTTAGAACCCTTTCACTGGCACCTTCCTTCCTTGGAAAAGGCAGGTCTGAGGCCGCCAGAGCTGAGTGGCTCTGGCCGGGGGAGGCGGGGGGTGGGGGGGGTGGGCAGGAGGGAGGGACCGGGCTGTAAACCAGGGCTGGCACCTCAGCCATAAAGAGGCCACGATCTGGAAGGGCCTGCACGCGGACTCGGAGATCAAAGTGGGGGTGGGGAGGAGCAGAAGCAGAGGTTCAGACGCCGGTGGCTCGGCAGCGGCCGCTGGCCTTGTCCCTCTCCGGAAGGGGCTGGTCCGGGCACAGCCGCGGCCTCCGGGTCTCCCCGGGTCTGGGCAGGGGCCGCCGCCTCCCCGGTCCCGCCCCTCCCTCAGCTTGCTCACCTTCTCATTCCTTTCACACCTGCCCGTCCTGTCCGGTCAGCCTGCCTCAGTGGAAATCCCGGCCCCACCCCGCCTGGCAGCTGTGTGACCTTGGGCAAGTCACTCAGCCTCTCTGGGCCTCCATTATCTCCGTCACAAATGGGTGATCTTAGCCTCCGATGGCTGCGGGGAGGGTTGAATGAGATCATGTGGGAAAGCACGGAGCACGGGGAGGACTAAAAAAGCTCTTTAGGGGCCTGGCTGGTGTGGCTCAGTGGGTTGGGCATCGCCCCGTGCCCTGAAAGGCTGCCTGTTCAGTTCCATCAAGGGCCCAGGCCTGGGTTGTGGGCTTGATCCCCAGCAAGGGGCGTGCAGGAAGCAGCCAATCAATGACTCGCTCTCATCATGGATGTTTCTCTTTCTCTCTCTCTCCCTCTCCCTCGCTCTCTAAAAATCAATACAGATATTTAAAAATAGTTCTCTCTGGATCCCTGTCCCCGGCTTTGTGTCCCCCCATTGGCCACAGAACCTGTCCACCCACCCTGACACCTGTGCCCTGCCACCTCCCGCTCCAAGCAGTTCCTCTTAGCACGTTTATTCGCCTTACTTTCCCTTCTCCGTCTGCCGTGGGCATACCAGGGGCATGGAACCCCTACAACCCACACAGCGTCGCTGGCCACGGAGCCCGTGAACAGGAGGATTCTGAGCAAGGCGTCCTGGCCCCCTCCCCGCAGCCCTCACCCCACCCCACATCCTGGCAGGTGCTTGGTTGCGGGGGGGGGGGGCAGTTTATCACATAGGCCTGTGTCCCCCAAACAGCCTACCGCGTAGCCCCTCTTATCTGTGGAGGACGGGGCTCAGACGTGGAATCGGGCTGCGGACGGAGTCTGAGGATGCCTTCTGTTTTCTTTCTTTCTTTTTCTTCTTTTTTTAAAATATATTTTATTGATTTCTTACAGAGAGGTAGGGAGAGAGATAGAGAGCTAGAAACGTCGATGAGAGAGAAACATCGACCAGCTGCCTCTTGCACACCTCCCATTGGGGATGTGCCCGGACCAAGGGACATGCCCTTGACCAGAATCGAACCCGGGACCTTTCAGTCCACAGACCGACGCTCTACCGCTGAGCCAAACCGGTTTCGGCTGAGGACGGCTTCTTGGACCTGACCTTGAGTGGCTCATGCCCGCTCGGACCCACAGCCCCTCCGGCTCCTCCCTGCGCGCCCTGCCCTCCCTCACCGGCGTCTTGTCCGGCCGGACTCGCCACCCGCCCCGCTCCGGCTCAGAGGGCGCCCGGCACCCCATTCATTCCTGACGTCATTCCCGGGCCGTCACAGCCGCCACCCCGAGCCCACACCCGCAGCGGGGAGGCCGGGCGGGGGTTCTGGGGGGCGTGGGAGTGGGCGGGGAGCAGCCCGATGGGGCCCAGTGAGCATCTTAAAATGTTCGGGAAACCATCACCCTGGGTGCTGAATGGGGAGGTGTGGCCAGGAAGTTCGGAGTCACGGGAGGTGACCCTGGTGACCGCGCTGGGAGGCCAGGGTGCGGGGCTTGGAGTGGCAAGTGGGGGATGACCGGGAGCCGGGAGGGGCGGCTCTCGGAGGGACTGGAGGCGGGAGGCCGGGGCGAGGCTCCGGGGCTGAGAGGAGGCCTTGGGAATGGAGGGCGTCAGGTTCGAGGGGAGTGGGGCCGGGCAGGGCCGGCCGTGGGAGGCAGAGGGAGGACGGGCAGAGGCAGTGTGTGGGCCCTGAGACGGCCACCCCGGAGGAGGCGCCTGGGAGCCTCTGAGGGCCATGGGGAGGTGTGTGCCGAGGGGCCTGGGAAGAGGGCCCGGAAGGGGGTGCTAAGGGCCCTCCTGAGAGCCCAGGGACTCCAGAAGCTCATGGAGAAGGAAGCTGGGAGCCCAGGAGCGGCACCGGGGGTGTCTGACAGGCGAAGGGTGTGTCTCCCCATTTCTCAGAGGAGGAGACTGAGGCTGGAGCCGGCCTGGAGGCCGGGGCCGGGCGGGACGCTGCTTCTCTCCGGAGGAGACACGGCAGACCCCGCAGGGCCCGGAGAACACCCCAACCTCCCGCACGCAGAGCGCGGACCAGCCCGGGGACCCCCCAGCGCGGGAGGCCCAGAGACGCCGCCAGGCTTGTGTGGACACACAGCAGTTAGAACCCAGCTGCTCCCATCTCTGGAATCTGGGGCGCCAGGAGGCCTCTCTGTGCCAGCCTGTGGGTGTTGGGGGGCGGGGGGTGGAGGGCCGGGTGCAGTGTACCCTGAGGGGGGGAGACCATCTAAGCGGCTGGCTGTGTGACCTTGGGCAGGCCCCCTGCCCTCTCTGGTCTCTGATCCTCCGCTGGCTCAGCTGAGAAACGGAGCCTCGGGGGCGGGGAAGGGGGGAGAGGGGGTGCTTGGGGCTGTTGAGAGAAGGAACCACAGACTCTGGGGGTGCAGACTTGCTTCCGGCTGGGTGATCACACCCACTTCCCCTGGGAGCCTCAGTTTCCCCGTCTGGAAGCCCCCCGCCCCCCAGAAACCAGGAGTCCCGCTCCGGAGGCGGGGGGCGCAGTGTCCTGACCTGTGAGGGGCCAGGTCCCCCCTGGGACACAGCCTGGGCTCTGGGACTCGCTACATCCAGGACCCCACCCTCCGCTGCCATCCATCACCCCAGACGGAGCTGGGGGTGCCTTCTGAGCGGCCGCCAGGGGAAGGCACCCCGAGGGGAGCTCAGGCTTTCTGGGGGCGTCCGGGGAAGACGGGGCACAAGCAGGTTCTGTTTCTTGAGCAACTACTAGACCCCGACCCCCTGCTCGCGGCGCACCCGATCCTACTCCGGGGAGACCAACGGCGGCCCCCCTCCCCGGCCCCCACTCCCTCCGGGCGGCACCCCAGTGCCCGGCAGCCGGCCAGCCCGGGCTGAGGCTGCGGGAGGCCGGGCGGCTTTGCCGCGGCCCCGGCGGGGTCTCACCTCATCTCGGAGATGTTGTTCTCGTAGGTGCCCCACAGGCCCTGGGCCCGGGGCTCGGCGGGCCCGTCCATGAGCCGCGGCGGAGGAGGAGTGCGGAGCGGACGGCGGCGGCAGGACGGTCAGCGGCGGCTCTGCACGGGGGAGCCGCCAGGTGCCTACCTCCGCGCCCAAGGGGAGGGGCGCCCGCAGCCGGTTCTCCCGGCTGCTACCCACGCCTCCACCGAGGGGCGCGGCCGCCGGGAGGGAGCCTCCCAGTCCCGGGAGAGGGAGGAGGGGCGGCGGCGGCCCGGCCGCTGGGAGCGCGTGGGGCAGAGTCCAGGGGCTCCGCGTCGCCCGCACCTGCTGCTCTGGGCTCCTGGGCGCCCCCTGCAGCCTGTGCTGCTCCTCCGACAAAGGAGCTAATCCCGTCTCAGAGGCTTCATTCACTCATCCATCCATCCATCCATCCATCCATCCATCCATCCATCCATCCATTCATCCATCCATTCATCCTCTCGTTCCTGAGCGCCTCCTGCCTGTGAAACACTTTTCCAAGTGCTGGGACGCGGCTGGGCACTATCCATCTATCCATTCATCTACACATCAATCCTTCTATCCATCCATCTACCCATCCATCTGCCCATCCATCTGTCCATCCATCTGTCCATTCATCTATCCATCTATCTATCCATCCACCAATCCATCTACCTATCCATCCATTCGTTCATCCATCCATTCATCCATCCATCCATGCATCTATCCATCCATCTATCCATCCACCTATCCATCCATCTATCCATCCATCTACCCATCCATCTACCCATCCATCCATCTACCCATCCATCTACCCATCCATCTATCCATCCATCCATCTACCCATCCATCTAATCATCCATCTGCCCATCCATCTGCCCATCCATCCATCTACCCATCCATCTATCCATCCATCCATCTACCCATCCATCCATCTACCCATCCATCTATCCATCCATCCATCTACCCATACATCTAACCATCCATCTGCCCATACATCTACCCATCCATCCATCTACCCATCCATCTACCCATCCATCTATCCATCCATCCATCTACCCATCCATCTAATCATCCATCTGCCCATCCATCTGCCCATCCATCCATCTACCCATCCATCTGCCCATCCATCCATCTACCCATCCATCTACCCATCCATCTATCCATCCATCCATCTACCCATCCATCTACCCATCCATCTACCCATCCATCTATCCATCCATCTGCCCATCCATCTACCCATCCATCCATCTACCCATCCATCCATCTACCCATCCATCTATCCATCCATTTATCCATCCATCTGTCCATCCATCTGCCCATCCATCTATCCATTCACCATCCAGAAGTGGCTGACGCTCTGAAACAGACTGGGAGCCGGAGAGACCCGCGGGGCCTCTGCAGCACAGATGGAGAGAGACACGGAGGGGCAGAGATGGCTAGAGATGGAGAGACCCAGGCAGAGACAGGCACACAGAGACAGATACTCACAGAGGGTCAGAGACCTCGAGAGACACCAAGAACAGAGGAGAGACAGAGAGACAAGAGGGTCAGAGACTGAGAGAGACAGAGAACAGAGAAGAGACAGAGACACAGAGAGACAAGAGGGTTGGAGACCGGGAGAGACAGAGAACAGAGGAGAGAAAGAGACACAGAGAGACAAGAGAGTCAGAGACCGGGAGAGTCAGAGACCGGGAGAGACAGAGACACAGAGAGACAAGAGGGTTGGAGACCGGGAGAGACAGAGAAGCACAGACAGCTGCCTGCCGTGATGCTGGTGGGAGCGTGAAGGTCGCAGCAGCTGGTTGGACTCCCAGCTCCAGCACCTCCCATCTGCGGGGCCTGGAAGCCGTCCCCTCACCTCCTGTGCCTCAGTTTCCCCAACTGTGAGGGTACTTGTGTCCCTGGGCTGCAGTGAGGGCCGGATGAAACCTTCTCAGGTGGTGAGCTCAGGAAAGCCAGTGGCCCCTCTGTTCCCCCGCCCCCCCAAACCCGGCTTTCCCGGCTGCTGGTCTCCCCACCTCCGAGGCTTGGAGGGGGTCACTAAGCCCAATCTCCTCACCAAAGCCACTTCTTTCTGCAGGAGACACGGAGGGCATGAGCCTCGTTGTTGTCTTCATGTCTGAGCAGCTACACCCAGAAAGTTTTACCCACAGGCCCTGACCGGTGTGGCTCAGTGGATAGAGCGTCGGCCTGCGGACTGGAAGGTCCCAGGTTCGATTCCGGTCAAGGGCATGTACTTTGGTTGCACGCACATCCCCAGTAGGGGGTGTGCAGAAGGCAGCTGACTGATGTTTCTCTCTCATCAATGTGTCTAGCTCTCTGTCTCTCTCTCTCCCTCTCTGTAAAAAAAAATCAATAAAATATATTAAAAAATAAAAAGATGTACCCACAGAAGTTACCATCGTGAATTAACATTTTGGTTGAAGCTTTCTAGCAATTTCTCCTCGTTTTCCTAGAATGGGCCAGAGGAATTTGGGTTGAATGAATCAAAACAAAAAAATATATATATACCACTATTAAAAATTCCATTTGCTGACCAGTTAGTTTGCAAGGTGAGCTCGCTGGGGGGTGTCAGACAGAAGGGGGCTCAGAGAGGCGAGTGACTTGCCCAAGGTCACACAGCACTGCCTGCCCTCAGTCTGAGGGTGGGCAGAAGACAGTCATCTTAGGGTGTCCTGTCCACTCAGTTCGTCTGCCGAAACCCCGTCTGGATGCTGTGGTGTGGGGAGCACCCCCCACCCCGTTTCCCCGAACCCTCCCCCCACACCCTCCACCCTGCGCCCCGCCATGACTGAGTTTGAATCCTGTCTCGTTACTTTTAGTCTCCATCTTGCTGTTCTCATCTGAGACAAGGGCTCCCTCGCAGGGCACGGGGGACCATGAGGGCCAGCCTGCCAGGGGCTCTGGGCTTCCCTGTGGGCAGGTGGGGGGGCCGAGTGGAGACCTCCCCCCCCCCCGGGCCTGGGCCACCTCGCCCCTGTTCCACCTTCAAAGACCCTTCGTTCCTGCTCTGGGGAAGTGACACCCTGCCCTGTGCTCCCCATGGGACCTCCGCTGACCTGTCCCCGGGCCCCCCACAGCTATGAGGACCTGAGCGGGCACTGTGCCAGCAGGGAGATTTGAGTTCCAGGGGGAGGGAGAGTCTGAGGGGAGCAGAACTCCCAGGTCCCCGAGGGAGACGGGAAGGGAAGGCAGGGGCAGTCCTGGGGGCAGAGACCCGGGGAGACCTGAGGGGGGTGCAGGAGATGCTGAAGGGAGAAGGCGGGCCCGGAGCCTGTCTGAAGGAGGGGACCCAGAGACCCAGGAAATGCTCCCACCTCCGGCCTTCGCACCTGCTGTTCCTTGTCTGGCATGCTGTTCCCTGTCTGACATGCTGCTCCCCAGCTGCCCGGACCTTCCCTGCCGTCCTTCGCCAAGCCGGCCTGTCACGCCCCTTCCGAGCTCGCCTGCCACGGCCTCCATCCCCCTCCTGTCTGCCTTTCCTCTGGACCTTCTCACGTGGGCGTCCCAAAGGGGTCCCTTCTCGGTCCTGCGGCCTGCCTGCCCGTGTCCTCGGCGAACGGCCACCCCATGAGGACAGGGCTCATTCGATCCGAGGGCAGAGCCTGGACAAGGCCCAGAATGCAGCCGGTGTTCAGTCAGTGCTGCTGGTGGAAGAGACGAGGCATCACAGGCTGATGGGAGCGAGTGGCCGGTGGTCTGTGGAGGGGCAGTTGGGTCTTGGGAGTGGGATGGAGGTGGGGGTGCGAGGCCTGACTGTGGAGGGTGCGAGGCCCAGGCCCTGAGGGGGTGGCAGGGAGAAAGAGAAGACACAGGAGGGGAGGACAGTGATGGAGACCACTGACGCCACAGAAGGGGGGGGCACCCGGAGGACAGGGAACAGACCTGGAGTGGGATGGGAAGAGGAAAGTGGGAAACCCAGTGCCAGCTGCATGGGGGCGCTGGGAGGAGCACCGATTGCACATCCATCATTCATCCATCCATCATTCATCCATTCTTCTATCCATCCATCATCCATCCATCCATCCACCCATCCATTCTTCTCTCCATCCATCATCCATCCACCTATCCATCCATCATCTATCTATCCATCCATCATCCATCCACCCATCCATCATCCATCCATCTACCCATCCATCCATCCATCATCCATCCATCCATCCATCCATCCATCATCCATCCATCTACCCATCCATCCATCCATCATCCATCCATCCATCCATCCATCATCCATCCATCTACCCATCCATCCCATCCATCCATTCATCCATCATTTATCCATCCATCATCCATCCATTCATCATCCATCCATTCATCCATCCATCTATCCATTCATCATCCTTCCTTCCTTCCTTCCTTCCTTCCTTCCTTCCTTCCTTCCTTCCTTCTATCCACCCATCCATCCATCCTTCCTTCTATCCATCCGTCATCCTTCCTTCCTTCCATCCATCCTTCCACTTATCCATCTATCTTCCTTCCTTCCTTCCTTTCTGCCTTCCTTCCTCCCTTCCTCCCTCCTTCCTTCCTTTCATCTTTCCATTTATCCATCCATCCATTCATCCATCCATCACCTTTCCATCCATCCATCCATCCATCCATCCATCCATCCATCTTCTATCTCTCTGACTGATATCTGAGGAGACTTCCTCCGGGTCAGGACCTGGCTTTGCCTCCCCAGATGAGACAGGGAAGTAAACACGGCTCAGAGCTGTGCCGTCCAACATCCAACACGGGAGCCACCCGCCGCCTGAGCCTGCTGGCGTGACCCAAGGCGTGACTGTTTCCCATCGCATTTGACTTCCACTGAAATGTACCTGTGAGCCCGGGAGCGGAGTGAGCCCTCCCCTTCGGCGAGACCACGTTTCCGTCTAACTCTCGGAGGCCGAGCACCGGCACGGAGCAGCGCAGGGAAGGCGTCCCACGCGTCACTTCTATCCTGATCACACCCTGAAAGGTGGGTATTTGGGATATATTGGATCAAATAAAACAGATTCCTAAAATGAGTCTCATCAAACAGGTGAGTAAAAAGTAAATGAAACATTTTTTAAAAATATATATTTTATTGATTTTTTTTTTGCAGAGAGGAAGAGAGAGGGATAGAGAGTTAGAAACATCTACCAGCCGCCTCCTGCACACCCCCCACCGGGGATGTGCCCATAACCAAGGTACATGCCTTTGATCGGAATCGAACCCGGGACCTTTCAGTCCGCAGACCGACGCTCTATCCCCTGAGCCAAACTGGTTACGGCATGAAACATTTTTTACTTTTTTTTTTTAAAAAAAAGAAAATACGGCTGCGGAGGCTGAGGACGACACAGACGGCCAAGCTCCCGGTGAAGAGAGCTGGGCTGGGCGGCTTCCGTCCGCTTGGCGTTCTGCCTGCAGATGGCAGCCCCTCCGGGAGGTCCAGGCGAGGATGCCAGGAGGGACGCTCGCCAGGGAGGGCCCGCGGGGAGAAGGCGTCGGTGGCGCCCGGTGCAGGCAGAGGCCCTGAGGCTGAGAGACAGCTGGGAGGGCTCTCCTCCAGGCTGAGAGGGCCGCCGGAGATGGGGCGGGGGCTGTGGAGGTGGGGGGTGAGGTTGGGAGGCCTTCCTGGGCCCTGGGGTGGGAGCTCACACCTGACGCTGGGGAGGGAGGGCAGCAGGGAGCAGTGGCAGACAGGGCTGGGCTGGGTTGAGCCGAGGACATGCCCTCTGCACACACACACATCCCCCCCCCCCCCCGTGAGCTCCTGGGAAGATGCAGGGGTCCCCCTGCAGCACCGCCGGCCACCAGGGGGTCCCCTTCGGCCTCGGGCCTCCGTGGTGGGAAAGGGGAGCAGGAGGAAGCAGTCTCCAAGGGGGGGGCGGGGGCCCGGAGCACGGGTCCCGGGCCTGTCCCCGGGCCCAGGGTGTGCTGTTTTGCTCTTGGAGCTCAGACCCCGGCAAAGGGAGGTCACTGGGTCATGAGGTCATATTTCCACAGAATCGAGGCCGTTGTCACCTTCAGAGCCTGACCTTTCCGTTAAGAGCGATCACTGCCAGGGATTGTGGGAGCGCCGAGGAGGGCAGCTCTGGCTGCTGAGAAGCAGGCGTCCCAGGAGGGCAGAGCCTGGGGGCAGGGCTCCCAGAGCCTGGAGCCGGGACTGAATCTGAGTGGGGGCAAGGGGACTGGGCTGGGGCTGGGGGTGGGGGCTGGACCCCTGGGTCTGAGGGAGGAGGGCTGGGGGCTGGACCCCTGGGTCTGAGGGAGGAGGGACTGGGGGCCTGGGTCTGAGGGAGGAGGGGGTGGGGGTGGGGGCTGGACCCCTGGGTCTGAGGGAGGAGGGGGTGGGGGTGGGGGCTGGACCCCTGGGTCTGAGGGAGGAGGGACTGGGGGCCTGGGTCTGAGGGAGGAGGGGGTGGGGGCCTGGACTCCTGGGTCTGAGGGAGGAGGGCTGTGAGCTTGGACCCCTGGGTCTGAGGGAGGAGGGACCAGGAGCCTGGACTCCCATGACCCAGACAGATGAAACTGGGACACCGTGACATCGTACCTGGGAAGCGGGTGGTGGTGGGTGTCTGGGTCACGGGTGGGGGTGCCGTGTCTCCCGGCCCCTTGGGGAGGAGCAGGACCTGCTGGGCCGGGTGGGAGGAGGGACGCTGACTCCTGCGAGCGGCCTGACGTCCCCCCGCCCCCTCCCCTGTAATCAGCGGGTCCATCTTGGGGCGCAGATCTAGAAACCTCCTCTGCTCCCCGCCCAGATTGCCCCATCCCCATCGAGGAGCTGCCCCAGGGCCGATACTGAGGCTGCAGCCTGGCCCCACCCACACGCTCAGCTGCCCCGCCCACTGCTCCCGGCCACACCTGTCCCCTCTGGGGGCTGCTCTGGGGGCGGGCATGGCTGGGACCCCCACCCTGGGCTCAGAGTGGACAGAGACTGAGGAGGGGCTGGGGGCCTGGACCCCTGGGTCTGAGGGAGGAGGGCTGGGGGCCTGGACCCCTGGGTCTGAGGGAGGAGGGGCTGAGGGAGGAGGGGCTGGGAGCCTGGACCCCTGGGTCTGAGGGAGGAGGGGCTGGGGGCCTGGGTCTGAGGGAGGAGAGGCTGGGGGCCTGGGCTCCTGGGTCTGAGGGAGGAGGGGCTGGGGGCCTGGGTCTGAGGGAGGAGGGGCTGGGGGCCTGGACCCCTGGGTCTGAGGGAGGAGGGGCTGGGGGCCTGGGTCTGAGGGAGGAGGGACTGGGGGCCTGGGCTCCTGGGTCTGAGGGAGGAGGGGCTGGGGGCCTGGGCTCCTGGGTCTGAGGGAGGAGGGGCTGGGGGCCTGGGCTCCTGGGTCTGAGGGATGAGATGCTGGGGGCCTGGACCTTGGGTTTGAGGGAGGAGGGGCTGGGGGCCTGGACCCCTGGGTCTGAGGAGCAAGGTTGGGACTGGGAGTCAGGTTCTGGTCCCTGAGGCCGGGTGTACTGGCCCAGTGAGGGTCTTGGTGGGGGGGTGCGGGTCTGGGTAGGGGTGTTGGACATGAGAGTCGGGGCTCCACGGGATGGACCAGGGAACCAGCAGCCGCCCCTCCCCCGCCTTCCGGTCCTCTTGCCGCTCCCAGCGCCATCCTCACTTATCCCCAGAGCTCCTCTCTGCCAGGGTGCCAGGACCTGCCAAACCAGCTGTGCCAGGTGGCATTCCCTCGACCCCCCTCCCTACACACATTCTCTCTCTCTCTCTCTCCTCTCTCTCTTCCTTCCCTCCAGAGGCTCCGGGAGGCCTGGGCCCAGCCCCGAGGGCAGTGAGTAGGTGGGCAGGAGGCCACCAAGTGGGAGAACAGGACATCCAACCACTGCGGCATCACACCGGCCCTGCCGGCCGCTCCTGCTCATCCCCTCCTCCCTGCCCCGCCTCCCGTCCTGCTCATCCCGGCCCCTCCTGTCCTCCCCCTGCCCTGGGCCCAGGGAGCCGCCCCACTTCCTCCTGCGCCTGGCACTTCCTCTTTGGCCCTCAGCCCCCCAAAACCTGCTCCACCGAACATCCAGCCTGCCCTTTGTGCTCCTTGTGATTCATTCATTCTTCATTCATTCATCCATTCACCCATCCATTCATTCATTCACTCATTTATTCAGTAGCTCCTACAGGACAGCGCCGATCGGTGCCAGGAAAACAGGGTGGACAAATGAGTGACCCCCCACCCCCTTCCCATCCCCAGGACGTCTTCCTGGAACATGTGACATCACATGGCAAAAGGGACATGGGATCCAGTTAAAGGTCTTTCTATTTTATCACTTAAAATTTTTATTTATTTATTGTATTTAGAGAGACAGAGGGAGAGAGAGACACCAATTTATTCTTCCAATGTACTCATTGATTGATTCTTTAAAATATATATATATATTTTATTGATTTTTTACAGAGAGGAAGAGAGAGAGGGATAGAGAGCTAGAAACATCGATGAGAGAGGAACAATGATCAGCTGCCTCCTGCACACCCCCCACTGGGGATGTGCCCGCAACCAGGTACATGCCCTTGACCGGAATCGAACCTGGGACCCCTTAGCCGACGCTCTATCCACTGAGCCAAACCTGTTTCGGCTGATTGATTCTTTCAATATATATATATTTCAGGGAGGAAGAGAGAGGAGAGAGAGAGAGAAACATCAGTGATGAAAGAGAATCATTGATGGGCTGCCTCCTGCACCCCCTGTACTGGGAACCGAGCCCGCAACCCAGGCGTGTGCCCCTGACCGGAACCGAACCCGGGACCCTTCTGTCCCCAGGCCAATGCTCTGTCTACTGAGCCACACCGGCCAGGGTGGTGGGCGTGGTTTCTAACTCCCTGTCATCTTCCTCTGCTGCTTTCCCTGTCCTGTGGCAAACGGCCACTGACTGGGCGATTTACTACACAAACGTACTCTCTCACGGCGCTGGGGGTCCGAGGTCCAGAGTGCTTCTTATCGGGGTAAAACCAAGGTGTGCACAGGCCTAGTTCCCGCCGGAGACACCGGGAGAAAGCCTGTCTCCTCGCCTTTTCCGGCTTCCAGATGCCTCCTGCATTCCTTGGCTCCTGACCCCATCCTTGGTCTCCCGAATCTCTTCCATTCCGACCTTGTGCCCATCGCCATCACCACTTCCCCCTCTCCAACTGTCGCCCTTTCACCAATAAGGACTCCTGAGGTCACACCGGGTCATCGTGCAGCAAGAGGCCAGATGGGCGGGGAGGCCTGAGCAGAGCATCAAAGGAGCTGAGCGAAGGAAGCACAGACTCCAGAAGGTAGGACAGAGCCTCAGCCAGCAGAAGAGAAAGACGGGGAGTAGGGGGGGGGGGGGCGCGGGAGGGAAGAGCTGGGTCCAAGCCCACTTTTTTAAAAAA